>JAJJMB010007841.1:1180246-1207350 GCA_023531105.1 Papaver atlanticum | reverse complement strand
ATTATGAGAAATAAGAGTTTCAGTTGAGAAAGAAAACGCGTGAAGTGGAGAAAAAAATCTCCGGACTTGGAAGCAAAGAAAATGTTTATGTTTGGAAAGATTTAATTGAGAAATTTGGACCTGTGAGTGTATAAATAGAAGAGGGAGGTCACACAAGAGGGGGTCGAGAGTTTGGAGTACGGAAGGAGGCTTTAGGGGTAGTTGCAGAGAAGACCAGGGAGCTGTAGTGAGTTTCCTGCTGCTGCAGGGAGAAGAAGAAGACGAAGAACTTTGTGCTCCTACGGACAGTCGCAGAAAAACATCGTAATATCACGACACAGAAGACAGTCGTTAACTCAGCAGTCTTATTTTATTTGTTATCTTCGTAACAGTCGTTCTGTAACGTTTATAATAGTTGCAGTTTCGCTGTTTTGTTCCTTTTCTCTATTTTTCTTCAATAAAACACCTTTTTGAGCTATGGATTATTATTTTGAGCGAGTGTTCGACATCATGAGATAAACCCCAACACTGGGACAATGGAGGAAGTCATTCTTCACGCAAGTGGTAATTCTATTTAGTTCCTATATGACTTGTTGCATTGATTTTTATCGATTTATGATTTTAATTGAATGGTTGTGATTTCAATTGATGGGTCATGCTTAGCTTAAGTGTTTTGATGTTCCATGCTTTAGATTTACAGACATCACTTTATAGAATCTACTTTTGGCAAAGAATAGAGTCAATAATTGTTATCTTATGAGCTATAATCGTCTGGAATTAATAGTTGAACCACATGATTATGAGAATTGGTGGAATCCTGAGTCTCGGTACCTCTCGATATTATGACATCTTTTGTATATATTTTCTAGTATTAAGTCTAAAATCAATCTCAGCAAGTCCGAAAATCGAATCACTTATTTACCACTTCTACAATTACATCAATCCCACTGGGATTCCGCTTAATGACGTCACTTGGGATGCTTTCTTCAACCATTGCATCAGAAGGGGCCTTCTCATGATTTTGGATATGGAGAGACATATCATAAGCAATATTAACCACGAAACGTTATGGGTCGTTTTGCAAAAACCCCGTCAGAAACGTTTTTACGCTGCTCTCTGGAAGAACTGAAACTGGCACTAATTGGTGAAGAATCTGGGGGTGAGCTATATACGAAAGTCTTCTACAACATGCTAAAAGGGCACATTAATCCAATATATGGCCTATAAATTGAAGCCAAAACTCTCGACTACGTGACAGCTGAAAACCTACAGAATTCTTCCTGGAAAGTTCTGAATTCTCAGTGTCAAGTCCTTTTCACCCACCAAACGGACTCCGAATCAAGAGATTCTTTTTAAATAAGTTAGATATTCCTACTAGCTAAAGAATGGGAGGTCAACCACCTCATTCCGACATTGGATGGAGATTTTGTGGCTGTTTTGGCAAGAAGACACAAATCTGAAATTTTCATCAAGTCAATACACCAAGGTCGCACTTATGATCAGGCAAGCAACAACAGACGAGCTTCCGCACGCAGGGAATCGGGGAAGAGATACTTCACCTATAAAAAAAATAGAAGAGAAGGAGAATAAGAAATAAACTCACGTACTGTACGTGAGTTTTATTAAAGAGAGAAATCGTATTTTTGGGCCATAATATCCGATCAAAGCCTTGCTTGTTTCCAGGGTTCGTGGTCGTAGCCACCACTCATCGTTCTTTCCAAGGTCCGTGGACATAGCCGCCACTCCTCTCCCTGTCAAGATTTGTGCCCGTGGCCACCGCTTCTCCTCCCTGCCAAGATTCGTGCCCGTGGCCATCGCTTCTCCTTCCTACAAAGGTTCGTGCCCGTAGCCACTTTTGTTACCGCCAAGGTTCCTGGATATGGCCACCACTTCTCGTCCCATCCCACCAAAGCCCATGGATGTGGCCACCTTTACTCGATAGACGGCCAGCCAACGTCTTCGTTAGAACAAACGGTCATACCTTCTCCAACCTGGTCGCAAATGTTATCAACGAGATTTTCCTAACCAGTTTATGAGGACATATCCTTTATGACATTGAAAGAAAAGATAAGTACTCACTATTTGTCTTATGAATTTCAAATTTCTTTGAGATCTTCTGTACTGTCAATGTCACCATCTAGTGCATACTACGAAACATTACTGTTTCGCGCTAAGCAGGGGACTTAATGTTGATGGTGGATTTTTTACAAGGGAGAAAATTGTAATATTTCCTCTGCCCAGTTGCAGAAACATGAAATAAAATTATGTATAAATTCCTGACCCGACATCATAATTATAGATTCGTACTTCTACATCATATTCAACAAGAGAATTGAGAATGCGTATCCAACTAATGGCCACACTGGCCTCCAATATGCCTGCAAGATTTAAGAGATTCACCCAGCTGAACTATCATTATTTTATGCACGTCCATATGAATTTTCATGCATTGATCAGTCTACACTAATGGTGCAAATTATAAATATTCAGAATGAGCTACTACGCCATTTTGAAAAAAAGTACTATTATAAGCATACTATTTAGTACGAAATCATATTGAACATTACTTCGAGTCGTAGAACTTCCACGGTTGAATTCCTTGAATATGTTATATATGCTACAAACAGAGTACCAGCGCCAATATGGTCGTGCTCCATAGCCGGGCTAACCTAGCCGTACTCCATAGTCAAGCAAATGTGGTTGTGTCTCATAATCCATCCACATTCATCAACTTCCTAACTAGCCAACTAGCTAGCCAGGCCACGACCGCCTTGTCTCTTAGCCTGGCCATGCCTTTGGCCACAGACTCCTTATCTCTCGGCTTGGCCTAGGCTAACTGTCCACTACTACCTTGCTATACGCCTAGCCTAGCTTTCCACGACCATCTTGTCTTACGGTCTAGCCTATCTAGGCACGGCCGTCTGATCTCTAGGCCAAGCCATGACTGTGGCCACGGCCTCCCTGTCTCTCGTCCTGGCCTAGCCTGGCCACGACCTCCTTACTAATCTTCCTAGCTTCTAACTAGCCACGGCCTCCTTGCTAGTCGGCTTAGCCTGGCCTAGCCTAGCCACAACCTCCTAGCTAATCGGCCTAAGCATGGCCTATCCTAGCCGGTCATGACCATCTTGTCATTCGCCTAGCTTATCTCTCGGCCTACTATGCCCATGGCCACGATCACCTAGCTTCTCGGCCTTCTATGTTCATATCCACGATCACCTAATTTCTCGGCCATTGTCAATGGCCACGATCCGTCCCACTAAAGTTCGTGGCCACAGCCACGAACCAACATAGCCAAACCTCATAACACCCATGTCCATGTCGACTCGGCTAGCTATCAGCTAGGTCATGCCCTATACCACGAGTTGGCTAGCTATCAGCTAGGTCATGCCCTGCGCCACAACTCGGCTAGCTATCAGCTAGGTCGTGCATCACGCCACGACTCGGCTAGCTATAAACCTGGTGAACTAACTTTTGTGTATTATTATGTCTGGTTGATTGCAATGCCATCTTAGGGCAAACTCAATATTAATCACACATAACCATAACCATGGAGCTGAATAGTCTCTTCAAGCTATGCCACTCCGACAAAGCCTGGCTAGCTTAGGCTATTACTCAGTCAAGTGTATCGTGACAATCTGGACAAGACTAGAGACAATCCATGACTCTACTAATTCCTACGAGAAATCAAAACATGTTACATAGGAGAATAATTTATGGGTATTGGTCTGGTGGTTTACAGCGACGTGGCAACACCCCACGATAAGGAAGTTACAAGTAGTGGTGGAAGTTAAAAGCGGTTAAAGGAAGTGACCAAGTAATGGAGTAATGGTTTACGGTTTCCAGAAACTTCCGGCATAACCATACCATTATCTCCACAATCCCCACTACTTACGAGGAAACAGTGAGTGTTCCCTACAATTATAAATAGACTACTTTGTCTATTCAGAAGACAGAACAAGCTTATCATTCTCAAGCTCTTCTTCTTTCATAGTTCAACAACCTCACATACACAATTCAATCACCACTGATTTCCTCAACTTTCTTTGCTTTCCCTCCCCTAAGATCAACCCATTTTCTCTCTTTGTAACCGAAGCATAACGTGAACGGCCAACTTCTTGGTTTAGGCTCGTTTTGTACAATTTTGATTTTCAAACCTAAAGAAAGTACTTCGACAGTATATTGTTTTACCTAGGAGCGATTTTTGGGTATTAACACCTGGATGTGCATTCTGGTTAGAGAAAATTGAACCAGAATCGGTCTACGTTAATGCCCACATAGCCCGATTCTGGTATGGAAGAGATAACTGTTTTTTTTTTTTTTTTTGTTATTGTTAGAATCGGATTACATGAGCACTTTTATAAACCGATTCCTATTGTGCAATGTCATGAATCGGTTTTTATGTGTGTATCGTGTAAACCGATTCTAGTTAACCGACTATTTTTAGTTACTATTCGATCATAGATTGAGTATGAAATCATACTCATTCTAAACCCGAGTGATTTTCAGTTGGCGCATAATTTTTACTCGAAATAAAAACAATTTTATACCTGAATTAAAAATGAGTATTAGTATGATTTTACACACAATTTCAAAACGAGTATGATTTCATACCCAATCTGAAAATGAGTATGAAATTTATGCGCGAACTGAAATCGAGTATGATTTAAATTATGTAATTTTTATTTATTTATAATAATCGGTTTTTGTGTACAACTGTAAAAATCGATTATGGGTTTTCTTCGTGGGTTGAAAAAACTCAACCCAGAATCGGTCTACGAGGGCATGAACATCAACCGATTCTAGGTTGAGTTTTTGAAGAAAAAAAATCGATTTTTTTCCATGTACATTAATTGATTTCTAGATTAACTCGATCAATTAATCACCCGAATTAGCACTAATTAATCAGGGATAAATTGGCTATCGAGTAAAATAGTTGGAGTCAAAATGTTTTTTTTTTTTGTCTCGTAGTCCCCAAATAAAATGGCTAGGCCTCGAATAAAATGGCCGGTCCCAAACAAACTAGGAAGGTATCTTACTTTGTTTTATCCATATCAAAATGTTATTCCTTTTTCCACTTTGTTTTGCTTAACCGAGCCACCAGCTTTTTTCTTTGCTAATCGAAGCGATTCAAATCGGATTACTGCCCCATCCTTAAAAAAGTTCCATCAAAAAGATTATCCACCAACGGAAAGGATTCTCAGTCACTTCGATTTCCCCCAGGTAGACACAGAGTTACAAGAAGAAGAAAATAAATGTGGAGAAGATACTTGAGTACTAGTAGGAATGGAGTACCAGGCGCAGTAGGGAAGAAATGGGATGCAGTAATCGTAGGTGGAGGTCACAATGGTCTTACTGCAGCTGCTTATTTAGCTCGATCAGGGCTTTCTGTTGCTGTCCTCGAGCGACGTCACCTCATTGGTGGTGCTGCTGTGACTGAAGAACTCATTCCTGGTTTCAGATTCTCTCGTTGTAGTTACCTCCAAAGCCTACTCCGCCCTTCTATCATCAGGTAAGGTTTCTAAACACTATTGACCGAGCTTTATGGTTTTTCATTATTTATTTATCTTATCTTCTCATAAAAATAAAAAAAAAATACAAAAAGGGAATTGGATCTAGGAAGACATGGATTGAAGATGTTAAAGAGGAATCCATCATCGTTTACGCCATGTGCTGATGGACGTTATCTTCTTTTAGGACCTGATTCTGAATTAAATCACTCTGAAATCTCTAAGTTCTCCAAAAAAGATGCCGACGCTTACCCAAGGTTTTGCATTACCACCAATCTTACTTTCGTGGTTTTTTTCTTCTTACGCTTTTTACTGTGTATGATGTGTGCTGATTAATTGTAGATATGAGGATCAATTGTTGAAATTTTGTAATTTCATGGATTTGCTTTTGGATTCACCGACTCCCGAATCTTTACATGGTGATCGTTCATCTTTTGCTGAACGAATGAAAGATAAGTTGCAAAAATCAGCATTTTGGTCTCGATGTTTGCGAGAAGCTATGTCCATGGGACAAAAGGACATGGTGTAAGTGATCATTTAACTGTTGTTGGATTTTATTCTCCTGTTTACTCTTAATAAGAAATCTCATGTTTTTTGGGTTTCGTTTTATCTTTCAAATACAGGGATTTTATGGATCTTTTACTATCTCCATCGTCAAAGGTTTTGAATAACTGGTTTGAGGTTGTACATTTTCTAAATTGGGTACATTACTATAAGTTTTGTTTAATAGGAGAGTAAGGGTTACTATGCGGTGTTATACTTTCTCGTAGTGTATTTAGTATGCATTTATGAGCTTTAATTGAGTTGAGAATGCATTCATCCACTATTTGAGTTGAGAATGCATTCATCCACTATTTTGCAGGGAGATGTGCTGAAGGCAACACTCGCAACAGATGCTGTAATTGGGAGTATGGTAAATTTCTGAGCTGTTTTTCAGGTTTCAAAACTTTTTATGTATCGAAAAACATATTTCACCTAGCTAACAATTAAAAAACATTTTAGATGGAATTCTTTCTCGACCCTGACAATTAGAGTGAGAATTTCAGAACATTCAGTTCATTCACCCAACGACAATTTACTTCTTTTAAGTTGAAATAATTAACCAATAGAAACCTTCAAAAGATTGTGTTATCATTGATGATTGTTTATTTGGTTCCTTCCTTTTGCTTTACAAGGCGAGTGCCCACACACCAGGTAGTGGGTATGTTTTGCTTCATCATGTGATGGGGGAAACTGATGGACATCGTGGTGTTTGGTCGTATGTATCTCCTTCACAGCTTTTTTTCATACATCATATATATATACCTTAATGATACTTTTGCTTTTACAAACTTTAATTTCTGTAGGTATGTTGAAGGTGGGATGGGTTCAGTATCCTCAGCGATAAGTAATGCTGCTAAAGAAGCTGGTGCTCATATTATAACAAATGCAGAGGTGTAGTAGTCCTTTATAATCTCCCATCTCAAATATCGTTGTGAAATTATCAGACTGTTTTCTGAACTCTTGATATCTATCTCTAGGTTGCTCAGTTGATGATTGATAAGGATTCAGAAGCTGTTAATGGGGTTAGTCATTCTTTCTTGTGGCCTCTAGAAAATTTCTTGAAGTAAATAAAATTCACATCACGATTGGATGTTGGCTGTAATATCTCTAGGTACTGCTGAAGGATGGAACTTTGGTGCATTCTTCTACTGTTTTGTCAAATGCAACTCCCCACTATACGTTCACGGTAAATAGTTAAGCGGCGATGATTTTGTTCTGAAGTATAGTCCGTTGATAAAAGAACCACCAGAAATAAAATTGAGGTCTTGAATTATTCGACTAACTACTTGAATTGATTTTATGTCTGACCAGTGATCACCTTTCTGACTTCTTTCACAGGAGTTAGTGCCTCAAAATGTGCTTTCAGAAGATTTTCAACTTGCAATTAGGAACTTAGACTACAGCTCTGTAAGTATTTTTGGTTTATTGAGAAAGAAAGTCACAGCTCACAATAAAGTAAAATTGGGGATTATTGTAGTCACTGTGGTTTATATATGGCAGGGCACGACGAAAATTAATTTAGCTGTAGATAAATTACCACAATTCAAATGTTGCAACCCTTGTGGTAGTGAGGCTGGTCCTGAGCATATGGGCACCATTCATATTGGTGCTGAAAGGTACGCTATATAGGCTAAATACTCCATATCTGGCTCAATGATTGTTTAACTCTGAAGCTTGAAACAAATGGATTAGTATGAAATTTCTTTCTTTTAGTTGGGACTTTCTCATTTCCGTTTTGCTTCTTTCAAGTATGGAGGAGATTGATGCTGCTTGTAGAGATGCTTTGAATGGCTTATCATCACGAAGACCTGTAATTGAGATGACAATTCCTTCTTCAGTGGACAAGACTATTTCTCCACCTGGTAATTAGATGTTCGTCTTCAAACAACAAACGTTTGGTATCCTGTTGCTGTTTTTCTCAAGGGTCTATATATACCACAGATATTTTCTGCCACAATCAAAACTGGATCATGTTAAACGAAAGGGTTTTCTATACATATTGAACATTTTTCTAGTTTGCTTGTTATTATAGGTAAGCATGTGATTAACTTATTTGTGCAATATACACCCTACAGTCCCTCGGAAGGTAGTTGGGGAGATCCCAAATACAGAGTAAGTCATACGTTCAATCTTAGCATGTCAGCCCCACATTTTAACTACTTGGTCTGAGATTAAGTAAATCCACGTGCATATGTAACAAATGTTTTTCTTTTTCCCTATTAGGAATTGTTCGCAAATAGATGCTTTTCACTTATCGATGAATATGCACCGGGATTCAGCTCATCGATCATTGGATATGACATGTTGACACCACCAGACCTTGAAAGGGAGTTCGGTCTTACAGGTATTGAATTCATTCGGTAATCACACTTGTTGGTTTTCATTACCTTTTCTCTTCTCATCTATTCGAACAACATTTACAGGAGGGAATATCTTTCATGGTGCGATGGGATTGGATTCGCTCTTCCTAATGCGACCTGTCAAAGGATGGTACATTTCTTTCATCTTCAACCTGTGATACCACTGTACAATAGTCAAATTTCTGTATTGTATTTCTGCAAAATGTCCATCTTCTAAGATAGAAGCTGTCATAAAAACATAAAAATACATGGATGTCACACAGGTCAGATTATAGGACACCAGTGCGAGGGCTTTATTTGTGTGGAAGTGGAGCACACCCGGGTGGTGGTGTGATGGGGGCATCCGGTCGTAATGCAGCTCATGTGGTTCTTCATGATATCAAAAGCGATTCTTCAACTACTTAATGCTATACTTGCGGCCAGCCTACACTGAACCTGATGTTGTATCGTCGGAAAAGCGCTTGAGGTCGTCTCAGCCAAACCAATCTTTGAGCTTCAATCTAGTCTCTAGTTGTTGGAATAAAGCAGCTACTTATCTGCAACCTCCAATGTGGACGATGCTGGTCTATATCATATCCACAAATGTGAAATTCTAAAGTGTCTAGAAACAGTTGGAAGCATGGTCTAGATGGCATGTAGAACTTCCCTAGTACCTCGTCAATAGACATTTGCTTAGATTTTCTGTAACTTGTGAACTTTATAATGATAGTAGGATATGCTACTCAATCCAGTATGAATGCATAGGAGTCCAAATTTGTGCACCCTCTAAAACCGGGGTGCACGTTACGGACGTCTCCATTGGAAAAATATTCGGTCACAAAACCACTTTTCAGTATTTTATTTTCCGAAGTTTTCATATATAATAAGGTTTTCCCTATTTCCTGCCCCCTCTTTTCCTATTTCCGGTCCCCTTCACAATTTTTAGAATTAATTTACTCTTCCATTTTGTTTTTTTCTATTTACCATCCCTAAAAATCAAATTACTATGACCATAATTATTACCATTTTTATTCATCTTCTTCCTTACTGAAAAAAGAAAACCACTAAAAACTTTAAAACCCTAGATTTTGAATACGAATTAATCGGTGATCAACCGAAAAATCATTATTACGACAAATATTCAAACCGAATCGAACATCCAAGAAAATTATATTAATTTTATTAAAAGTCGATTCTGCGACCAAGATTTAGAGGTCATTTACATCATCAATAATGGATGTTCATTCAGTTTTATTTTTTAATTCTTGAAGAACTGGCTGCTTTTTTTCTTTTTTCTGATAGTATTTTTAACTTGGCCAATTGTCCATCTATCACCTTCTATCTTTGTGTTTGCCTGCTTCTAATTCAATTAGGCTTTGTTCGTGAGCACTCTCTGTAAATACCCTTGTGGGCCATTAATCTATATAGTGGATTGCGTTTCCTGTCTTAAGGCAATCAATTTCAATGTTCTACCAGATACTGTAAAATCCACCTCTCGAAATAGACTACATTAATGTAGATGTAGGGTCCCAAGCATGTAAGTGATTTATATGGAGTTGTGAGTCTTGTGACTATGTTGCCTACATTGAAAATGTGAGCTCCCTTTAAGTCCATGAATGCAAGATGCATAATTTGAACTTGATATTTACTTGGCGGTTGAAGGTAGTGGTGGATTGTAGGGGTGGGGAAGATGGTGGTGGAGATGGAGAATAAATATCATCTCTAAATTAGGTTTTTTTTTTTTTTTGTTTATCGGTGATTTTATTGTTGGGTGCAAATAAATAAAAAGTCAAGAGATGATATTTAGGATACATAAAAATTTATGTATATGGTACATAGGATTACTGGGATGGGAATTCATGTGGATAGGAAATAGGAAAAATAAGGATGAAAAATAGGGAAAACCAATAATAAAAATAAATATTTTGTCTTTTCTTTTATTCTTCATCTCCATTATTTGGGTTCATCTTGTTACTGTCTAACATTTTTTTTTTCTTTTTTTCTTAACCCTAAGTTCTTTGGAGTTTTTTTTTTTTTTTTTTTTCTGGAGCTGTTTTGGGTTATTTTTGATCTACGAGGAAAAGTAAGACTTAGGGTTTAAATTTGGGTGAAAAAGATTACTGTGAGAATAAACTAATACATGTGGCTGTGGGTTCTTGGTATTCCTCCAAATTAATCTCTATCGACCTTTCTATCAAACGGGATCGATCCACTTCTCTACACATTATTGGATTATTGGAACCTACATCGTGGAAGCAACTTCAATCTAGATGCATATACCTACATGATTGCATACACACAGTCACACATACATGGTTGTGATGATTTACTGATGATTTTTGAATTTAAAACAGGGAATTCATCTAAATGATGTTGAAGTTCTTGATTCTATCTATGTTTGCACTGACAAATTCATTAGTTATAGTTCATAAAATTGAAATTAGTGGTGGTTTAAGAAGTAGGAGTTTAACCAGATAATCACACACAAGATTTTGACCAGATTCGTATCATTAAATTAAAACAGGACAAACCATTTTGAACATGCAAAACTTGTTTGGCCTTTTGGGAAGAGAAGAAACGTTTTAATGGAATCCTAGATTATCAGAGTTTTTCTTATCTTTTTAAAATAGAAAATAAAAATAAAACGGAAAGTAAAGTGGTTTCAGACTTTGTGTGGACGTGATTTCAACCAATAAACAAGGCCGGAACGTGCACCCCGGTTTTAGAGGGGTGCACAAATTCGGACTCAATGAATAGCATTATCTCTTTGTACCAATGAATTAATGCAATATGGAGTAATTATGGACCCTCATCCAACCTGCAAGCCCTTTAGGTATTAGGTCTAGGAAAAAAAATCCAACGGCTGAAAAATAACAAGCAAAGGCGGCTGATTCCTCTTCCTCCCTCGTGCCCTACAACTCCTCCTCCTCTGAAGAGACTAACATCTACAGCAGCAGAGATATGGACATCCCATTCCAAACAAAACAAGAAGATTCAGATTCAGAAATAAACCCTCTCAATGTCTTTCAACAAGATGATGATGATGATGATGATGATGATGAAGACGAAGCTCGAGATCTATTAGCTACTGAAGAAGAAAACCTAGGAGGAACAACACAAGAGCAGTATTATCTTCACTCAATTAAAACCTCGGTAGTGATAAGACAACTTCCTTATCAGGGTCTCTCTTTTCAGCTTTGGCCAGCAGCAACTACTCTTGTCAATCTCCTTGATCACCACCACCAATCCAGTAATAATGTCAAAACCCCATTTTCTGAATTTCGTCTTTGTCGGCGTATTCTTGAGCTTGGCTCAGGTACTGGTCTTGCTGGCATTGCGGCAGCAGCTATTTTAAGCTCTTCCTGCGTTATAACTGACCTCCCTCATGTCCGTCCCAACCTCCAATTCAATGCCGATGCCAATTCGACTATGCTCGTCTCCCGCGGTGCTTCTGTTAATGTTGCTGCTCTGAGGTGGGGAGACAAGGATGATATGGAATTAGTAGGGCGCGAATTCGATATCATATTGGGTTCGGATGTAGTTTACTATGATTACCTCTACGACCCTCTTTTGCAAACTCTACGTTTCTTCTTAGAAGTAGAAGAAAATGAAAAAGAAAAAGACACTAGTAAAGCTGCTCCTGTATTCCTGATGGCTCATCTCAAGAGGTGGAAGAAGGAATCTGTATTCTTTAGAAAAGCAAGAAAAATGTTCAATGTTGAGGTAATTCACACTGATACTCCTAACCCTGGATGTCGAATTGGTGTTGTTGTTTATTGTTTCTCAGGGAAGAAAAAGCAGAAGCGTAACAACCCCCAGCCAGGGGAATGAATTTTATGTTTATGAATCTAGAACAGATTTTTAAAAGTTATTTAGCTTGAATCTCTTGTACAAGATGCCTGAAACATCTTTTTTTGTTTTGTCTAACTGGATCACCCGCCCTTGAGTAGTTAGTTTGATTTTCGTCACCTGCAAAACAAATGCATCCAGTTCCAAATTCAATCGGTTAGTAAATCCAAGAACAGGTATCAGAATTTGTTTATTCCCACGGGCAACTGGGGTGCTCACAGTTTCCATAGTATCAAAGATCCAAATATTCCTTTGCCCCTGCAAGACCGCAATAACAGATTTATTTATTTTTCCGAATTGGGCTACTCCTACTCCAACACTTGTTTATACATGCACATCATCGAATTTTATCTTAATTGTTACCACGGTACGCGGAGACCCCAACCACACAACAGAAGCATAAACCAACAACCAAAAAACCAAGCAAGAGTGCTAGACCCTAAAGTACAGTCCCGGCCTTATCAGCAGCAAGAATCTCCCTGAAGTCGGGGGAGCACTTCTCAAAAACAAGATTCACAAAAACCTCCCTAGGATGAATGCCCTAAACGGTCAGTAGCCTAGTTAGACTAATAGTAGCTCCAAACCCATCATACTTATCCTCTTTAGAACCACCAGTATTGATCATAACATCATATCCCTTAGGAGTAAGCCAACAGCACAGAATAGGGGACTTAAAAGCACAAACTCACAATCAAGTCTCCACCTTCCTAAAATCTCTGTTAGCTGCATTATCCCCAGTCTTAAGATTCTGCATTATCCCCATCGTAGAGTATTTAGAAGCAAACGCTCTAGAATTCCTCACCCTCCAAATGTGGTACAGGAAGCTATTAGAGAATTACCTTTAAAATTCTCGACACACCAGGCCACCTCCTCATTCCAGCAGCTGCTACAAACTCTTTCTACAATAACCCATCTTAAGAATAAGACCTCTCCAAATCTGAGAAGCAAACTCACACCCGGGAAACAATTTTCCTAGGAGTTACCAAATTATCAAATTTCCAATTCAAGATGGCACAATAACAGAAGAAAAATGTCAACAAGGCCAATTCTATTAACAATGTTTAACCATATTTTCCGGGATATAATACAGGTTAAACTATGAACACCTACTGAAAAGTAAAAGCAAACAGTCAAGTGATTAATCAACAATTTCTTCTTCGGATGTAATTATTAAACTTAACATCAGTACAAAACGATTAACTTTGATCGCTTCTTCTTAGGGCGATGAATCCAGACATCAAAACACGTCCAACTCATAATTCCAATATATCAAATTCATGAGGCATGAAGTCTTCACTGGGTCGGTAGTATTTGTCAGGGGAGTATAAGCTTAAGTTGGTGACCTGGCTGGTATAAAGGCAGGCAAACCTCTCCACCTAACACATAAAAAAACGAAATCCATATAAGAGACCAAAAGAACTAAAACAACTTGTAAGATGTGCATAATTCGACTAAACTACCACGCTAGATACTGGTGTTAACAAGATGTGGAATAGGCGCAGTGGGACATCCTCAACCACATATATTAGGTTCACATGTTAAATCCATCCATCCAAATGATACACCAAATTAATTTGCGGGATTCTATCTACGTTGCAGAATAAACAGAAGAGGATAAAGACCTGATGAGCAAAGCGAGAATTCTGATAACCAGTCTTCATGAGTTGCCCCCACACCTTGTGAAACTGAAAGCATATAATGATTAAAAATAATAAGAATATGTGCAAGCAATCGATTAACACAAGATTGCACCATGGTGTCAGATTTTAATCAGACTACCGTCCACGTGGGGACAACACTCAACTGCCAGTAGTATATAAAACAGCAAAGACAGGTTATTGAATCCATAAGGCTGCAGAGTTTAGATGCCTACTTTGTGGTGACATTCTCTCTGTGCCTCTTGATGAAGGAGACGGACTTTTTCTCTTTGGATCTAAACATCAGAAAATTGAAGATACACAGTTACTGACGCCGCATAATTCAGTTAGTTGCCTACTTGCTTGGCTGGTATCTGTAGAAGCCACCAAAAGATAAAAGAAAAACAAAGTGAATCTTGTCTAACGGCAGCAAGTGAAAAGGCTGACCTCCAATTCACCGAGTTGAAACAATAACTTTTCCTTGTTTTTATCATCAGCAGCTTCATACCTTAGCCACAAAATGTCAAAGCTTATCAAAATGTCAAAGAACATATGTTGCACTGTAACTTCTCACTCCACTTACTTCAGAGACCACTTTAAGTGATGTATATTGTCCTCCACCAAAGCACGTTCTTCTCTCAAACGCCGCAATTGCTGCATTGATCAGAAAGAGAAAAAAACATAGATTGGATTGAGTGCTCCTCAAAAGTTGTTACTCGGAAAGTTTAAGAGTTTAAACTGGAAAATTATTGCACCTTACGAATGTCCCTCGATTTCCAAAGGAGTTCTACCTCCCTCTCAAGCTCTGGAACAACAAGCATTGTTCTCCAACCTATTGCAAAGACTCATAACAAAATCACTATCGTCCCAAGGCAATGCTGATAAAATAAAAATCAGGGTATGAATGGCATCAATAACCAGGAAAAGAGTGAATACCTAGGACTTTTTTGCTACGCAAAATATCTCCATAGATGTGATCTCCAACATAAAGTACCTACTTAAAATCAACAACATATAAGGAATGCAGGGGAAGATATTGGTGCATTGTCGAGGGTTTTAAAAAATAAAATAATAGACCACTATGTGATTTAGAGAATTATATTAGTGAATCAAATAGAACATAAATAAGGAGGAAAGGCAGGGCTTCCGATTAAAGCGTTAAAATTTGTTTATGACATTGTTCACCAATTTTCAGACACAATAAGAGTAAAAGGAAACACCTGTGCACTTGATTCAATCGAAAGAAGCTTATGCAGGTGACCAACACTTCCTCCCTGAAAAGCATATTTCAGAGCATTAAGACAAGTCATTTAAATGTGAAGCTAGCAAATTGTTTAAACCAAAGAAGAATGCCTTAACAATGACTATGCTTAACAGCAAAATGCCAAGATTTTCCTTGCTAATCCCAGGAATCGTACTCTTAATTACCTGGAAAACTCTACAACCCTTTTTCAATCCCGCTAATGATATTGCTGGAGAAGTGCTTCCTACCTTTTAACAAAAGGACAGTTGCATAAATTGGAGGACAGAACAACAAGAACAAATAGAAAAAATAAAAAAAACTTTTGACATAGAATTCTTAAAAGACCTGAGCCATAGGTGTGCCATTGTCTGTATTTCGTAGCATCCCAGAGTGAGGTTCAACTTCAAATAGGTTTGCGCGGTTCTCTTCATGGAAAAATCCTGGCTTAGCACTAAACACACCAGTAGGATGAAGATAAGCCAAAAAGCACATCCTACATACCATGTACTAATGTAAGAATACAAGTCAAAGAAATGAAATGGACCTGCCCGTAATGACGACGTCAAAATTTTCAAGCCAATCAAAATTGCATGGCGAACTACCACCCATAGTGCGGTGCCCACAAAGGAAATTCATCACTACATTTGTGTAGTCCCATAAACTGCATAATTGTTTCAGAAAATTAAAGAAAACAAGCATGAATGGGATATTTCTTTGTATCAGCAACTTTAAGTAAAAAAGGACCAATATGGTGATGAGAATAAACTACCTATTTGTTACCAAGAAGGTTGAACGACCAGAATCTCTGAGCATTTTGATCATTGGTACTATTGAGGTATCATCATTGATATACCTAATATATAAAGGAGAATAAAATGGGAACTTAGATGAATATTATTATTGTTCAGAAACATTCAAACATAAACATGCTTAGCAGAAACGTACTTTCAGAGGAATCCTAGTTGTAGATGGTTCACATGAAGATCAAGAAAAATTTAAGATAAAAAAAAAGGAGCTAACTATGAGTTAAATGATGTTAATTTTCAGACAATTTGTACATTTATCAGAACTGTTGGAGTAGTTTAACCTATTCCACAAGATGGCAATGGAATCTGTCTAAAGCAATAATTCTATTCTAATACGAAATAAAATTTCTTGCTCAGTCCATACTTTCCAGGATCTTGTGCGACCATCTGTTTCAGGGTTCCATCACGATGGCACAAATCAACAGCAGCTCGAACATCTTTATACATTCTGGAGTAGCTGCAAGCAAGTACAAAAACACATTGATGGATTGGAAAAAGCCATAGAATGGAACACTTAGAAGAGTAAAAAGAGACACGAGGTATTAGACACCAATGTGGCCCCTCCGTGAAATACAACAAATAATAAAGAACAAGATGAGTGAATCCATACTCGACATTATCCGGGATTTTTCCAGGATTGTTGTCCCTAAAATCAACAAGTTGAGCAAATAAGTAGGCTTCTGCCAGTGAGAAAAGAGTATCAATGAGAGCATATTCAGGCTCATCAAATGAATCTCTGATCAGCGTGTTTCCATATGTTGCCATTTTTTCTTCTTTCGACATCTCCCTAAAGCCATGATA
Source organism: Papaver atlanticum (assembly GCA_023531105.1). NCBI lineage: Eukaryota > Viridiplantae > Streptophyta > Magnoliopsida > Ranunculales > Papaveraceae > Papaver > Papaver atlanticum. The sequence goes on along the minus strand of JAJJMB010007841.1, from coordinate 1,190,646 downwards.
TGCTACTTTGACATATTTGTGGCGATCCATCTGTGTAAGAAACAATTACCACATGCATAAGTTACAGACATTGCAAGAGCAAAAAAAATCAAAGAGCACCGGGATAACAAGAACCTTCAAGATATTTCCTCTCTTCTTATCGAGAACCAAGCCCCTGACCATGTACTCCCAGTCAAATGACCACTCTAGTAACTGCATAAAGATAAACTTACTTAAGTTAAGCAACCTGCAAAGTATTATTAGGTAGTAAGTTGAAATGATTATCACGCAGCGAACGAACCTCGGTGGGGTATCCTAAATCATAAACCAGCTTCCTGACTGTTCCATCATAAGCAAGAGACTCAAAAGTTTGAGGCATGTACTGTGCTAATGTATAATCCATATCAAAACCAACGGCCACAACGTTCTTCATATTCAAAGACCGATTACAGAATATCTGGTTCCGCAGTTCAATTTTACTCCTCCATCCTTGAGATGACCAAATACATCGCCCTCCATCATTTCTACCAACATTTTCATCAATCAAACCTGCCCCATCCATTGTATGCTTGGTGTGCAACTGCTTCGCTCCTGAAACTAACGAACAAAATTCCCATTCAGTCAATCAAACGAAAAATCAATCGAGAAACAATCAACTAGTGAAACGAAGTAATTGACACTAACCTCCTCGGATATCGATGCTATTGATTTTCTTTCTTAGGGTTTCAAATGGTTGATTATTAGAAGTATCACTAGAAGCTCTACAATGGAACCTAACAACACGACGAGAAGTAGAAAGGAATTGAAGATTTAGGAAAGAGATACAAATGGAAATTGAAGATGAAGAAGAAGAAGAGGGTTTCTTTAGAATTCGCATCTTGAGATTAAATAGGCAAAAATCTGATATGATTTAAAATTCTCGTAATAATGGAATCAGATCCATATCATTTACAACTTGCAGGGTTTGTTATGGGAAGAAGATGATATCTACTTACGGAATCCCATGAGTGAGGAACCATATTCGGAAAGTTGGATTCCTTTTCATTCATCATCCGATTGATTGATGGAATTTTTTCTTTTTTTTGATCTTCAAGTTCTTTAGGTGAAGAGATTAACGCCACGTTATTTTGGCGGGTATATATTTTGTTTAGTACAGAATCTACTCTGTTTGGCTAAGGTGAGCCGTGTTTAGTTTTAGTTTAGCTTGATTAGAAAGGGTTAGCGCAGTACACTAAAACCTTCGTGTATTAATTAATATTCGTGCATTAATATTTCTATGAAGGCAAATCTATGGATGTCGTTGTAAAAAAAAAAAAAAAAAGGTTTTGCGGAGTGTACGATTTATTTTTATTTTTTTGTAAATAAGATATTGCATTAAAAAGATTAAGACTCAGAAAGAGTCGAGGTTACAAAAGAAGCAGAGCCATCTAATCTGGGATTGTGAGTGTTCCCAATATTAGATTTATCTACTAGAAGTTGTTTTCTACTACAATCTTGTAGAGAAGTTCCCCATTCAACAGTTGAATTCAAAGTCTTAACAGACTTTGCCAAAATATCCGCTACTTGGTTACCTAATCTAGGAACAAAAAAGAAACCCAAAAAATTGTTGCAGAGATGAGCTATTATAATTGCTTCATTAATACAAGCTTTGGTTCTCCAGGAGATGTCTGCGGTTTTGCCATGAATGTAATTGAAAATACTCTCACAATCGCCTTCGATGTTGAAGTTCTGAATCTGCCTTTCCTTAGCCCATATGGCCGCCTGCAACACTCCTATAGCCTCTGCCTCTTGTGGGTCAGAACCTGCTGCTTGCCCTGCTCTTCCTCCTTCACAATCTCCTGTATCATTTCTCAAGATAAAAGCATAAGTAGATGGTAATACTTCTGAGATCCAAGATGCATCTACATTGATCTTTAGGGTATCGTTATTCGGAGCCTTCCATTTAGGATTTAATTTCTTCTTTTGGGCCCGTTTAGACTTGGTAGTTTTTCTTTTTCTCGTAGACCAAAATTCTACATGTCTTTGTATTTCTAAGGATAGAATATTAGCATTTTTAGTTTTTTCCTCAAAAATTCTATCACACCTTTCTTTCCAGAAGAATCACATTTTAGTGAGCAGTAATTCAATGGTAATGTCAGTCCTAGGGTTAGTCATCCAATGTTTGCAGAGATCTAAAATCATAGTAGAGGTATCTAGATTTAGAGTGACAAGATTAGGAGAAGAGTTCCATACTGACTTAGCATAAGGACAGTGGAAAAGAAGATGTTCTGTTGTTTCTATCTCAATCCTACACATAGTACAGAAAGGTGTGACTTCATTTACTTTACCAGTAAGTTTGACATTAGTAGGAAGAGCATTTTGTAGGCATTTCCATAAGAAAAGCTTGATTCTTTCTGAGATATTAAGCCTCCATAGAGATTTCCAGAATGACTCTAGCAAAGATAAGCTGACTATATCCAATCCACTTTCATTCAGTTTCTCATACATAGATTTTACAGTAAACTCACCAGATTTAGTTAGAGTCCAACGAAGTTGATCTTTTTTATGGTTTTGATTATTATCTTTAAAAAGATAAATTTGACTAATTTTGTGTGCAATATCAGCAGGAAAGGTTGAAGTAAGCAATGAAGAATTCCATGTACCTGTTTTTGAATTAATCAAGTTTGAGACCTTAACTAAGTGGCTGTTACTAGAATTATTAAGATTCTGAATATTTTCCTTTAATACTAGTATCCAGATATCTTTCCAGATATTAATGTCTTGTCCGTTTCCTACTTCCCATATACTAAATTTCTGCACTAGTTCTAATCCTTGCCTGATGCAGTCCAAGTCCAAGAGCCTCTTACAGAGGATTTAGTTCTAAGAGGTGATTTGTTTCTAAATTATTTTGAACCCATAGTTTTTACCCAAAGAGCATTAGGTTCTTTCAACATTCTCCAAGCAACCTTAGTCAGCATTGCAAGATTAAACTTGCGTGCATCCCTAAATCCTAAACCTCCTCTAAGAATAGGTTTACAAAGGGTTGGCCAGGCCTTTAGGTAAAAACCTTTACCTCCAGCATCCTTGCCCACCAAAAGTCTCTTTGGATGCCATTAATTTTATTTGTTATTTGTTTTGGCAAAAGAAAACACCCCATTAGGTAGGTTGAGATACTAGAAAGAACTGCTCTATTCAGAACTGACCTACAAGGTTGAGCAAGGACTAAGCTCTTCCACCCTTTTAGATTTGGATTCCATTCTTTACAGAATTGGTGTGAAAGTTTTTATTTTTGATCTTTCCATGAAGAGAGGAGCACCTAAGTATGGGTCTCTGAGGTTTATATGTTTTATCTTCAACATTTTAGACATCATCCTTTGATGTTTTGGTCAATTTTCCTACTAAAGAAAACGCCAGACTTATCGAAATTTATTAATTGGCCTGAGGCTTTACTAAAGGTTGATATTGTGTCTAATAAGTTTCTACATTCTAATAAATCAGCTTTCACAAAGAGTAAACAATCATCGGAAAAAAATAGGTGGGATATTGGTTCACTTTTAGGTGTTATCTTAACACCATGAAGAGTTTTTTTGTGCTCCCGAGTTAGAAGGAGTCTAGAGAAAAATTTCCATACAGATTATAAACAAGTATGGTGATAAGGGGTCTCCTTGGCGTAAACCTCTAGTAGGTTTAAAAGATTTACCAGGTGTTCCATTTAACATAACAGAGATAGAAGTTGTTGAAATACATTGTTCAACAAGTTGACAAACCTCAGCATTGAAACCAAAGATTTTTAGAGCAGATAGCAAGAAGCTCCAGTTTACTCTATCAAAAGCCTTTAACATGTCTATTTTAATCCCTAGGCCTCCCGTTCTAGCTTTTTTATTTTTAAAAGAATGAATAATTTCATGAGATACAATATATTATCAAATATTTACCTAGAAGATAAAAAATCCGATTGAAAGGGTGATATAATTTTTTCCAAGTAAGGCTTAATTCTATTGGCTAAGAGTTTAGCAATAACTTTATAAACAGTGTTATAAAGACCTATTGGTCTAAACTGACTAGGGTTCTTAGGTTGTTTTAACTTAGGAATCAAAAAAAGATAGGTTTTGTTTAAATCAGAGTTCATTTTTTTTTCTCAGAAAAAGTTTAGGATTGTATCAGTCACCTGTACACCCACTAAGTCCCAGTTATGTAAGAAGAAGCTAACTGGGAAACCATCAGGTCCCGGAGATTTATTTGGTTTCATATTTTTCAAAACCAGAAGAATTTCTTCCATAGAAGGGATAGCCATAATCCTAGAGTTGTCTGTAGAAGAGATGATAGATGGTATCAGTTGCAGAAGAATCTTCAGTAAAGAGAGATTTGAAATACGAGGTTAAGATGTTATTTATTTCTTTTCTATCCTTGGTTACAGTATTTTGATCATTGATTAGGCTTTCAATATTATTCCATTTTCTTCTTCTCAAAGTAATAGTATGAAAGTATTTTGTGTTTCGTTCTCCTAGTTTAATAATATTATTTCTAGATTGTTGTTTGGCTATGGCTTCCTGGGTGTCGTAAAGTATTTCTAGTTCTGTTAACTTTTCCTTTAATTTTCTTTGTTGATGAGCTGCTACCCTATTTGATTGCAGTCTTTCAATCTATTTTAGGAGATTATTAATCTTTTTAACAGGAAGACCAAAAATGTTCTTTTTCCAGTCTAGTAAGTTTTTTCCTACATGGCTAAGATTCTGAACTAGGCTAGCTGAAACATCTTCTCCAGAGAAAGAATTCCAAGATTTCTGTATCACTTGAATACATGAAAGTTCTTTCAACCAGGTATCATAAAATAAAAACCTAGTTTGTTCTAGAGAGTTGTGTGTCTAAAGTAAGTAAAATAGGACTATGATCTGAACCTACTGCTGCCAAATGGCCTAAGGAAGCATTTGGGAATTGTATGTGCCATTATGCATTTATAACTGCTCTATCTAGTCTTTCTTGTATGTTTTGGTCACCTTCTCTATATGGTTATCCCACGTAAAATCATTACCTGTATAGCCCAAATCATATAAACCAGGTCTTTCTAGAAGTTTTGAATAATATTCACTATTGGCTTTAGTGAAAGGTAGTCCTCCTAATTTTTCTGATTGATTAAAAATCATATTAAAATCTCATATAACTATCCAAGGCACATGTCTTTGGGAAACCAAGCTATATTCCTATTAGTTGGGTATGGACTACCATAAAAACATGTTAATGCCCAATATTTAGTATCAAAGGAGGTGTTAACAATTATGTTTATCATGTTTATGTTCCATTGAACAATTTCAAAATGAAACCCATCAACCCAAGCTACTACTAAGCCCCCTGCTGTAACTACATGATCTACAATATGATAATTTGGGAAGGAAGAAACCAATTTTTTAACTAGGGGTCTTTGATTTTTTATTTCAGAAAGAAATAAAATATCTGGCTTTTCTTTACTGATAAGATTAGTCAAATGGTTTTGTGTTAGGGGGTTTCTACACCCCTGCACATTCCATGCTAGGATTTTTATTATTTAGGAGCTATCTATCAGGATTTAAATAGTGCTAATTAATTCTACTTCAAGTGTCAATTATCAGATGGACAAATAAACAGGGAATTACAAAATTGCAGATAATCACAGACAAAATAGCAGTTAGGCAGACCAATTAAAGATATGGATTAGCAACAACTACTAAGCAGATTAAAGTTGTAAATTTTAACTTATACCAGGAGGTTAGGATGTGCAAATAGTTAGATGATTAAACTGAGATAAAAAGAAAGGCAGGATAAAGATTTGAAATTTATGAGAAATACCTGTGTCTCCTCCTGTTGCTTCAAAGGGGTTAAGCCTGGGAATGGAATTGGTAGATAGGCACTTGATGGAGCTTTGTTGTCTATGATGTTAGATCCATATTGATCAATTTGAAAAGATTCTCCGTTTATCGAAGGGATGGAGTAGAGATTTTCCGACGAAGAAGAAGTTAAAAAATATGAAACTGATATTTTGAAAGCTGATTTTGGCTGAGTTACTGGAGTTTGAAAATTGGATGCAATGCAAAATTGATTATCATGATTGGGAAAAGAGGCATATATTGAATTCTTAGGCGATAAGGGTAAAGGTGAAATTGGGGGCATTTTCGAAAGAAAAGAATGAAAGTCTTCTTCCTACTGGGATAGGTGAATCTAACCTAATTTGCTGAGCCATGTCAGCAATATCCTGTAAGAGACTAGACCCATTTTGAAGAACCGATTCGGTTAACCTTGACTCAGTGATTACTCTGAACGTTTCCGAGTTAGCAGATCGGAACGATTCTTCCTCCGAATCAGGCAGAGGAATGTAATTTTCTGGCAAGTTAAATGGGAAATTTCTTTTTCCTAACACTGTAGAAGATGCTTGAGGCATATCTTCTTCGATCACAAAGGGTCCTAAGACCTTATTGGATTGATGATTGTCTTGAAAGGCCGGTTCTTCTTCTACATAGGTTCTAAAAATGTCTATAAAGGTTTCTCTTACACATGGCTGGGAGAGATAAGTCTCAACTTGTACTGTCTTTCCATTGTAGTCAAAGTTATCTTTTAGATTCCAAATTTGAACTAGTTCATCATTCAACCAGTTCATGTCATCACATGGATAGGGTAAGTTGAACGATATGTCATAGATATCCTCCATAGGTCTACCTTTAAGAACATCATAATTTTCTACTTTGTGTCCAAAACGTAGGCAGTGAGAGCAATATTTGGACGGAAGGTTTAAGTAGTTGAAGTATATAGAAGTGACTGGGTATCGTCCTACTTTGACTAACAGATGATCTATAAGTGGTTTTTTTTTATCTTTACCCAAACTAAAACCCTAGGCTGGCAATCAGGTGTTTCACTACCTTTGTAAACTCTTGAAACTTGTCCAATCTTACTGGCAATTAATCCTAACATTTCATGGCTCTTCCTATGCTCAGACTTAGTATTTAAAATGGTAGCCCATAGATGGATTTCTTTAACTTTGTCAGTTGAGATACTCATTCCTTGATAAGCAGTTGTTGCAGCAAGAACATTACCGAATGGATACCACGGACCATTTGTTGAGATCCAAGTAAAGTCTTATTATGTTCTAAAAGTGATAATGAAGAGATTTGGATCGACTTTTCTTATTTGAAAACCTAGATGCACACCCCAGAAATTATTCAAAGCTCCTCTAACTTCCCATTACTTTAGAATAGAAGTTGAAAAAACCCTAGATAAGATACTAAATGGTTTAATACCATAATCTCTAATATAAGAAGGTGGAGTAGGGAGAAGACCATAGTTAATGTGGTTTGCATAACATTGTGCTAATGAGAGGCCACTTAGGTGCTTATAGAGATTTATGTGATCTCCCATTGAGAAAGGAGATAGATATTAGGAAGAAGAAGTTTTGTTATCAAAGTGTTATGAGCAGGTTTTATATAGAGGATGAGGATAGATTTTGTATCAAAAGAACTTATGAAAATTATCATATTGTGTGATCCGTAACTGATAGAGAGATCGAGAAAAAGAGTTTCTTATTTCGTAGTCATTCAGCATTCGACAGATTAAAATTAAAATTTAAACTGATGGGGATAGTACCTTAGGAAGGTCTTTGACTAAATCTATTTATTGGAATGTGCATCATCCTAGGAACAGAGTTCAACAATACGAGTTTGGGTAAAGATGATCTTGCTATGTTGTCTTCTTATTGCGGTACACAGAAAGTTGAAAGCAAAACCAGCAAGGCTTAAACGGGAGAAAGCTAAGGGAGCCGTACAATGAGAGTCTAAATTTCCTTGACTGAAGAGTCTTAAAAAAATCTAATAAACTGACTATTTATTTATCCCTAAAGTTTTATTGGAATTTCTCTTAGCCTTTATTAGGCAAGACAAAGGGAGGTGAAAGTGTGAGACTAATTAACGCTCTCTGATTAATGAAGATTGTCATTTCTAGTATGAGGAAAGAGTTTAGGTAAATCCATGATTTTTAATGATTTAATTCCTAACTAAAATTCTACAAGAAGCTGAGAAACCTCAAAATCAAGAAAACTACCTTACATTCTAAAGATTGTGAGAACAAGCTTAAGCTGATAGCTGAAAGCCAAAATAGGTTTAAAAGAAATGTCTTTTATTAGTACTGGCCTAATATTCTTCTGATTATCTGTTGGGAGAACTTTCTTTTATATAGATATTCTGATAATTTAATATTGTTTGGCTCATTAATGCTGGAAGATAATAAAGAAATTAACTAGTTAATAGGTTCTGATTTCCTATACTAGACTATGACTACATAAGATGGCATTCTGTCACTTCCAAAGAGCAAGAGAGATAATGAGAGGGTGCAAACTAATCATAATTTTTTAAAACTTAAACATTTCTAGACTTAATAGGTATATATTTTTTCTATGCAAGCCCATTCGTATTGGAAGCTAATGGACATGAATAAATTGATTTGATTAAATTTAATATTTACTGTTAGAGCATAGCTCAGTTGAACTCACCAAGCGTTGGTATTTCAAGTTTGGTTGTCATATTTTAGTGTTCAAAACTCGTCTAAAGTCGCTTGATTATATACTAGAGTCAACTTCATTTAGGTTAGACTAGAAAGTCTATGAATGTTGAGACATACAAGTATTACTCCGAAGACCTGAAGAATGTGAAGAAGAAGCGAACTACAACGATGACATCATCCTTCCCCTTGAGGTTAGTAATATTGACTTGAACTGTTTCATTACTAACGTATCTTTCATGTCGTGCTATATTGAAAACAGAACTGCGAAGCTGTATATACTGTACATATTGTATGATATACTCTAGTGATGTGACATGGTCATATTTGTATGACCATGGTATTAAGGAATTAGACTACGAAGTATAACGCTTATCTTTTGAACTTCGTAGATATGACATCGACAATAATCTTGTATATACTGTTATGATTATGTGAATGGGTTATGGTGAAGATTTCATCCTAGGAAACAATTTTTTATATTTGTTTAAAGGAAGTACATTCATGAACTTGTTTTATGAATCGAAAGGGAAATCGTTAGGCTTATTGGTACGGCTATTCATTGCAAATCTGTGGATTACCAATATGTGTGAGATGGTAGATGATAGACGCATTTATGTGTCTATTTTTATCTCTATTGTATATATTGTTAGTACCCATTTTTGTACTTATTATGGTGTTTTATGTGTTTGTAGGTATTTTTGGGCAATAAACATTTCTGGAAAAAACCGGCTCGAAAAGTTGTCTAAAGGCACCCAAGGGACATTTGTTATTCAGACTCTCAGTTTGGATAAGGGGCACCTCAGTTGGGCACCTGCTATTCGCACCCCCGGTCTGGTTAGGGGGACACCCTTCTTCATCGTTTGAAAAAGAATTTTGGCGGGAAAAATTCCAGTTTTCTGCGGAATTTTCTGTTGGATTTTTGGAGGAGTTTCAGTGAGATTCAATCACTGATTTTGATTGGGATTAACGTGATATGCCCAAACAATGGTGGTATGAGTGTTTTAATGCGTTCAATTGGGCTGGATATTCGTTGGGAAGAAAATATGCAATCTCGGAGTACAGCGTGCTTGAACGTGTGTTGATTGAGTTTTGATAGAGTTTGGTTGCTGCAGAAGTGTAGAGGAGTCAAACAAGGAAGTGTTAGAGCGTGTATACTGCGAACAGATGCGCGAGAACATAAAACAGAAAAGAAAATATTCATGAGTTAATGGTTGGATATCGAGAAGATTTTTGAGTTATTACGAATGTATTCTTGGTCCTGTGACTATATAAAGGCTGTAGGAGACTCATAGAGGGAGGGAGAGTTCAGGGAGAGAATAGGGAGACGTTTAGAGCATCAAAAATCCGAGAAAAAAGTTTTACAGGAAGCTGCTGTTTTCTGCTGGTGAAGAAGGTACGAAGAACATAAGACCCTTAAAGACCGTCGTTCTTCAACAGTGCAAGTGACGGTATTCCTTTATCGTTTTCTGTAACAATTGATTTTGTAACAAATATAAGTGTTACAAAACCCGGTTTTTATCATTTTTTCTCCCATTTAATCATTTGTGAACCATTTTTGAGCATTAATAAAGATGAATTTTGAGCATGTTTCCATGATAATGATGAGCTCATTCTCGCGTAATCAAGGCACGGAGGAAGCTATTGTTGCATGAATAATTGGTAATTATTTTACTTTTCTCTAATTTGCAATTTATAATTCACTCAAATCACTGCTTTGCAGAATTTTAATTGTTTTCATAATTTTTACTAATTGGTTGTGATTCAATTAGATAGGTTATACTTTGGTTAGATAATCTATGCTTAAGGGATACAATTAATGTTTGAGAATATGCTTGATCATTTGTGAATTAAGAAAAAGAGATTTTAAAAATAATTAGAGTTTTGGAATTTTTACCATCATTCATTCATGTGTAATAGTGGAA
>JAJJMB010007841.1:1109669-1170246 GCA_023531105.1 Papaver atlanticum | reverse complement strand
AGAGTTTTGGAATTTTTACCATCATTCATTCATGTGTAATAGTGGAATCTAGTGTCTTGGTTATTTTCAATCTTAAAAAACAAATTTGGATTTAAATTTTCTCTACTTTTAGTTTAAATAAATATAAATTCAATTGCTTTCACAAGTCTTACGAACCTTTTACTACAACAAAGTTGAAATCACATCAGTAGAACCGATCGTAACTTTGTTATGTATCTTGGTATAACTAATCACAATGCCTGACTTATGATTTGGTATGACTAGTTTTTAGTAATTGGTGTAACCGATCCTAAGTTATCACCATGAGATGGTATGTTCGATATTTGTAATTGGGGTGACCGATCCTAGTAATTGGTGTGACCGATCACAGAGTGTTTTGTAATCGATCCTTGTAATTGGTAACCGGTCCTGGTAATTAGTGTAACCGATCCTAGTAATTTGTGTAACTGATCCTGGTAACTGGTGTGACCGATCACAAGTAATACCATTGAATATGGTAACCGGTCCTGGTAACTTGTGTGACTGATCACAAGTATTTCCATATTGATGTATAACCAATCCTAGTGATTGGTAGAACCGATAAAACCCATGTATGTGATTTGATATTTGATCAATCACATAGTTATCTTAAAATACAGGTCAACCAATTCTAAACTTGTTTGGAAGTGTGGAATAACCGATTCCAAGAATGTAAATCCATGTAAATATGAATAAGGATTTACAGTGAAAAGATGTCAACATACTTTGAACACGTACAGTAACTCTTATCATTTATTGTTCAAAGATATTCCTTAGTACTCAAGGAGATCCTATGCCGAAATAAATCGGGAATCTTTTAATTTAGGTTTTTTGTTTTATATGCTTTAATTACCAGCAATTAAATGCATATCTCTAGAGAATAAAAATTAGTAATGTGCATTTACTAATTGGAGATTTTTTATTGAGAGATTTCGGAAATTTTGGACAAGCATTTACTGGAATTAGGAAAACCGATTTTTGCATTCATTGTATATCTTGAGAATATTTTCGGTTTCGGAAATTCCTTGATGTCCAAACATCCTTGGTCTATAAATACATAAGTTTGCATTTCTAGCAAACTATCCTAAGAGCCAGGCAAACTTCATTCTTGTTGTTTCTGGTGGAGCCGTCTAATCGGAGAGGAAAGTATCCTAATTAGGTGAAATCTCTTAAGACCGCTCGTTTAAAGACTTCTGTGGGATCAAGAAGCTTTACGAGTACCGTTGGTGGGAAACTTGATAATAGCAGTGTTATTAGTTTTCGATTGATATTATTGACTAACGGTTGTTGAAACTTTGATTACACCTAGTTTGTTTATTCTTGAGAATTTTCTCTTCTGATATAAGATTCATTCAAACTAGATCGAAGTGTCGATGAGATCTTTAGAAATGTTTGTAGATCTAAAGACATCTTGTGATAATCCATTTTTAACAGACTCCGTTTTATGTGTGATTGATCACAAGAGATTCAAGTGGTGTTGTGCAGGTGTTTATTGAAGATTAAAGAAGATTTGAAGATGAAGAAGATTTCTTATTTAGTTCTCATATCTTTGTGTGTGCACAAACCTTGATCGGCTGGGATCCAACTAGAATCGGATTTATTCGATTGATTAGTTGCGTGAGATCGACATTCTCAATATATCTCTTTGAGATTTATTTTGATTGAGTGCGAAACTAAACTTAACTACTTTTGTAGTTATTGGATAGATTGTTCTAATCAAGCAAAGGAGTTTATTAGATTAAATGGAAGAGCCTTTGCGTATGACTTGAGATATATTTATCTTGAAAGAATCAATAAAGTTGTTACCAAACAGATTTGTTGTTCCTTTACTGTTTGGAATACGATCCAAAGGAATTATGCCAGTGCGTGACCTTCGAATTCGGAAGCGCAGGGATACTGAGGAAACTAAGTGAACTAGGGGTGGTTGTTTGGTCTCAACTATACGAAGTTGGTGTAGATTTTGTATAACGGCTTAATTATGAGAGTATTCAATTCTGGACTAGGTCCTGGGGGTTTTCTGCACTTGCAGTTTTCCTCGTTAACAAAATCTTGCTGTGTGATTTACTTTTGTTTTCCGCAATTATATTTGTTTATATAATTTAAAGTAAATTACATAAACGTTAACTCCTATATACTTGATAGTGATCCTATAGAGTTTGGTTAAGTATGAACCTATTATCAAGTATCACACTTTGGTAGTTGTATTGTCTCTATCTCATATCCATATACAATCACACAAAGTGTGAATACCTATTTGTTGCATTGTCTCGACTTTGTCCATAGACGATCACTTTCGGTAAGAGGACTTATAGGTTGTAAAAAAAATGATTGTGGTTTATTTGGGTACCCTCGTCTTTTCATTTACCAAAACCAAAACATTTTTTTTTTTGCGTGTTACAGAGATTAAAACAGGGATCGAAGGGATGTAGAAGAGAAAGGTATGACTAAATCTGTAAGAAGGAAATACTAAAGATTTACCATAATTAGAAGAATATGGAAGTGTAAGAGCCTACACCTATGTTCAAAACACTAAGATAAATGAGCCATATATCATTATAAATAAGAATCCACAGACTAAGAGGAAAGCACTTTTAGTCTTAAGAATTCAAAGAAAGGGTAGTAACAAGATTTTCTTAAACTATGGCTTGTGATCACTCTAGAGTACCTGAGAATGCAGTTGTTTTTATTTGTAGGGTGATGCGATTTAGGGAGGATCATCTTCATAGGATTCAATATTAATTTTGTTATCTTTGTGGCACTGATCAATTTCTTCATGAAGAAAAAGCTACACATCTTGCCTATTGCAACATGAGACCATAAGAGAATGAGATGCTTGATGCAAAGACCTTAGCATAGATTCAGTTTAATCTTCATCAGGGATTTTTCAATTGATGCTTCTATTTTAATCAGTGAGATGCCAACAGGTTTGGATTATGCTTATGTTCAGATAATGGAGGCTAGATATAACTGGAAGAAAGGAAAGGGGCACTTTGGGGAGGCTGAGCAAGATGATGCCATAAGTGAAATAGCAATTTAATATGGTTAAAAGTTAAAAACATAAAGTTTGGGTTGTTTTTGCTGTGGTTATTTTATCATTTTAGTTCTAAAGTTAGTATCTATCTGTAGTGGGTTTGAAGAACTTATTTATTAATTTTATGGTTATGTATGAAGTTATTTGCTTACTGATTTGAATGTGTTGTCCCAAATTCTACTTTGAAACTCCTGTTATTAGAGATGAGATGAAATAGAATGTGCATGAGAATATAATAATCCTAGTTCGAATTGTATGAGGATCCGTTATTTTCCGCCCATAGTGCTCTATCAGAACATTTCTATTTGTCATTAAGACATGAAGATAAACTAATAAAAGTCTCAGAAAACCTACACTAAGAGTTTATGAAGAGTCAAATCCTATTTGTATAAAGATCTTGATTGAGCATATGGAAAAGTTCCTCCTAATTCTGAATTATAGACTTTTCATTCATATTTAATTGCTTCCAATATCATGGGGAGAAATCTACTTTAGTCTAATTCTAAAGAGCTTACTAGATTTGAGCATAAGTCTGTGTATAGGCATGGTCTGGGACAATTTGAAATATAATTAGAAGAGAGATGAAGAAATAAAAAATAAGAAACTCAACTCAACTAGTACCTAATCGGTGATTATTGGACTAAAAATAACAAACATAAGTTAGCATACAGAAGTACCATTGCATCCTCAGATATTTAGAGGGCTAGATATACTAAAATTGTAAAAATTCCCAGGTCCCTCAAACTCATAACAATGAATAAAATCCTGTTACCCCTAAGTTAAACTCACAGGAAAAAATCAAGCTTTCCTGATTGTCAATTAAGTCTGTTAGACTGGCTTTAATTATTCCTCTATAACATTCTTGTGAATTTAATGAGATGCATGCTCATAGGGACCTATGGATAAGAATGTTGAATGAAAATTGAGAAGAAGGTAGAGGGTTTTCCATTAAATGAGTTGTCTAATTTCAATAAGGAGGATCAAAGAATTGCCTATATTAAGACTGAAGAGAGACCGGTTTTGTACCAGGAAGATAAAGAGTAAGAATATAAGTATAGGTTTCATAAGAAATCAATCTCTAATGGCCTGCAATCACAAAAAGAAACCCCAATAATGTTCCAATCTCAACCACCAGGGTGATGCAATGTAGAGATGATCACCTGCATCGAATCCAGTATTATTTGTGTGAAAGATGTGGAAGAAATGCCTTTCTTCATCCTAATCAGGCACAGTATTTGGCTTACTGTAACTTAAAGAAGGAGGAGAAGAATAAGCTTCATATTAGTGCTAAAAGAAGGATTCAGGTGAAGATTGAGAAAGGTTTGTCTCTTGATGCAATTGTTTATTATAAGGAAATGTCTCCCGGATTTGATTATGGTTATGTTCTGAGAAGAGAGACCAGGTATCTTCGACAAAGAGGTAAGGGACATTATGATGAGATGGAGAGGAGGGATCTTGCAGAAAGGATGGAGGACGAAGATTAAAGTTTATCCTGTACTTTGTTTCGATTCTAAGTAATGTAAACTATTTCTATTGCAAAGGATATTGAATTTGATACGTATTGATGTCTATACCTTGGTAGCTATTACTATAAAGGCTGAATTCAGAATAATAATAGACGGGAAACTTAGAAAAAACAGAACACAAGTAGTAATTCGAAGAAAATATCTTCTCTAGATTATGAACAAGAAAACGATTACAATTCTGTCTTTGTTACTCTCACAATCTTCTCTAAACAGTGGATTGACAATAAACTATTTGCTAAGCTTGCACAAGTATTGTTCCAAGCTTTCTCTAGGTTTTCTATGTCTAGTATCTGTCCTTAGCTATTAGCCAAAGACCTCTATTTATAACCTTCATCGTACTCAGCCGACCAAAAACTTCTATTAGGAATATATTTCCTAAACTAAGAGTATTGCCTAAAACAAAACTCTTCCCTAACTAGAAATTCTGCCTAAACAAGGATTCCTGCCTAGAATAGGATTCTTCCCTCAACTTAGCTTGAGGTTAACTAAGTTCCCTAAAGTAGTACGGATACACCTGTATCATGGGTCCCCCTTTTAAGAACTTGAACTCCTGTGAGAGTTAAAAATGAAGGTTAGGGAACTCCAGGGCCCCTTTTTCCTTGTTAAACCACTTGGCCTTGCTAGGAACTTGACCTTTACATCCAATTAGGAAAGCTTCTTTCTCTCCTTGTCATGTTTTAGTCACTCTTCGCTCCAATACTCAGTCTTCCTTGAGTAGTTTCTCTCTATCAAACCATAAGTCTTCTACCTGTGGTAAGATCATAGTGTCGTCACCGTCATCATCTAGTAATGTTGGTTCACACAACTTCAAGTATTCGGCATTTACAACCGAGTACATTCCTAGACAAGGTGGCAGATCCATACGAAAGGCATTGTCACCAATCTGATCGAGAATACGAAATGGTCCATACCTCAATGGATTCAACTTCTTACCTTCCCCCTCAGTCGTTCCTTACCTAATTTTAACCATACCAAGTCACCAACACCGAAATTACAAGGCACAAGATGCTTGTCATGCTTTGCTTTGTGTTTGGCTTGTGACTTCTTTAATTGTGCTTCAACAGTTGCATGAATCTGAGATATCTTCTCCAAGAACTTTTGTGCCTTTTGTCGTTCACTTCCTTCATTTCCCCCCATTGAGGTGTCACTAGAAAATACTAGATCGAAAGGACAAGGTGGTAAGTAACCATAACACGTCTCAAAAGGAGATTTTCCAGAAGAACTATGAACTGCTCTATTGAATGCAAATTGTAGATATGGTAAACTCTCATCCCAAGTTTTAGGATGCTTGGAATTATATCCCCTTAACATGTGAACCATAGTCCTGTTGACCACTTCTGTTTGTTCGTCTGTTTGTGGATGAAAAGCTGTACTCTTCTTCAACCTAGTGTCCATCATCTTCCATAAAGAATCCCAAAAATGACTAAGGAATCGACTATCCCTATCAGAAATAATCGAAGTAGGTAAACCAAAATGCTTCCACACATGCTCAAAGAAGAGATTTGCTGCACCGGCTCCCGTTACCGTCTTTGTACATGGAATTAATGCAATCATCTTGCTGAATCGGTCGACCACAACGAACAAGTAATCATAACCAGACTTGGTCTTCGGTAATCCAAATCCATAGAAATACTCTCCCAAGGCCTTAATGGTACTGGTAATGGTAGATATAACCCACGTTTTCTGTTGGAAGGTTTAAATGTGCTGCACAACTTACACCCTCTAACCAACTTGGCCACATCATCTTGCATCTTTGGCCAAAAGACATAACGACGAAGGTTAAGAAGAGTTTTATTCATCCCAAAGTGTACAACAACTCAAGATGTGTGTGCCTCTCTCAACCATTGTAAACGATCTCCATCTTCTAGAATGCAAAGTAACTGACCTTTGTATAACAATCCATCTCGGAGTTCAAACTCGCCTTTCAAACCACTCTTTATACCTTCTAACACCTTCTTGAAGTCTTTATTAGATGTGTATGACTCTGCATACTCTTAACGAACAATCGGCTGAATTCTCATGGCCACCATTAATGCTTGGACTGGTGGACGATACAACAAATATTCCAACTTGTTTGTTACTCCCTTCTTGTACTTAATGAGAATGTTGAAACTCATCAAGTAAGACATCCACTTCATGTGTTGGGCTTGTTGTAGTTTCGTCTGTGCGTGTAGATACTCCAATGGTTTGTGATCTGAATGTACCACTACTTCTTTACCTAAGAGATACACTCGCCAATGCTTGATACATTGATATAAAGCATAAAATTCTTTGTCATAAGGTACGTAGTTCTTGATAGCACCTGAGAACAATTCTGAATGGTACTCCACTGGTTTACCATCCTGTAGCAACATTCCTCCCATTGCATAGTTAGAAGTATCGGTCTCAACTTCAAAAGTACACCGTAAGTTAGGCAATGCCAACACTGGTGCTTCTGAAATATTCCTTTTTAGTAACTGAAAAGCGTCTTCATGGGTTTGCTTCCATTCAAACTTTGCCTTAGCTCCCGTAAAACCATGTAATGGTCCTGCAATATTCGAAAAATGCCGGATAAACTTACGCAAATATGTGCAAGCCCCTAAGAAACTCCTGATTTCAGTTACAGTACTAGGTCTAGGCCACTTAGTGATTACTTAGACCTTCCTTGGATCAATCTTCCATTGTCCACCACCAAAAATGAATCCGAGGTACACCAACTCCTCTTTTCCAAACTCACACTTCTTTCCGTTCAACTTCAGCTGGCCTTTATGTAACACTTTAAACACCTTCTCAACGTGAACGAATATCTCTTCCCAAGTTCTGTTGTATATTAGGATATCATCCAAGTAAACAATCACAAAATCTTCTATAAAAGGTCGTAACAAATCATTCATAAAACGCATAAAGGAGCGTTACACAAACCAAAAGGCATCACCAACCATTCGAACAAGCCTTGTTTGGTTTTGAAAGCAGTCTTCCATGTATCATCTTCTCGAACTCTCATCTAGTGATTTCCAGATTTGAAATCTAACTTTGTAAAGACTCCAGCTTTTTCCAACTGATCCATCATGTCGTCTATCCTAGGTAGAGGGTAACGATTCTTGATAGTGATCTTGTTTAATGCTCTATAATCAATACACATACACCAGCCTCCATCTTTCTTTGGTACTAACAATACTGCTGATCCACAAGGTGAAGCACTTGGCACTATCATTCCTAATTCTAGAAGTTCCTGGACTTGTTTCTTGATCTCATTATATTCCTCTACGGTCATGCGATAAAGACCTACATTAGGAAGAGAACTCTCTCCGGTCAACATGATCTCATGCTCCACACTCCTCTTTGGCGGTAATCCCGTGACATCTGAAAATAAATCCTTATACTTCAACTTCAACTTTTCTAGGTCGCCTTCTTGTTGTGCAGACAAGGCTGCCAAACAAACTCTACTCGGCTTCTCCTCAAGAGAACGGATCACAAGGAGAATGAACTTCGTGCTAGCATTCACCAACCGCTTAGCCTGAGTGGTTGTAATCAAGCTTGCTCCCTCTAGAAAAGAATCTATAGACCGAATCACAAAACTTTCTCCATCTTTGGTAAAGGTGTACTTTTGTTCCCTTCTATGTAGAGTTGTATCTCTATCCCATACATAAGGACTACCTAGTACTACCTGGCAGACATCCAAAGGAACTACGTTGCATGTAACTTCGTCAATATATCACTCATCTAGAGAAATTTGAACGAGCACTGCTGTGAAACTTGTAAGCCCCCTTCTTTTTGAAGCCATCCTAAAGGGTATGGTTTTGGATGTTTGATAGTCTTCAATCCTAACTTCTTCACCAAAGACTGTGAACGTAAATTCTTCTGACTTCCCGAGTCAATAACAACATCAACTAGTGATGTTTTGACTTCCATCTTCACTGTGAAGAGTCGCTCCCTAAGATCATCTTTTGAAGGTCTTCCTTTTGCCCATGTCATAAGAGAGAGCTTTGAATTAGGTTCCGTTAGTCCATGGACTTCTTTTGAAGTTTGAGCGACTAGTGCTGCCTTATTGGCTTCTTTCCTCTGCAACCCTTTAGGCTTTAGATGAGGGTTCTTAACCCAACACTTGTGGACAATGTGACCTGTTTGCTTGCAATGGGTGCAAATCAAACCTTCCTTGTCACTAGACTTCCCTTATTCTCTGCTCCTTTCACCTCATTTCACAGTGGTACCTCCAGATTTCACCTTAGTATTTCCCTTTGAATCAGATTTCTTAAGCCTGCCTTCAATGACATTAGATTTTATACTTGTTTCGGAGATAGTATCCACCGAGAACATATTCAACTCCTTCCGTATATACTCATGGAACCCGGATATATATTTCATATAGATAACATAATCTCCCAAGTCTAAATCCAAAATCATAGCTTGATTCTGAAATTCCGAAGTATATTCTTGCACGGTTTGGTTGTAAGTATGCTTCAAGTTGTACCACTTGAACCATCTCTCTTCAAGGTAGCCAACCAGATAAAACTGTTTCCTTACAACTGCCTTGAATCTTTTCCACAACAATACTCCCTTACCTAGGTTTTGTCTTTGATAAGCTTTCCACTAGGTTAGAGCATGCTTTTGTAGCTTCAATGTCGCGAAAGCAATCTTTTCCTTTGAACCATATTCAAAGAAATAAAAATACTTCTCTAGACGTTCAATCTAATTATCCAATTTTTTTACATCGACATTCCCATCGTAAAGTGGAATATCAACACGAAAATCAATTTTAAGATTCTTACCATGAGGTTTAGTTGATGTAAGACTTTTAAGAAACTCACTTTTCTTCTTTTCTTCATCATCATCTTCTTCTTCTTCTGAATCATCTTTTTCCGAATCTTCAGGTGTAAGTGTAATTTTTTTCCCCGTCTTCGGCTTGGGTGTATGAGAACGAATACATTCAGTCAATTCTTCAAGGGTGGTTTTAATCGACTTCATGTCTGTTTGTAGCGTAGCCACCTTTTCTTCCATAGTTTGTGGTTCGTTATGCTTAGGTTTATCATCTGACTTTGTCATCCTTGATCCCCTTATTCGCCTAACGTCTTCTAGCTTCTCGAGTACCTTACCAAGCTTTATGTAGAGAGATCTAGTGAAAACCATAAACCACAGGGATTTACCCTAAAAACTAACCTCGCTCGTGATGCCAACTTGATACGTATTGATCTCTATACCTTGGTAGCTATTACTATAAAGACGGAATTCAGAATAATAATAGACGAAAAACTTAGAAAAAACAGAACACAAGTAGTAATTCGAAGAAAATATTTTCTCTAGATTATGAATAAGAAAACGATTACAATTCTCTCTTTGTTACACTCACAGTCTTCTCTAAACAGTGAATTAACCTTAAACTGTTTGCTAAGCTTGCATAAGTATTGTTCCAAGCTTTCTCTAGGTTTTCTATGTCTAGTATCTGTCCTTAGCTATTAGCCAAAGCCCTCTATTTATAACCTTCATCGTACTCAGCCGACCAAGGACTTCTATTAGGAATATATTTCCTAAACTAAGAGTATTTCCTAAAGCAAAACTCTTCCCTAACTAGGAATTCTGCCTAAACAAGGATTCCTTCCTAGAATATGATTCTTCCCTCAACTTAGCTTGAGGTTAACTAAGTTCCCTAAAGGAGTACGGATACACCTGTATCAGAATTAGATTGATGATCTCTTCTCTAGAATGTTATAAAGGTATCTACAATCATGAGAGTCATCCATTAGTCAGATTTCCTCACTATAATGATAAAAGGTATTTCTAGTTTTCTATCTAATTATCCTTTATTCTGTTATTGATATAGTACTAATAGCCAGGTCGAGAAAAAGATTCACCTAATATGTTGAATCCTATACTAAACTAGTCCTCCTGTCGAATTCCTGAATCCTTAAAGGAATAATATGAAGGCTAATCCTACTACCTCTGAAGCTAATGCATAATGCAAAGAAATCCATTATAACTCTTAGACAAAAAAATTAAAAATAAAGTTTATGGATGTAAAGAAAGGTGAGCTTCCATCTTGAGAAGGAAATCGTAAAAAGAAATATTCTTAGATGAAAATCATGAAGTTTTAAAAAGAAAAGGAAGAAAAATACATGAGAAATTCCTTTTCGTTTTCATTTTCTGCTCGGGAAAATTAAGTTTGAAAAACTGAAGTTGGAAAAAAATGATCTTCATTTACTACTTGCCCATTGATACCATTCCCATTCCCTTACCCCTTTTAGCTAAGGATTTGACACAAGCAGAGATTTCTACTCTCTATCCATTACAGTTGAAAGAATATTTTGGATGAGGAAGATGAAGGAAAATAGCCATTGGAGTAGAGAGAGGAGGAAGAGAGAGAGAGAGAGTGTGGACAATGTAATGTAATTCCAAAGAATTATGAATTCAAATAATTTTTGTTAAATGCTATTAGACGATGTATGTATATATATGTTTATAATTTTTGCAAATAAATACACGTACGAGTCTACAGACTTGTAGAGCCATTCAAAATAAAATCGGTATTTCCTACCGCGGTGAATAATATTATCATAGCTAGTATCATCATAACCAATCATATGTTAAATAGTTAGTTGTGATGTTGCTAGAGAAAATGCGTGAACAAATATTTTCCATGAAACACTAAACAAATTCAGCAAGTTCAAAATAAATATATTAATATTAGTAAGTAAATGTGATTACTAATTATAATTGACCGGTTTGGATTTCCACTTTTCGTGTGTGTACAGTAACTTGTGAGTTGCAACCCAAAACTTTGGTGTATTCTGTTTTGAAGTGGATTACGTAGAGTTGATTTGATGCCATGCGATTCAACATTGCAATTCATATTAAGGGATCGGTGTTAGTCTGTGGTACACAACTTGGTGTCCATTTCGATCAACATCACAATTCATCATCAACTTAAAAGTGGGTGAACAAACACTAAACATTCTATTCATATCCAAAAAGAATTTGAGTGGATTAGGGAGGAACCTTATCTTCACTGGACTTTCTTCCTCCATGGAGAATTATTCGATTCTGTGGTACCAAATTCTATTTTATAATGGCATTAGTGAACTCTTTAAATCTACTAATTAAATCGTATTGTCTTAACAAATCAAGAAAATATTTGTTCTTCTCACCCCAAGAATTGGGTTCATGGTACCATTTTGGTTTCGTCTATGATGCCATGATAGTATCTTACTGCCCCACTAATGCCAGGATATAGTATAGCTCCAGTATGATAATCATTTCCCTAACCTTCCCTATGATTTTCTCCTTATATCATGAACTCATGATAGAACTTCTTTTACGTAATTTTTCATTTGACAGAAAATCCCAGTGCATAGCCGATAGAGTGAAGACACTAAATGTGATTTAGAGAAACAATATACGCATTCCATGAATGTGATTGGGGTGAGATGAGGTTCACATATTCGAAGCATGCAGGAAAAGTCCAAAAATAAGGATTACCCCATCTAACTAGAGTCCCCACTCCCAAGTCAAATGCATATGCCGTGTAAAATATAATATAGTATCATGTATGGCTAGTTCGGTATTGCCGTGCATTTTAAAAAAGTGTTTTAGAAAAACGTTGTGAAATTACAAACCGTAAATTTTGTTTAGTAAATTAGTATTTTAAATTTTAAAGGGATGATGATGTAGTTCATGATAAAAATAGACATGTTTTAAAAATTAATTTTAAATACATTATACTTATAAAATAATTATATTTTTAATTCTAATATATTTAATAAAATATAAGTAATACTTTTTTTTTAATTTTTTTATATAAATAATATATATAGTAATAGTAATTATTTATTTTTCATATATAAATAATATTTTAATTTTTTATAATTATTTTTAACAATGTTTGATCATTATTTTTATCACTTAATAAAGAATTTTATGATTATAGTTTGCTTCAATTTATTATTATTATTATTATAAACGAGTGCCATCGTGGCTTTTATTGAGCAAAACAAAGAAAATTACACAGAGTTGTTAGATAAGGTTTGGAGCCTAACAACAAGTTGCGCCCCAACACCTTTTTGGATAGCTATCCCTATCCGTTGAAAAAGATAATTGCCTATCTTATAATTAGCATCATAGTTAACTAAGCAGTTCTTCAATCTATTCAGAAATACAATAAAATCATCCCCTAATTCTCCTAATGTTGAGAAAGCCAGGACTCCAAAACCGTAATCGTGAGATGTGCATTTGTCCAAATATTTGGTGCGTTTGCGGCTAATGGCTGCAGAAATAGCACGTCCCGGAGTAAAGCTAAGGAGCCCATCGCCAGCAAAGGGTGAGACCTCGGTCATAAATATTTTTATTCTAATTATTATTATTATATACTATCATTTATTATTTTAAAAGAAAAAAAATAAAATAATAAAATAAAGGAACAAATAAAAGTTATAAATATAATGATAAGTGTACAATATTCTAGGCTAAAATTTGTCTTTGTAATAAAATAACAAGGTCAAAATAGAGAATTAATTAAATCAAATTATGTGGGCCCGCAGCTTTTGCTTTTCCAGCTTTTAAATAAAGACTAGTGCTGAATAGCTTTTAAAAGCAGACCTAAAGCTAAAATGGAAGTGCTTCTGTCCAAAAGCACTTTGAAAAAAAAGTTTACCAAACATATTTGTTGGTAAAGTTCGTTACACATTTGTTACAAAGTATTTTTGATTAAAAAAAACAAAAAACAATCCCAAACGGGGTTGTATCCTGGTTCTTCAGAAGGAATTGTGTGAAGGGACTACCGAAAAGGCACGATTGCTAAAGGCATGTATCAGCACTTGCGGGGTTAGTGTACATCGGGCCGGGCAGGCCAACCCATGCCCGATTATAGCACATGCCGGGCTGGACGGACTATCCATTAAATTTAACAGGTCAGGCCGAGCCAGGCAGTAGCAAAAATTTAATGTCCGCGGCTTGCCCATATCCGTGAAACAATACAAGCCATGCCGGGACGGCAGGCCTCGGGCCCAAGTGATATTTCAAAAATTTAAAAAGTATAAAATTTAGTTTTTTTTCTTTCTTTTTTGCATAATGAATGATGTAACTCGTTCAAATTATAGTTCAAGCAGTTGATAATCATTACTGTGAAATGTAATTCAGAATTTTCTCCAACCCCAATAAATTGTCCAAACTTGAAATTTAAGTTCTAGAGAATTCCATCACACTACTAGAAAGTTTATTCCAAACTAAAAAAACAAAACATATCAATAAATGATTGATCTACTTGTTTTGGGGTAAAAACTGATTCTACTGGTTTTGGTAAATTTGAGTGTGTTGATGAGAAATGAGTTCAAACTCTAAACAAATGCACTGCACGGGAGTACTTTAGATTCGAGAGATCAATCTGTACAATTCTGGCCTAAACCAAGAAATGGTCGTTCCAGTCTTGCTTTGGTCACAAAATGAAGGAGAAAGGTTGATCTTAGGGAGGGAAGCGAAGAATGGTTAACTTTTAAGGTGTGGTTGTTTTATGACTTGTATCAGAATATGGAACCGGCTTGCAAAATGTAAGCTATCAGTTCTTTGGTGTTTTTCTAGATACTGTGTTGATAACCATTGTTAACCAAAAACTCTTCTTTTTGGTTGAAATAGGTTGAAACCTATTTGTACAAGTCATAGTTGAACGCACCCTGATCTCATAGGAAGTGGAAGTAGTGGAGCGATGGAGAAGTGGGGTGGTTGAAAACCACGTCCCTACTATGAGGGGAAGAAAGGTCAGTTTATACCCACTACTTCTCTGCTGCCACTAACTTTCCGCCTTTCCTGACACTTTCTTATAATGGGCATGTTGCACGCCGCATGCTGTAAACCGCCAGACCAATACCCTGATGAACTTCCCCCAGTTTGTGACATGTTTGATTCTCGAATATTTTATAGAAAATATGTGGCAAGTTGTTGAGTGGGTCTTGCCTAATTATTCTGACCAATCACATGCAAGCTAGGCGGCGGGTAGTCATGTGTGACTAGCCAAGTCATGAGACTTGCCGCAAATAATAGCATGTAACGCCATTAGGTTAAATAACTAAGTTATTTGTGAATCCGATACTCATAAAATATCATATGTATTCGATGCATGTAAAGCATCGCTTTTAAAGCAAGCATCTCAAAAATAATCGATGCGTGTGAAGCATCGTTGTATTGAGCCTGCCCTGGTTGGTCGCGGAACCTAGTATCTTAAAAAGAGTATGACCGGCCACTTTCAGGAAGTTGTTGAGAACTATTTATGCATGCCAAAGGTAGGTCGGTCGGTCCCTATAGGAGAGTGATGGCTGGTAGCCATTTTGACATCCTATTGGTCGGCCAAGTTAAATCTAGACAGGTTAAATTGGCTAGCCAAATTGAATGGCTGAGATGATTTGCGGCAGTTGTTGGTCGCCGCTAATTTATTTAAGACTTCTATAAGAAGCGCGGCCAGCCATCTTTGGGCGATTGCTTAGGAGCCATATGGGCGGGCCGCGGCTTGGCCGATTGTTCCTTATGGAAGAGGGGTGGCCAATGGTCACGGCGACATTTTGTTGAACGCCTTGAATAGGAGTTTCGTCGGCCGATTCGACTGGCGAAGTTGGGCTGCCGAGATGATTTGCGACAGTTAATGGCCGCCGTTGATTTAATTTAGGTTTTAAAAAAGCCGTCTGGCCAACCTATTTTGTGCTAACAGTTTTTTCTGTTAGCCGCGCGCTGGGAGTTGTTCGACCGGCCAGCACAATAGCCGGGCCGCTGGTGAGCGTATCCGCACCTTGCCCGTTGATTGAGATTGAATCAAGACCGGTCAATTCGGCTGGCGAAGTAGGCCAATATACTGCGGCTAATATAAATTAGGGTTTTGTAACTCACGCGGCCAACTGTTTTGGGTAATCGTTTGATGGCTCCGCTTGCGAGTGGGATGGATTTCGATTGGCCTAAACGTTAGTTGGCCCTCCGGTGTACATGATGGTGCTTGTACGACCCTGTTAGGAGGAGGATAGGCTTGATAATGGCCAAAACGTACGGCCGTGATCGTTTTAAGACTGACATGGGAAGTCTATATTAGCTTCCCTAAGGAATTAGGTGCGTCAACCAACCAACTTCCAACATTATTTAAAAGTGTGTGTGGCGCATTTAAAGCGATCTGATTGGTCGATGGGAAAGAGGGGCCAACAGGCAATAATATGGGCGTGGCCGGCCAACCAAGTGGTGTGGCCGCGCCTCCTTTTGTTGCTGCTTTTATTTGCCGCAGTTTCTCTTACTTCTTGTTTTCTGATTTTTGGTAGGATCTTGTTCCTATCAGTTCCATGTTAGATCAATTTCCTAGTATATCTAGGATTAGCTTCGACCAATAGGGTTCGAAATATCGCGCAGGGTGCAAAAAACCTAATTTTTGCAAATAGGTAAAATTAGGTTAGAAAATTGAATTTCGTAGGCTGACACAAAATTAAACAATTTTCGATAAATTATCCGTGCATTGGCACAAAAACCTCTTTATCAGATAGTGGTGCAACTTGCGTGTTCCTGAGTATTTTCATGCAGATCTTAATACTGACACTTCGGGAAATTCGTGCTACTCCACTACGAGTGAACACTCGACAGGCTGTACATTAGTGAATAATGCAAGCGGGAGTTTAATAAAATTTACAGAATTTTTGGGATTGTTGCTACATGCACCATTCTGGATAAATTTCATATAAATATACTTAATTGCTCAATACATATGTAAGTAAAGAGGCCTGGGCACTCATTACTTTAAAATGGATCTATTTCTTTGCAGAATGACAACACATTAAAATACAGGGTTTCACAATTTTAGCCTTGAACTAAAAACCACCATCAACACTATTGATCGCCAATTTTGCAATCTCTTCTTCCCAAAACAAACATACAACCCTTTACAATAAAATATGAGTAAAAGAGATTGAATCGATGTTAACTTAGAAATATAGAAGATAGTAGAAGTCGTTGTGAACAGTGAACTTGTAAAATTTATATACCTAACACAAGAGACATTTCAGACTTTCCGGGCAATTTAACCAAACCTAGAATATTAATAAGGAAACATGGAAAGCAAGGGAAAATTATGTCAATAAAATCTCAAAAAAAAAGAAAGAACTAGAGTATTAAATTAAAGAAGAAAAAGTGAAACAAAGGGAAAGTTATGTTAATAAAATCTAGATATATATATATATATATATATAAATAAATAAGTGATTTCTTTCTATTTGTTTTATACTTTAGCCCATCTAATTAGGCATTATCTAGATTGGTTATTAGGCAAGCGGGGTAACTAAATAGGTTACCGGGTTGTCATACAGGCCGGGAAACTAAACAGACTATTGGGAAGGCAAACAAGCCTGATTCCAATATTTGAACAAAAGCATGGGTCAGCCCATTTATATTTACCGGGCAAGCCCATGATAGGTTGTCGGGCGCCAATCGGCTCATTCGAACCCAGACACATGGCAGGCCGTAAGTTTCCGGGCATTTTGTACACTCCTAGACTGTTACCATTACATATAAGATACAAAAACTTACAAGTGATCCTGGCCGTTGGGTCACTCAAATAGAACCAGTCCATCTGATGTTGGTAACCTCCTTTAGAGATCATGCGGGAAACGGCTCATTTGTATAGATGCAAAATGTTGGATAGCTAGATATAATCATTTATTTATAACTCTAAGTCATACGGTTATACGAGCCCCCACGTCAAACGGTGGATATTGCATCCCCCTCAAATTGAATGAGAAGAGAGTTTTGGGCATTAGTAAATCTGTGGAAAACATTCGACGAAATTCTATTGATCGAGATATTGATTGCATTTGATTTATTAAAGAAGATAAAGACCTTCATTTGGATTGGGTCATGTTGGTTATGATTTTAGTTGGGTTAAGTTATTTGTATTATAATTACGTGTCTATTTTTTCGCGAATGTAGCCCATATTAAGAGCACTGAGTGGGAATTGGATGTGGTAATTCCTGTACGTACAAAAGCTTTGATTTTCATATGAGTTTTGAATGAGCTTTGTAGATACCCCAAAATTGAGACCATGGTACAACAAGGATTATGTCTCGAAACACGGTCAGGAGGATGAAAAGAGTAAGACATCGAGCAGAGAAGATGAATGATTGAAATAACAACCTTTAACTAGTTGTTAGAGCATTTCTCGGTTGAACCCACAAGTTTTGTTATCTCAAGCTTGTTTTCAATGTTAGGTGATCAAAACTATATCTTGATTTCAAGTCTACTAAGTCAATTCTCGAACTAGATTAGAATTGTAGTTGAGCATCAGAGATCACTGATCGCTGTCGTATGTGTCAAAAATAAATTCACTTTCTCACTTCAACTAAATATAAAATAAGTATGTGGTAAGAAAGAGTTCGTTCCATGGGAGGCTTTTCTTGTTACACAATTTCAGTTTCTAAGTAACCAAGAGGGGGGATTTCTGATTTGTATGCAAAGCAATCAAAACCAAAATATAATAAGAGAAATAATCAATGAGAGAAAGATATTGGTAAATGAATTCATCTTCAATCTTAAACATGTACTTGAATATATGATTAGAATTACGATTTAATATCTTTATCATCAAAAGCCCTAGACTATAGAGTTAGCAAGATAATCCGTTAATTTCCTAAGTTCATCAACAAACACATTAGAGCCATGGATGTGAATTCTACCCAAGGAATAACTTAACGCCTTGCGCTAATTAAGTTCAATTCCTAGGAGCATTAAGTTTTCAGAAATAGGCTAATCAATGCAATTGTCATACATTGCGCAGACAATTCAGACAAAGGTCAAAGTCTACATTTGATTACAAGAGTGTATCACTACAAACCGTAATCATATCACGCTACTTGTATTTAGGGTTATCGCTTGATGATAAACCCTATATTAGCTATGGAAATTGATGCAAGTTCAATTAATTGGCCACTTAACTAAACAAACATTTAAATCCTATTACAATACGTCAATCATGTAATTATGAAAAACAGTAGAGATTTGAACGATAATCAAGAGAGAAAACTAATGCATTAATCAAGAACAAGTTCTCGAAATCGGACTGCATCCTTAACCAATAAATAATAAATTAGCTACTCATAGCTATGGAGTTCATCACAATTATAAAAATAAATAAAGAAGATGAAACAAAGAAAACACTAGTAGAATAGCGGCTCTCCTCCAAAACTTACGTGATATCTCTAAAAGGTGTAAAAGTCTTCCTTTAGTAGCTCTCTTATTTCCAAAGTCCATCACCAAGAAGTCCACCAAGCCCATTAAACCCATGTGTGAAAATAACCCAATAAAAATCTCTGCCAAAAAGTAGTTGCCAGAAAACTGGTGTTATTGCCGGAAGTTGGCCGGATCCTGCCTGAAAAGTCATCTCAGGTGTCCAAAAAAGTCAAATTGTCGCCAGTCAAAGCTAGTCAACTAGATCAACTCGGAAAGTCAGACCGAGTCAAGGAGCCAGTCAGGTGAGCTAATTAGGCTGACTTTTCTGAGTTGATCAGTCCAAGGACGCTTTGCACATGCCAGAACTAGTGTTGCGCTATCATTGCGCATCACCGTCTCGGTCCCATCCATGATGGTTGTTCATTCTTCACAGCTGCAGCTTCAGCTCTTTTATTTCTCTTCATCTCTTATTCTGTTGTTCCATTCAAAATAGCAACAACAACCACAACTTCAATACCACAGTTTCAGCTGCATTACTTCACTGCTACAAGTCCACCTGTAATATCATCTTCTCCCTGCACACAACTGCTCCACCATCACATTATAGAAACAATTCATCCATCCCAGTCATACCTCCTGCAATTTTAGCTTCGGTAGCAACTGCCATCTTGTCTGGAGTACCACAACAGTTCATTCTCAGCAGTCAACACCTGCAACTCTCTATCCGAAGCAATCTCACAACTCCATTCTCAGTTTACTGCATCCTAAACATATATCTATTTTAGTCCATTGCAGGTTGCCATGATCACCACCATCTATTTCATCTCAGACCCATTCAATTTCTTGAAAACAATTCCTTCCTGCATAACACACAACACCATTCATCTGAAATTTCAATCCCACAATCTCAGACAACATCAACTTCATGTTCTTGTTTCTCAACTGCAGCATCACCAGTTCCATCATCTTCCTCTGCACCAGTACCGACTTCAATTCTTAGCAAGCAACAATACCATCAAATTTATCTTAAATCTCAAGACTTCAACCGCAGTAAAACTGTTAGGATTCGAGACCAAAACAATATAAAAAGATAGAAATCCTTTGAGTTGGGGATTAACCACCGGTTTAAGCAAAGCTCTTAATAATATTGGTTTGTATTGAATGAATAAACCCTAAAACAAACTATGAATTTATAGAGTACCTAGCTTGAATCCCAAGCAAATAAAAAATAAGAAAACACAAAATCATTCCTAAAATAGCTAATATTCCTAACCGGTGTTGGTATCCCAACATCCCCAACCCCTTGAGACACAACTTGTCCTCAAGTTGGATCAAAACTAAAATAAAACATAGATGGATAATTTGCTAAAATAGAGTTACTTCTCAAACATTCCCAACCCCTTGAAACGTAACTTGTCCTCAAGTTGGATCGTTAGAATAGTTCATTATGAAAAAAAATCATCGTTTGCATCAGCTTCTGATAGTAAGACGTGGCTCTCCTGTTTGCATAGATGTCCAAGTTTATAAAGTTCGTCACAATGAAAGCATAAACCCTGCTTTCTCCTTTCATCTTGCTCAAATTTAGAAATTCAACGAACTGGAATTGCAGTGGATGTAGTTGTCGTAGTGGGTGTTGATGCATCCTGTATAGATTTTGTAGCTTTAAACCTTGATGTTGCAGTGATAGCTTCCTCTTGACGAATTGCCAAATCAAAGGCGTCAGATAACTTCACAGGGCGAAGCATACGAACACCTGCACTTATATCTTCATCTAGTCCCGAAAGAAAAATGCTAATTTGATGTGACTCTGGTATATCAGGCACAAAATTAAGCAATTTTTCAAATTAAGTAATAAACTCACGAGATGTACCTGTTTGTCCTAACTTAGAGAGGTTGGCATATGGATCAGTATATTTCTGTGAACTAAAGCATGCCCGAATTGTATGAGAAAATTGTTCCCATGTTAATTCTCCTAAGGAGCTAGATATCCAACGATACAAAGATATAGAATCCCCCTCGAGATGGACAACAACCATTCTTACCTTTTTAGCCTCTTGTACACCAACCAACGAAAAATATTGTTCTTCCTTGAAAATCCATCCTTCCGGATCAGTTCCATTGAATACGGGAAATTTCAAATTAATCTGGCTTACACGAATGACAGGAGTAGTCCCAACGTCACCATTGCGACCATTATTCCCATTTGAATGTTGTGTGTCATCCTTCTCGGCGATGTTCTCAGCAATATTATGTTGTTGCGTTTGGAAAAAGGTTGCAATAGATTCCAAAGCTACAGTGGCCCTTTGTCGATCTTCAATAGCTCTTTGACGATCTTCTTTCATCTCGGCAAGCACGGAATTTAAATTCTTAGTTAGAGAAGCAATATGTTCTTCTAATCTTTTAATCGTCATAGTTAAAATCCAAGAAAAAACAATAAGCTAGCAGCACACACAACGATGAGATACTATGCTGGTTGTGTGATATTTAATTGAAGAATGGATGATACGTAAAGGTAACATGACAAAAAATTTAAACTAACAATATTTACCCAACCAGCAACAGCGAAAGGCTTATGTTGTTGTTACGCAACTTGTGAAGAACGTGGAAAGTATTTAACTTCACCGATCGTCTTTTTTTTTTAATCAGATGGATTGAATGAAGTAGCGGAAGATGGTTTAGGGAAAAAATTTTTGGGGTGGAAGAGTGGTTTCGGATCGCTGGCTCTGAACCAGATGTTAGGATTCAAGACCAAAACAATAGAAAAAGATATAAATCCTTTGAGTTGGGGATTAACCACCGGTTTAATCAAAGCTCTTAATAATATTGGTTTGTATTGAATGAATAAAACCTAGAACAAACTATGAATTTATAGAGTACCTAGCTTAAATCATTCCTAAAGTAGCTAATATTCCTAACCGGTGTTGGTATCCCAACAAAAACCCCACTGCATCAGTCTTGAGATTAACCATAAACCCATCTCAATCATCTCTTGAATATCCATTCTCTTCCAAGAGCATCAGAAACCCTGAATCGGCAGCATCTCAAACCCTAATTTCTCAATCGACCAGAACTCCAGAATCACCATCAATTTCTCTTTCTTGTCTCGATATCGAGCAAAACCTCTGTCAAACCCTAGCCAAAACCAGTAACAAATTCGACCAATTGTTCCTTGTCTTCTTCTTGGCTGACATCAATCGAAATACTCATGTTTCTAATTCATCACAAAACCCCTAACCGAATCGACTCTGAACCTAAACACCAGTAGAATCACATCCTCTTTCAATTTCAAATCAACTGATTTCTTCTTTGGAAAAATTCATGATGCAGATACAACCCATCTTATCAGATTCATCCCAGACGATTAATCTTCACTTCCCATTCTTTCATTTCTCAGAATTTATCTATTTCACTTCACTAAAATTACAACAGTCGCCATTCTCTCTTCTATTGGTTTCAGGTAAAGAAGATAATGATGAGAAGAATTATCCCTTATCTGAAGTTTAGGGTATGTGTAGGAATGAAAGTAGATGCAGGCACCCACTGATGGATACGGGCCACCATAGCATTATTTGGTGTGTCAGTTGTAAGTAACCGACAACCTAATTCTCAGTTCAACTCAACTGTCAGTTACGGGGGACTGACAGTTCATTTTTCACATCCTTCTTGCACAACCTAGCATGCTTCAAATATAACTCGCCTGTGAATTGACCTTTTGCCATTTTCGCTCAACATGAATGACTTTTCTCTTTCTTTTGCTCATAATGACTCTAAAGTACCTAAACACTTAAAATTAAACATAAGATACATAATTCACACGAAAACTCGTAAAGAAAGCATAAACAATAAATAAATATCAAAGTTTTTTAGACACCAATCAAATTCCCCCACACTTAGACTTTGCTAGTCCTCGAGTAAATCATACTAACTAATTCTAAAACATACAACAACTCCCTTTCGTTGAGGTTACGGTTACACTTAGCAAGTGTAACAAGCCTTTAAACCCCTAGGTGTCCCTAGTGGACGAGTTATAGTCTCGTGAGGGTTTACAAAAGGTATACCCACTAAACCTACTTTTCCAACTTACAAGTTCTCCGAAATGATAGCATATAATGCGCTAAGAAGACATAAAGATTCTGCACACTAGTCATAAGATGTTAGACCCATCAAAGAACACAATCTCATGCTTAAAAGTTGAGAGAGAAATAACCATGCACTATGAATGAAATTCAGGTTCGAGAGTGATCGAAAGTCTTGACTCTGCCTCACCAGAAAGGGTTTTATGAAATTGCTCTCAATAATAAACAGCGTTTTTATAGGTCACACATGTGTCCAGGTAGGAATGAAGAGATAAATCTTGCGACACGTTAAATGGTAGGAAGGCAAAAACCCTCTGAATCATTTTGAAAACCCACATCTTTTATAATTTTGAAAACTTTTTTTTTTATGATGATCTCTAAGAAAGGAAATCAACCACTTAACAAGGATGGGAATATGCTTACTTACCTTGTTATCCGTCCAACGTGCAGTTAGCACCCCTCTCACAGCGTCCATAGAAACGTCTTCGGTCTTCAATCCTTGTCTTCGTCTTCGGTCTTCAACTCTTGATGATGAAATCTTGAACTTCGTAGAATCTTGACAATGTGATTCTTTCCTCTAATTCCTTGTTGCTTGAAACTTAATTATGAATATTTCTTCTTCCATTGGCTTTATTGAAAGAATACAAAACTAAAAATGAACTAAACAAACCAAAATATGATGCAATGAATTTTTCTTATCTTTTTTTTTTACTTTCTCTTTCTATTTTTTTTCCTGTTTTTTTATTATTATTTTTGCACTATTTACCTAAAAATAAAAAATAAAGAAATATTACAACTCAGAAGGATTATCATCCAGTAAGAAACTAGTTGGGAGCCTAGCAACAAGATGAGCTCCAACACCTTTTTGGATAGCTACGCCTAACCTATGAAAAAGAAACTCTCGAACCTGAACATTAGCATCGTGGCTAGCAATATAATTGCGTAAGCGCTTCAAAAATTCGATAGTATCATCTCCCAACTCCCCTAAGGTGGTAAAAGCAAGCGTCCCAAAACCATAACTTTGAGATGTACACTTCTCCAAGTATTTAACATTCTTGCGAGAAACAGCATTCTTAATGGCCATACCTGAGACAAAGGACCGAACCCCACCACCCGTAAAAGGTAAAACACCTGTTACATCCAAGAATATATCACACCCATTGTCCCAGTTATATACAAATATATCGGCTGGTCGAAGAGATGAGCCATTATTCGCAAGAAAACCCAAGTCAACCTCCTTCCTAGCTGGCACACCCGCTCGAAAACACATGTCCGCAATAATGTCATGCACCAAATCATGTCTAAACTTAAGCCCAACTTCATTCGCATAGTGCAGAGCATGATCACCAAAGACATCCATATCTCTCTTGCAAAAGGGGCAAGCACCATCCACCTCAAACAAAGGAATCCCTAATCTGTAACAGAGAACTTCACTGAATTTCTTAGCTCTGATAAGTTGATTGAGCCCCAAAATTGGAGTCTCCATTAGGAAATCCCAAGCATGTTTTGTTTGGTTACATTGCAAAAGCGCAGAATCTCGTTCAGACATAACATAATTGGTGGGTAAGTTCTTCTTTACAGCATCAAAGTAAATAGTTGCAAAAGAATTCATGGAATGGGTGGCAGAATTACTAATGCAGATAGGAGAAACAATCACACTTAGAGAATTAAAGGAATCCAAAGCTTGTAGAAGAGAAATACAACTACCATCGATACCTGAGCATCTGAGAATGGAAAACAAAAACAAATAAATACAAAACAAAAACAAACAAAATAATAAAACTACAACCTAATGAAACTTTTTTTTTTTTTTTTGACAAGAGAAAATAAAATACAAACTAACAAATAAGAATAAAGATATAAAATAAAAATGAAAGTACAAAGGCCATGGTGTAAGTACTTTACCACTTGATTCTTCACAACGTGTATTGTCTCGATATCATAAACTCCTTGAAATCTCATCTTAATAATCTTCGTTCTTGTACATAAGTCTTCAACTTGTAAGAATTATGCTCCTTGTCTTGTTGCTTTACTTGAATCTGAAATCTTCTCATTTCTGTACCGTTGCTTGTAAACCTTGAACGTCTTCAACTTTCCTTCGAATTTGTGATGCTCCGCTTGTTGATGATGAGGGTATTTTTATGGACCTATTGGTGTTAGAGCACTTCTCGGTCGAACTCGCAAGCGTTACTATCTCAAGCTTGTTTGTCAAGTATAGTTGATCAAAACTATATACTTGATTTCTAGTCTACTTATAGATATGCCTCGGATTAGGATAGAAGTGTGTAGTTGAGAATTAGACTTCATGGCATTCACAAATTGAAGAAGAAGATCAACTGAAGTGCTTGGAGGAACTTCATCAACAAAAGGTATGTGGAGACTAAAACTTATCCATCACTTAGAAGTCTATTCTATTTTATCTTCTAATGAGACTAAGTCGTATAGATATATAGACATTTACATTATATACAATTAAAATTTCGAGCCGAGTTTATCTCGTTTATCTATTTCTCGAAATACATGTTGGAAGCTTTTAGCTTTAGATAAAGTTCATCATCTACTTGACGAGTTTAGTTGTAGACAATTTATTTGTTAGAAACTAAATATTAAGTCAAGATGATCATGTGAAAATTACCTTGAACATCTTATATGATTTGTGTGAGACAGTCATTTAATGTTAACTTGGGAAGTTTCGTATTAATCGATTAATCACTTGAAAATTACATAAAGCTAGTGGTATGTGAAAGATTACCGTTGTTGTCTTCTAAGGATGTTTCAATGATTAAATAAGAGTTTTAGAACGACTACCAATGCCTGGATATAACACAATATGTATACTTGGTATGTGCACTGTGAAGCTCTAGTTCAGGTCCGGAACTCTTGTTTGCGAATTATGTTTGTGAATGGGTTTACCTGTGAAAAGGTCCGGAGCTGTTGTTCGCGTACTTTGTATGCGAACGGATAGACAAGGCTAAGTCCGGAACTGTTGTTCGTACTTAGTTTGCGAACGACATGACAAGGCCAAAGTCCGGAACTGTTGTTCGCATACTCTGTTTGCGAACATAGTGGTTAGGTTCTAAACTCGGTAAGTATGGTTTTCATACTCATGAACTCAGGTTCGTTTGCGAACTCAGTTTGTGAACTAAAGTCCCTAGAACTTTAATGATATAAGGTATGAGAAACTTGTATTGCAAACTGTGGCATTATGTTCATGAATTGGTTCTTGTATAAGTACTTTGTACAATTACTAACCAAACCAAATATGTTTCAATTGTTCATGTATATTTCTATGAAACAGTGAACAATTGATAAACTCTCTGGAAAAATATTTAGATTCATTTTATTATCTATCATGATTGATTGATCATCATATTTGATCTAGAAGTGTTAGATGAATATGGCTAAGTTATAAGTGTTAATATGGCTAACTTCGGTTAACTATTATTGAGTCAATGGTTATATACGTTTGGGTACGGTTCATCCATATCTAAATATAGGTATATTTCATTTGTGTGTATCAAGCTAATACCATCTAACGGTGGAAATTGATTGCTTAGTTTCTAAGCATACTTAGCTTGAATATTAAATCAAAAGTTCATCTAACGGTGAATATCAATTGCTTTGTTACTAAGCTATATTAGCTTTGATTGTAAGAAACCCTGATTTGAAAAACTATATAAGGGATAACTCTAGCATCTGGGAAACCTAATCCCGACACTTTCGTGTGTCCTAGTTGCAAACTAGAGTCGATTCTCCTTTAACCTAGGTTTTCCAAAACCATTACGAGGTTAACGACTTGAAGACTTCATTTGGGATTCGTGAAGCCAAATCCAACTATTTTCTCTATAGTTGCGTATTCTGATCTTACTTTTTCTACTGTATTGAGTTTTATCTTCTCTAAAATTTACTCGAGATTTATCTCCGATAGGTAGGATATAAAAAGTAATCACAACAGTGTGACTAATATTTCTAGGCTGTTCTTCGGGAGTATAAGACCAGATTAATAGTTGAGTTTCGTGTTCACCTTGATTTATCTAAAGACGGAAACAAAACCAGAATAGACATATCTGTGGGAGACAAATTTGTTTATAAGTCTTCGACTTTGGGTCGTAGCAACTCTTAGTTGTGGGTGAGATCAGCTAAGGGAATCACGTGCGCAGAGTCCTGCTGGGATTCAAGAGGCGTAAGGAACACGACTGTACCTTAATCGGTGTGAGACTTTGTTAGGGCACAACTACATTCTAGTCTGAAGTTAACTTTTAGTAGGCTAGAGTCTGTAACGGCTTAATACAATGTGGTGTTCACCGATGGACTAGGTCTCGGGGTTTTTCTGCATTTGCGGTTTCCTCGTTAACAAAATTTCTGGTGTCTGTGTTATTTCTTTTCCGTATTATATTTTTTTTTATAATTGAAATATCACAGGTTGTGCGTAGTTCAATCACAGTTGATAAATCCCACCTTGCTTGTTCGATAGAACTTGATTGACACTCGAACATTGGTCTTTGGTACCGTCCAAGTTATTCTAACATCAATCAGGCTCACAGATTTCTATCTGTTCGATTTGCTGATTGTATTGAGAAAGAGATAAAGCTCTTTTATATATTTCTTGATTGAGTCTCACTTTTAAGTTGGTGCTCTTGGAATTATATTGAAGTTTAGTCCATACAGATTGCCAAACGAAATATTAGGTGTGGTTGTTATACCCCCGCGTTTTCAATTGGTATCAGAGCAGGCAAACACGCTAAGACCTCATAAGTCTGGGTTTGTAGCAATTTGACTTTATGGACAAAAGTGATATCTCTGACAAACGCATTACCAGGAATAAATTTTTTGTTCATATGGAATCTACCAGAGAAAACATTTCATCTGCCTCTGTTTTAGTTGAATGTCAGGTTCTCATGAAACAGTCAAATATTGACAAGTGTTACCCTTATTATCTTACTGATGAGTCTGACTCTGAATTAGAAAGGGAAGCATCCCAAGAAAGTCCAGTGATTCTAAGAAAAGTTAAAATTCAGTCAGCTAAAGTTATTAGGCTGAAACACAAATTCAATATGCTTATTGGTATGGTTAATGATAGTGACTCTCAATTAAAGATTCTTCGTGAAGAAAAAGCCAAAGTAAGTTTATCAAGAACTTCACTCGAGGCCAAACTTCAGGAGAATGCTTTAGAAATTAAACGTCTATTGAGTAAATCTTTTATTCAACATAAGGTTTGTTCTAAAGAGTCCAATGTACCAATTGCCTCTCACACAACTGTGATGTTAGGAAACGTGACTACTTGTAATCATGTTTAGTTAATAAAATCGGTTACAAAAGCTAATTTGCAAACCCTTCCTATTGCTAAAGAAATGCTTGTAACTTCCTCTAATCAAGGAATTATCACATCTCACAGAATGGAGAAATCTTCTAACAATGATGTTAAACCTACTCACTCTAATCACTCTGGTGATCAGAAAGTGTGTCTTTATTGTGACACAAAGGGACATGTTCGACGGAAGTGCAAATTAAGGTTGGATGACAACTATATTGGTCAACTCCAACACACCTTAGACTTGATACTCAAAGTTGTAACTGACATTTGTATGTTTAAACCAATCAGTTTTAGGAGTCACCCTGTGAAACCCTCCAGGAAAATCAGTTCAATTTGCTCTTCTAATATTCGAACATGTAATAGTAGCTTCAACACGAATCGGTCAAGGAGGTTTAAAAATTATCATTCTCAAACTAGGGTTGGGAATGTTCTTCAAGGTGTGAAAAAGATACCAGAAGGTGTAAACCACAAGCTATGAAGGACAACCTAAGTCTGATAATTGAAGGGTACAAAGATCTTATCTACATGCTGTCTAATTCTTCCAGACAAAGTTCTTCAGGTAAGGATTCAAACTTAATCTCATATTTTGATAATAATAAGTTTTATAATGATTTTTCACATCAAAAAAAGGTTTCCTCCAAAAACTAAAAGAAAAAAGAGGCTTAACCAAGAACATTATTCATTTGATGAGCATAAAGCTCATACTTGTGTTAATTAATCACAAGGTTTTAAATCTTACTCATGAAGAATCCTATTGAGTAAGATGTGCTAATGATCAGGTATACTTGATGGAAAATTGTTTTCTGTTTAGTTAAGCTATTTTCTTCTTTGTTCATAGCTAGACTATTGTCTACGGACAACATTGCATAAGTATTTTGTTTGATGAGAATCACTTTAAAGTGTCTACATTTTGAGTTATGTTTTGAAAATTCAAGTTGTTACAAATATTTTTTGTGCTACTCTTGTGCTCTAAATTTTCCTCCTGTGAGAATCTAAATTTATTGAGCTAAGATTTGTGAAAGAAAATTTTCACTAAGCAAAAATTGTTGTGTAACCATTACGCCCTGTGAATGGGTCATTACAGCATCTCTAAGTCTTCTTTTGTGGGTTAAGCTTGATGTTTGTACGGGTACCCATTGTTATATGTCACGAACCAACTCTAAAACCCTAAAAAATATTCCATGTGAAACTGTTTATATATGTATCTTATGTTGAGTTCTCTCACTCTAGGTTATTTTTTTTTATCAAGAATGTCGTCTCCTTCTAGCACTTGCGATTTTATAAAAGGGTTTCTTGATAAGGTTATCGGTTACGGATCCAAAGGGAAGAAGAAAAGAACTCTAGTAGAAGATGACATTGTCAAATCTCAAAACTCTGAAGATTATGCTGATGTCTCATGTTTTTATGCATATACTCATCAAGATGTAGAGGATGATGAGATGGTTTCTGCTGAAGTTGTTCATGATTTTCTTAAATACTTTGAGGAAGCAAAACTGCAGCTTGTTGATACTATGAAAGGTCTCGATGTGTTACGACCTGAGTTGAAAAAGATTACTTCTGACCTTGTTCTCATGAAGACGCGTGTTAAATATCTTCTCAATGAGGATATCTTCTCCGAAGAAGCAGTAGATGCTGTCAATCACAAGCTCGAAGGTCTTAAAACTCGTGAGGGTTCCAAAAGTGTACTTTGATTTTAGTATGGTTTTTTATTCCTTGTTTTTGTTTAGGAAACTTCTTATGAGAATTTATTCTTATGTTTAAGAAGGATAACTAGGGTTTGGTATAACAATTATTGTGATTACACATAGCTATTTCCAACGATTTTCATCTTGTAATGTTTTTAGATTTATTTATTTAAATTCTAAGTTATTTGGCAGATGATCTTGCAGTATTTAATCTTATTGGTTTTATATATTGCAAATGTATTATGAGATATATATGTGTTTATGTTAGTGGACTGTGCTTATCTCATATATGCTCAAAAGTTAAGTCTATTATGTATTTATGCAAATATTGATAAAAGATAAAATGAACTTGTTGAGAAAATTCCGCAATATTGATCTTCCCCTGATCCACTATTATGTGAAAGTACTGTATTTACTCCATAAGTTTTCTTATGTTGAGTGATTTACGGGTAAATTAATCATAAAGTTTCTCTTGTGATTAGTTTAATCGATGATATTTTGGACATTAACAAATCGCGTCCAAAAAAATCCTTCTTTTCTCGTAAAAGTAAGGTCGCTCATGTTGTTCTCTTGGGAATGACATCAAATGGGGGAGAGTTCTTAAATGAACTTGTGCTTAATTGCAATATCTTTGTGGAGAGAGCGGTTGTGGAATTTGAAGGGGTTATCTTATATCTTAATAAACTCCTTGATGAATACACTAAGTTTCGACTATGTGAAATCATCGAAACAAAGTTGATATGTTCTCTTTTAGTCATGAATTATCTTTTGAGAATTCATTATGATCCCATAGTTTTCGTACCTTTGCCAATTTATATTGACAAAAAGGGGGAGAATTATTTAGTAGTTCACACTACATACATATGGTTTACGGGTCATTATGTATGTTAGAGCATAGCTCGGTTGAAATCACCAAGCGTTGGTATGTCAAGTTTGGTTGTCAAATTTTAGTGTGTCAAAACTCATCTAAAGTCGCTTAATTATATACTAGAGTCAATTTCGTTTAGGTTCGACTAGAAAGTCTAGGAATGTTGAGACATACAAGTATAACTCCGAAGACCTGAAGAATGTGAAGAAGAAACGAACTACAACGACAACATCATCCTTCCTCTTGAGATTAGTAATATTGACTTGAACTGTTTCATTCCCAACGTATCTTTCAAGTTGTGCTATATTGAAAAAATAACTGCGAAGATGTATATACGGTACATATCGTATAATACTCTAGTGATGTGACATGATCATATTTATATGATCATAGTATTTGGGAATTAGACTATGAAGTATATCGCTTATCTTTTGAACTTCGTAGATATGACATCGACATAATCTTGTATATACTGTTATGATTATGTGAATGGGTTATGGTGAAGATTCCATCCTAAGAAACAATGTTTTGCATTCGTTTAAAGGAAGTACATTCATGAACTTGTTTTATGAATCGAAAGGGAAATTGTTAGGCTTATTGGTACGGCTATTCATTGCAAATCTTTGGATTACCAATATGGGTGAAATGGTAGAACAGATCGTAACTTTGTTATGTATCTTGGTATAACTAATCACAATGCCCGACTTATGATTTTGTATGACTAGTTTTTAGTAATTGGTGTAACCGATCCTAAGTAATCACCATGCGATGGTATAATCGATATTTGTAATTGGTGTGACCGATCACATAGTGTTGTGTAATCGATCATTGTAATTGGTAACCGGTCCTGGTAATTGGTGTAACCAATCCTGGTAACTGGTGTGACCGATCACAAGCAATACCATGGAAAATGGTAACCGGTCCTGGTAACTGATGTAACCAGTCCTGGTAACTTGTGTGACCGATCACAAGTATTTCCATATTGAGGTATAACTGATCCTAGTGATTGGTAGAACCGATTGAACCCATGTATGTGATTTGATATTTGATAAATCACATAATTATCTTGGAATGCATGTCAACCAATTCTAAACTTGTTTGGAAGTGTGGTTTAACCGATTCCAAGAATGTAAATCCATGTAAATATGAATAAGGATTTACAGTGAAAAAGATGTCAACATACTTTGAACACGTACAATAACTCTTATCATTTATTGTTCAAAGATATTCCTTAGTACTCAAGGAGATCCTGTGCCGAAATAAATTGGGAATCTTTTTAATTAAGGTTTTTGGTTTTATATGCTTTAATTACCAGCAATTAAATGCATATCTCTAGAGAATAAAAAATTAGTAAAGTGCATTTACTGATTGAAGATTTTCTATTGAGGAATTTCAGAAATTTTGGACAAGCATTTATTGGAATTAGGAAAACCGATTTTGACATTCATTGCATATCTTGAGAATATTTTCGGTTTTGGAAATTCCTTGGTGTCCAAACATCCTTGGTCTATAAATACCTAAGTTTGTATTTCTAGCAAACTATCCTAAGAGCCAGGCAAACTTCATTCTTGTTGTTTCTGGTGGAGCCGTATAATCGGGGAAGAAAGTATCCTAATTAGGTGAAATCTCTTACGACTGCTCGTTTAAAGACTTCTGTGGGATCAAGAAGCTCTACGAGTACCATTGGTGGGAAACTAGATAATTGCAGTGTTATTAGTTTTCGATTGATTTAATTGACTAACGGTTGTTGAAACTTTGATTGCACCTAGTTTGTTTATTCTTAAGAATCTTCTCTTTTGATATAAGATTCACTCAAACTAGATCGAAGTATCGACGAGATCTTTAGAACTATTTGTAGATCTAAAGACATCTTGTGATAATCCATTGTTAACAGACTCCGTTCTGTGTGTGATTAATCACAAGAGATTTAAGTGGTGTTGTACAGGTGTTTATTAAAGATCAAAGAAGATTTGAAGACGAAGAAGATTTCTTATTTAGTTCTCATATCTTTGTGTGTGCACAAACCTTGATCGGCTGGGATCCAACTAGAATCGGATTTATTAGTTGCGTGAGATCAGCATCACTTTATAGTTTCTTATTGGAATCTATATTGATTGACTGCGAATCTAAACTTAACTACTTTTGTAGTTATTGGATAGATTGATCTAAACAGGCAAAGGGGTTTATTAGATTAAACGGAAGAGCCTTTGCATATGACTTGAGATATATTTATCTTGAAAGAATCAATAGAGTTGTTACCAAACAGATTTGTTGTTCCTTTACTATTTAGAATACGATCCAAAGGAATTGTACCAGTGTGTGACCTTCGAAGTTGGAAGCGCAGGGATATTGAGGAAACTAAGTGAACTAGGGGTAGTTACTTGGTCTCAACTATACAAAGTTGGTGTAGATTTTGTATAACGGCTTAATAATGAGAGTATTAAATTATGGACTAGGTCCTGGGGGTTTTCTGCACTTGCATTTTTCCTCGTTAACAAAATATTGTTGTGTGATTTACTTTTGTTTTCCGCAATTATATTTGTTTATATAATTTAAAGTAAATTACACAAACGTTAACTCCGATATACTTGATAGTAATCCTATAGAGTTTGGTTAAGTATGAACCTATTATCAAGTATCACACTTTGGTAGTCGTATTGTCTCGATCTCGTATCCATAGACAATCACACAAAGTGTGAATACCGATTTGTTGCATTGTCTCGACTTTGTCCATAGACGATCACTTTCGGTAAGAGGACTTATAGGTTGTAAACAAAAAGATTGTGGTGTATTTTGGTACCCTCGTCTTTTCAATGTAAGGGGGAGTGGTTTCCATTCTAAGATGGAAGTATTGACTAAGGGGGAGTGATACATATCACCATAGTATTATTTCAAAATTGTGATGCAATTGGACTTTGATTCTATATAATATTACTATGACACTGAATAACAATGTTTAAGAACTTTCATTTTCATATTGTTATAGCTACGGATCTTCAACAACAATGATGCTGAGTTGAACACATTCAGAATCGATGGAGAACTTGAAGTAACGAAGAATTCAAGGAAGTTGAAGAGCCAAGGAAATCAATCATGATGGATCAGAAGCTACAAAGTTTTTTATTTTGTAATCC
Source organism: Papaver atlanticum (assembly GCA_023531105.1). Taxonomy (NCBI): domain Eukaryota; kingdom Viridiplantae; phylum Streptophyta; class Magnoliopsida; order Ranunculales; family Papaveraceae; genus Papaver; species Papaver atlanticum. The sequence goes on along the minus strand of JAJJMB010007841.1, from coordinate 1,136,448 downwards.
ATATGTATTGATAGTTTTGTCACTAAAATTGACAAATGGGGAGATTGTTAGAGCACTGCTCGGTCGAACTCGCAAGTGTTGCTATCTCAAGCTTCTTTGTCAAGTTTAATTGATCAAAACTATATATTTGATTTCTAGTCTACTTATAGCTATGTCCCGGATTAGGATAGAAGTGTGTAGTTGAGCATTAGACTTCACGGCGTTCACCAATTGAAGAACAAGATCCACTGAAGAGCTTGGAGGAACTTCATCAACAAAAGGTATGTTGAGACTAAACCTTATCTATCACTCAGAAGTCTATTATATTCTATTTTCTAATGAGACTAAGTCGTATAGCTATATAGATTTTTACATTATACACAATTGAAATTTTAAGCCGAGTTTATCTCGTTTATCTATTTCTCAAAATACGTGTTGGAAGATTTTAGCTTTAGCTAAAGTTCATCATATACTTTACAAGTTTAGTTGTAGACAATTTATTTGTTGGAAACTAAATATTAAGTCAAGATGATCATGTGAAAATTACCTTGAACATCTTACATGGTTTGTGTGAGACAGTCATTTGATGTTAACTTGGGAAGTTTCGTATTGATCGATTAATCACTTGAAAAATTACTTGAAGCTAGTGGTACATGTAAGATTACCATTGTTGTCTTCTAAGGATGTTTCAATGATTAAATGAAAGTTTTACAACGACTACCAATGCCTGGATATAACACAGTATGTATACTTGGTATGTGCACTGTGAAGCTCTAGTTCAGGTCCGGAACTCTTGTTTGCGAACTATGTTTGCGAACGGGTTTACCTGTGAAAAGGTCCGGAGCTGTTTGCGAACACAGTGGTTAGGTTCTAAAATCGATAAGTATGGTTTTCATACTCCTGAACTCAGGGTCGTTTGCGAACTCAGTTTGCGAACTAAAGTCCCTGGAACTTTAATGATATAAGGTATGCGAAACTTGTTTTACAAACCGTGGCATTATGTTCATGAATTGGTCCTTGTATAAGTACTTTGTACATTTACAAACCAAACCGAATATGTTTCAATTGTTCATGTATATTTCTATGAGATAGTGAACAATTGAACAACTCTCTTGAAACACATTTAGATTCATTTGATTATCTATCATGATTGATTGATCATCATATTTGATCTAGAAGTGTTAGATTAATATGGCTAAGTTATAAGTGTTAAGTTAGCTAACTTCGGTTAACTATTATTGAGTCAACGGTTATATACGTTTGGGGTACGGTTCATCCATATCTAAATATAGGTATATTTAATTTGTGTGTATCAAGCTAATACCATCTAACGGTGGAGATTGATTGCTTAGTTTCTAAGCAGACTTAGATCGAATCTTAAATAAGGATTTCATCTAACGGTGAATATCAATTGCTTTGTTACTAAGCTATCTTAGCTTTGATTTTAAGCAACCCTGATTTAAAAGACTATATAAGGGAGAACTCTAGCATCTGGGAAGCTTAATCCCAACACTTCTGTGTGTCTTAGTTGCAAACTAGAGTCGATTCTCCTTTAACCTAGGTTTTCCAAAACAATTACGAGGTTAATGACTTGAAGACTTAATTTGGGATTCGTGAAGCCAGATCCAACTATTTTCTCTGTAGTTGCGTATTCTGATCTTACTTTTTCTACCGTATTGAGTTTTATCTTCTCTAAGATTTACTTGAGATTTATCTCCGATAGGTAAGATATAAAAAGTAATCACAACAGTGTGACTATTATTTCTAAGCTGCTCTTCGGGAGTATAAGACCGGATTATTAGTTGAGTTTCCTGTTCACCTTGATTTATCTAAAGATGAAAACAAAACCAGAATAGACATATCTGTGGGAGACAAATATTATTATAAGTCTTCGACTTTGGGTCGTAGCAACTCTTAGTTGTGGGTGAGATCAGCTAAGGGAATCACATGCGCAGAGTTCTGCTGGGATTCAAGAGGCGTTAGGAACGCGACTGTACCTTAATCGGTTGTAGACTTGGTTAGGGCACAACTACCTTCCAGTCCAAAGTTAACTTGTAGCAGGCTAGAGTCTGTAGCGGATTAATACAGTGTGGTGTTCAAAGCCGGACTAGGTCCCGGGGTTTTTCTGCATTTGCGGTTTCCTCGTTAACAAAATTTATGGTGTATGTGTTATTTCTTTTCGGTATTATATATTTTTTTATAATTGAAATATCATAGCTTGTGTGTAGTTCAATCGAAGTTGATAAATCTGATATTGCTTGTTGGATATAATTTGATTGACACTCGGACATTGGTCTTTGGTGCCGTCCAAGTTATTTTCACATCAATCAGGCTCACGGATTTCTATCTGTTCGATTTGCCGATTGTATTGAGAAAGAGATAAAGCCTTTGAATTATATTGGAGTTAAGTCCATACAGATTACCAAATGAAATATTGGGTGTGGTTGTTATACCCCAGCAGTTTTAATTGGTATTAGAGCAGGCAAACACGCTAAGACCTCATAAGTCTTTGTTTGTACCAATCTGACTTTATGGGAAAAAGTGATATCTTTGACAAACGCATTACCAGGAATAAAAATGTTGTTCATATGAAATCTACTAGAGAAAACATTTCATCTGCCTATGTTTTAGATGAATTTTGGGTTCCCATGAAACAGTCAAATATTGATAAGTGTTACCCTTATTATCTTACTGATGAGTTTGACTCTAAAGTAGAAAGGAAAGCATCCCAAGAAAGTGCAGTGATTCTAAGAAAAGTTAGAGTTCAGTCCGCTGAAGTTATTAGGCTGAAACACAAAGTCAATATGCTTATTGATATTGTTAATGATCGTGACTCTCAATTAAAGATTCTCCGTGAAGAAAAAGCCGAAGTAAGTTTATCAAGAACTTCACTCAAGGCCAAACTTGAGGGGAATGCTTTAAAAATTAAATGTCTATTTAGTAAATCCTTTATTCAATGTAAGGTTTGTTCTAAAGAGTCCATTGTACCAATTTCCTCTGACACAACTGAGATGTTAGAAAACGTGACTACTTGTAATCATATTTCTTTAATGAAACCGGTTACAGAAGCTAAATTGCAAACCCTTCCTATTGCTAAAGATGTGCTTGTAACATCCTCTAATCAAGGAATTATCACATCTCACGAAAGGGAGAAATCTTCTAACGAAGATGTTAAACCTACTAACTCTAATCACTCTGGTGATCAGAAAGTGTGTCTCTATTGTGACATAAAGGGACATGTTCGACGGAAGTGCAAATTAAGGTTGGATGACAACTATATTGGCCAACTCTAACACACCTTAGACTTAATACTCAAAGGTGTAACTAACATTCGTATGTCTAAACCAATCGGTTTTAGGACTCACCCTGTTAAACCTTCCATGAAAATCAGTTCAATCTTCTCTTCTAATGTTCGAACATGTAATAGTATCTTCAACATGAATCAGTCAAGGAGGTTTTAAAAAGATCCTTCTCAACCTAGGGTTGGGAATGTTCTTCAAGGTGTGAAAAAGATACCAGAAGGTGTAAACCACAATGGAGCTATGAAGTACAACCTAATTCTGATAATTGAAGGGTAAGAAGTTCTTATCTACATGCTGTCTAATTTTCCAGACAAACTTCTTCTGGTAAGGATTCAAACTTAGTCTCATTTTTGATGATAATAAGTTTTATAATGGTTTTTCACATCAAAAAAGGTTTCCTCCAAAAATTAAAAGAAAAAAGAGGCTTAACCATGAACATTATTCATTTGATGAGCATAAAGCTCATACTTGTGTTAGTTAATCACCAGGTTTGAAATCTTACTCATGAAAAATCATGTTGAGTAAGATGTGCTAATGATCAGGTATACTTGATGGCAAATTGTTTTCTGTTTAGTTAAGCTATTTTCTTCTTTGTTCATAGCTAGACTATTGTCTACAGACAACATTGCATAAGTATTTTGTTTGTTGAGAATCACTTCAAAGTGTCTACATTTTGAGTTATGTTTTGAAAATTCAAGTTGTTACAAATATTTTTTGTGATAATCTTGTGCTCTAAATTTTCCTCCTGTGAGAATATAAATTTATTGAGCTAAGATTTGTGAAAGAAAATTTTCACTTAGCAAAAATTGTTGTGTAACCATTACATCTTGTGAATGGGTCATTACAACATCTCTAAGTCTTCTTTTGTGGGTCAAGTTTGATGTTCGTACGGGTACCCGTTGTTATATGTCACGAACCAACTCTAAAACCCTAAAAAATATTCCCTGTGAAACCGTTTATATACGTATCCTATTGAGTTGAGTTCTCTGGCTCTAGGCTATTTATTTTTTTGTCAAGAATGTCGTTTCCTTCTCGCACTTGCGATTTTATGAAAGGGTTTCTTTATAAGGGTATCGGTTACAAATCCAAAGAGAAGAAGAAAAGAACTCTAGTAGAAGATGACATTGTCAAATCTCAAAATTCTGAAGATATCCTGGTTTCTGCTGAAGTTGTTCATGATTTTCTTAAATTCTTTGGGGAAGCAAAACTGCAGCTTGTTGATACTATGAAAGGTCTCGATGTGTTATGAACTAAGTTGAAAAAGGTTACTTATGACCTCGTTCTCATGAAGACGCATGCTAAAAATCTTCCCAATGAGGATATCTTATGCGAAGAAGCAGTAGATGCTGTCAATCACAAGCTCGAAGGTCATAAAACCCATGAGGGTTCCGAAAGTGTACTTTGATTTTAGTACGGTTTTTTGTTCCTTGTTTTTGTCTAGGAAACTTCTTATGAGAATTTATTCTTATGTTTAAGAAGGATAACTAGGGTTTGGTATAGCAATTATTGTGATCACACATAGCTATTTCCAACGATTTTCATCTTGCAATTTTTTTAGATTTATTTATTTAAATTCTAAGTTATTTGGAAGATGATCTTACAGTATTTAAGCTTATTGGTTTTATATATTGCAAATGTATTTGTAGATATATATGTGTTTACGTTCGTGAACTGTGCTTATATCATATATGATCAAAAGTTAAGTCTATCATGTCTTTATGCAAATATTGATAAAAGATATAATGAACTTGTTGAGAAAATTCCGCAGTATTGATCTTCCCCTGATCCACTATTATGTGAAAGTACTGTATTTACTCCGTAAGTTTTCTTATGTTGAGTGATTTCCGGGTAAATTAATCATAAAGTTTCTCTTGTGATTAGTTTAATCGATGATATTTTGGACATTAACAAATCACGTCCAAAGAAATAATTCTTTTCTCGTAAAAGTAAGGTCGCTAATGTTGTTCTCTTGGGAATGACATCAAATGGGGGAGAGTTCTTAAATGAACTTGTGCTTAATTGCCATATCTTTGTGGAGAGAGCGTTTATGGAATTTGATTGTAAGCAACCCTGATTTGAAAGATTATATAAGGAAGAACTCTAGCATCTGTGAAACCTTATCTCGACACTTCTGTGTGTCTTAGTTGCAAACTAGAGTCGATTCTCCTTTAACCTAGGTTTTCCAAAACCATTATTAGGTTAACGACTTGAAGACTTCATTTGGGATTTGTGAAGCCAGATCCAACTATTTTCTCTGTAGTTGCGTATTCTGATCTTACTTTTTCTACCATATTAAGTTTTATCTTCTCTAAGATTTACTCGAGATTTATCTCCGATAGGTAAGATATAAAAAGTAATCACAACAGTGTGACTAATATTTCTAGGTTGCTCTTCGGGAGTATAAACCCAGATTATTAGTTGAGTTTCCTGTTCACCTTGATTTATCTAAAGATGAAAACAAAACCAGAATAGACATATCTGTGGGAGACAAATTTGATTATAAGTCTTCGACTTTGGGTCGTAGCAACTCTTAGTTGTGGGTGAGATCAGCTAACGGAATCACATGCGCAGAGTTCTGCTGGGATTCAAGAGGCGTTAGGAACGCGACTGTACCTTAATCGGTGTGAGACTTGGTTAGGGCACAACTACCTTCCAGTCCAAAGTTAACTTGTAGCCGGCTAAAGTCTGTAGCGGATTAATACAGTGTGGTGTTCAAAGCCGGACTAGGTCCCGGGGTTTTTCTGCATTTGTGGTTTCCTCGTTAACAAAATTTATGGTGCCTGTGTTATTTCTTTTCCGTATTATATTTGTTTATATAATTGAAATATCATAGCTTGTGTGTAGTTCAATCACAGTTGATAAATCCGACCTTGCTTGTTGGATAGAATTTTATTGACACTCGGACATTGGTCTTTGGTACCGTCCAAGTTATTCTCACATCAATCAGGCTCACAGATTTCTATCTGTTTGATTTGCTGATTGTATTGAAGAAGTAAGCTCTTTGATATATTTCTTGATTTAGTCTCACTTTTAAGTTGGTGCTCTCGGAATTATATTGGAGTTTAGTCCATACAGATTTCCGAACGAAATATTGGGTGTGGTTGTTATACCCTCGCATTTTCAATTGGTATCAGAGCAGGCAAGCACGCTAAGACCTCATAAGTCTGTGTTTATAGCAATCTGACTTTATGGACCAAAGTGATATCTCTGACAAACGCATTACCATGAATAGAAATGATGTTCATATGGAATCTACCAGAGAAAACATTTCACCTGCCTCTATTTTATATGAATGTCAGGTTCCCATGAAACAGTCAAATATTGATAAGTGTTACCCTTATTATCTTATTACTGATGAGTCTGGCTCTGAAGTAGAAAGGGAAGCAGCCCAAGAAAGTGCAGTGATTCTAAGACAAGTTAGAATTCAGTCCGCTGAAGTTATTAGGATGAAACACACAGTCAATATGCTTATTGGTATGGTTAATGATCGTGACTCTCAATTAAAGATTCTCCGTGAAGAAAAATCCGAAGTAAGTTTATCAAGAACTTCACTCGAGGCCAAACTTGAGGAGAATGCTTTAGAAATTAAACGTTTATTGAGTAAATCCTTTATTCAATGTAAAGTTTGTTCTAAAGAGTCCATTATACCAATTGCCTCTGACACAACTGAGATGTTAGAAAACGTGACTACTTGTAATCATGTTTCTCTAATGAAACCGGTTACAGAAGCTAAATTGCAAACCCTTCCTATTGCTAAAGATGTGCTTGTAACATCCTCTAATCAATGAATTATCACATCTCACGAAAGGGAGAAATCTTCTAACGATGATGTTAAACCTACTAACTCTAATCACTCTGGTGATCAGAAAGTGTGTCTCTATTGTGACATAAAGGGACATGTTCGACGGAAGTGCAAATTAAGGTTGGATGACAACTATATTGGTCAACTCTAACACACCTTAGACTTAATACTCAAAGGTGTAACTAACATTCGTATGTCTAAACCAATCGGTTTTAGGACTCACCCTGTGAAACCTTCCATGAAAATTAGTTCAATCTGCTCTTCTAATGTTCGAACATATAATAGTAGCTTCAACACGAATCAGTCAAGGAGGTTTTAGAAAGATCCTTCTCAACCTAGGGTTGGGAATGTTCTTCAAGGTGTGAAAAAGATACCAGAAAGTGTAAACCACAATGGAGCTATTAAGGACAACCTAAGTCTGATAATTGAAGGGTACAAAGATTTTATCTACATGCTGTCTAATTGTAAGAGTAGTAAGAATAATAGTTCAACCATCAATGTTAATAATAAAAATATTACAATAGTTATAGATGATAATAATAGTAATAATAATTTTAATAAAGTAATGTTAGCATATCTCAATTAGTATCATATTGTACTTAACTTAACTAAAATTTCAATAAAGATATATAATGATAGAAATAATAATTATGATTAAATAGCTATGGAAAATTATTAACACTTATCTACGGTTTAGTTTTGTACATTAAACTAATGAAAAATTAGGAATAGATGTTTTGCGTTTAAACTAGACAGTTAATATAATACTTATTAGGCGTTAGACGTAAAAGGGTGAGAATAAAATGTATATAATAAAAAGACTTAACTTGTTAATAATTTTGTACCGAAATTATCTTTAGTCTAACGAATGATGCAGTAAATTTCTAAAATGGAACAAATATACATGAAGTAGTAATAATAGTATTCGGATGCTTAGTGTAATATTATAATTAAAGAAAATAGATTCGTATATTAATAGGATACGCTATATTAATAGCGAAATCTAAAGACTATTAAGATATATTATAATTTTTATGCAAACTCAAACTTAAACTATATTAAATTACCAACGCCAATCTTTAACAAGATATAGTATACGGATTCGAGATGAATAAATAAAAATATGTTATATCAATCCTTACGTGAATGTAAAATAATATTTAGAGGATTAAGGCTTAGTGTACCAACCGGACTATCAACTTAAGAATAATGAGAATAGTAACACAGTTGATAAAAGTATTTGAGTAATTAAATTAGTAGGAAATTTATAATAGATAATATTTGAAAATTTTATATATGGTATTACAGTAAAGTTAAAATTATCAAATATTATAAATTGGCGAAAAATCGAATTGGGATTACTTATATTAGTAAGAAATGAAAAAATAAATTCAGATGACTAAATTTTTTAAAATGACGTAAACTATTTATATATTTTACGAAGTAAATTTATCAGACTTACATCAGTTACGATAATAGTTTAGAGACTAATTAATTTTAATAAATTAATACTTAGTTAATTCAGCACTGGGGAATAGTGAAGGTTGTGTTTTCTCTGTCCGTAGGAAGGCATTGTTGGGCCTGGCCAACCTTGACAGGGCAACTGCATTCAGAGATGACCGATCATAGAAGTTTGGTATAACTCTTTAGGAAACCGATAGATATGATTTCACTTAAAAAGATTCGTAGGATTCTTCCTTGAAGTTAGAGACAGATATCTTATAAAATAGAAATTAGTTTAAGAAAAATTAGACTTCCTTATTTGATAGTTATTAAAGTTAGTATAGTTGAACCTAGAGCTACAAATTTTAAATCTTAGCCGTAGAAAAACACATAGGGTTGTGTTTCTTTTCTGTTTATTCGAACTCATTTGAGATAAGTTGGTTTTCGCGTCGTTTGTAAGTATGAGCAGTACTTGCATTTAGACGAGATATAGTGTTATCTCCATAAGGTGGAGAGATTTTGAATACTAGAAGGATGATTTGATTTTCGAGGACGAAAATGTATAAGGTGGGGAGAATGTAAAGACCCTCAAACTCGTCAACGCTATTAGACCAGCCAAGAAACGATTTAGTCGCTAATAACTCGATAGGTTAACACGAACGTTAATTAATAGAAATTAATCTAACAATAATTTAGATACGAAACTAGTACCGTTGGATAGATCTTGAAAAGTTAGGAGGAATGGACTACTCGAACGTGTCATTCGGATATCGGACGAAGAAGATTTCATTAGATTAGCATAAAGGGAAAAATTGTCTTTTACAGACACGTTGTGGCTGCCCTTATCAAAGCAAGTGGGTGTCCTAGTAATTCCCTTTAGTCTTATCCTCGCCTGATCGAGAGGATAACAACATGTTTGTTTTTTAGCACTACTAAGATAGAGACCACTTTATAGTGGTTGAACACTTCCATTTAGACAGAGGTATCAACCAGTGGTTTCAAAAGCTCGTTTTTTTTTTTAATCTTCAGGTGGTGATAATGGAGGATTTATCAATGTTTTATTAAGAATGATTTACTTAACTACCCATTAACAAAACTTTGATCTTTGATTAAGCAAGATTCATGAAGAGAATAGGATTTCAAAGCCATAATCAAAATTGAATTAATTGACTGTAGGCATGTAAAATCCCTGAAACTGGTGGTGTGGTGAGCATATGGTGGTGATGAAGGAACATGCGATGGTGAAGGTTGTGGTAAATAAACAACTGGTGATTGGGTCGGTGATGGAGGTGTATACTCAATACATGGTGGTGGAGGTGGAGGAGATTCTATACATAGAGGTGGTGGCGGGATCGAATAATGAAAAGCAGGTGGCGGCGATGGAGATGACGGCGGAGACGTGAAGGCATATGAAGGGGAGAAAAAAAATTAGTTTTTGAATTAAAGGATAAAAATTAGAAATTTATAACTAGTTTGAGGGCATATCAGATATTTTACAATAAGATTGAGGTTTGACACAAAGATAGCAGTAAGTTACAATAGAGATTTGCCTCTATATTAATAGAGGTAGTGGTAAAAACAAACTTATTTAAAAATGGAGCCCACAACTATATAGAGGTAAATAGAGGTTAGCTTCTGCATAGAGGAAACAACAAACATGCTGTAAGTCTTCTTTTCTATTCTTCTTCTTTCTTATTCGTCTTTCTTCTTCTTCTTATTTTTCTTTTCTTCCTCCGGTTCTGATCCTGCGATAGATTTAAGAGGTGAGAGTGAGATTTGATTGAAGAAGCTCGGTGATGGAGTTGTTTAGGTGATGGAGGAATCGAGGTTGTTGTTGATGAAGAAGAAAAGATGAATCAGAGAACCAAGTTAGGGTTTTCTGTGAATATGAATTGGAGTTTCGAATTGGTCATGATTAAGATGAAATTAAAGATGGGTTTGAAGGTTATAATCTGAAGATGATGTTGGTCATGTCAATTTAGAGGATTTGATTCCAAAGAAGATCTTAATTCGCGAGAGTTATAGAGTTATGGTTCTGTGAAGAAAAAAAAAAGAGGATTAGGGTTTCATAAGAAGAAACTCTGAGAAGATTAGAAGATGAAATTGATACTCTAGAGGGTTAATTAGAGATGGGTTTTGTTGAATTAAAGAATCAGGATGTTGTTTTGTGTTCGAATCAGAGTAGCTTTGATTGGGAATTATTTTATGGTTATGATGAAATCAAGGTAGAAGATTAAGCAGAGGTTGAGCCATCTATTTCAATTTGGGATTTAGTTTGAGAACAAAGAAGAGATTGAATTCAATTTGGTTGAAAGAAGCTGTTTTGAGGTAATTGTTCTCTGAGTTGTTTTAGTAAAGTTATTTATTTTATTGATTGAGTATATGCGGTTGGTAGTTGAATAAAGGACTGAGTTGGGTGTTGATTGGAGTTTGGTTGTGGTTGAAATGTTCCAAATTATAGAGAATTGTCTTATTGGATTTGAACTTGTAGAACTGGTATTGATTATGAGTTATTGAATTAGGGGAAAGTTTAAAAAGATGGTCGTGTCGTTGTTAGTAAAATGGAATTGTAGGTGGTGCAGGGTTGGTTAAGTTCAGAAATTGGAGATGGTGATGGGGCTGGATTGGTAAATATAGTTTGTGTTGTGATGTTGAGAATGGTGGTGAATGTGAGAATCTCAGATAGAACTGGAGTTAGCTGTGGTGGTAGTTGAGATGGAGGGAATGATTGAAGTTATTTATGGATGGTTATGATCTCCACTGAAGTGCAAATGGAGTTATGTTGTAGCTGAAATGGAGATGATGGTGAAGTTGCAGGGAGTGGTGATTGAATGACTGTGCAATGGTAGTACCGTGGTTGGTGTTTAGGTTGTTGTAGTTGATGTAAATATGTGAATGGAATGTACTGGTATTTGAATCTGATGGCGGATAAGAAATGATTTAGGGTTTGAAAAGAATGCGTGCTTAACCAAAGATTGTAGACCTGGAGTTGCTGCCATCATGTAGAACATTGTTATAGCAGAATTTAGAAAGAATGAGGAGCAGCTACTGCTTTTGCATGTAGGCTAAGCTTATATTTGTAGTTAAATTATGAAGTTCAGTTGAATCGAATATGTTAGTGTTGTAATGGCAGTTTTAGATGTGTTTGTAATCTTGGTAGAGTTTCTGTTTAGTTGGAATATAGAAGGATGCATTAGTTGGTGGCGTGAGTTTATGGCTCAGGCCTTGGGATTTAAACCTGTTAGTCATCCCAGTCAGTTGTCTGACTCTAGCTGACTGAGTCAATCCTGTGCTGACTTAGTGATTCCGATTTGTACAGTTGACCTGAGTTGACCTTGACCGAGTTGGACTTGGACCAGTTGACCAGACTTTGACTCCCTTGACTAGTTAGACTGGACTTGACCTTGACTTAGACGTTGATTGTTAGTTGACCTGTGACCGTTAGTGCACGTTAGTTGACTTAGGTGGACTTGGGCTTAGAGTTAGTTTTCCTATTTTGATGAATTAGACCTTTGTGGTCTGAATTAGCCTTTTGTTCCTTCTACAAAGTTGTAGATATTCATTAGACTTATTTAATGGACTATAGAAATAACCCAATTGAATTAGTAAATCTTTGATATGTTAAAAGTAGAGATTGAAAGAAGTGTAAGAACCATAAATGGGCTTAGAACCATTAGATAGTTCACTTAGCCTATAATTAGAGACTTGTATGAAATTATGTTATGAGCCTTGTGTGAGCCTTTTGGATAAACTCTTAGAGTGCTTGTATGATTAACAGTTAGTCTATTTAACAACGATCGATTTAAAGGATGAACCAGTGGATCGTGGATCTTGAGGTAGGCGTGGCTTGTCATCAAAAGAGGTGGGAATTTACATTTAACTCTTTTGAAACCATTGTTGTTTCTTTTACAAAGGTTTATGTTTAATAAACTCATGCATCGTCTGTTTGTGCATTCCATGCATTTTTCAGTTTGTATTATGATTGTTTTGTTGATTCTTTTTAATCTTTCCATGATTTGTAAAGGACTTGTAATGTTTCGAATGTCATTATGAATTGTTATGGAAAATAAGAATTTCCACCTGTGGTATATTGGATACGCTCCTTCGCATTTATACCTACTTACATCCAAGCTTTTATGCTTATATAGGTCATCAATTTGCGAGTTCGGAATTGGTGACATCCATACATGCTATTAGGTGTGAATTTGCGAGTTCGGAATTTACAACCATATTATACATTGTTGTTTTGGGGTAAAAACTGATTCTGCTGGAAATGGTAAATTTGGGTGTGCCGCCGAGAAACGAATCTAAACCCTAAACAAATGCACTTCACGGGAGTACTTTAGATTCGAGAGATCAATCTGTACAATTCTGGCCTAAACAGAGAAATGGCCGTTCCAGTCTTGCTTCGGTCACAAAATGAAGGAGAAGGGTTGATCTTAGGGAGGGAAGCGAAGAAGGTGTTGAGATCAGAATGGTTAACTCTGAAGGTGTGGTTGTTTTATGACTTGTATCAGAATATGGAACTGGCTTGCCGAATGTAAGCTATCAGTTCTTTTTATGTTTTCTGGATACATGTGTTAATAACCCTTTTTTGGTTGAAATAGGTTGAAAACCTATTTATATCAATCATAGTTGCACGCACCCTGATCTCATAGGAAGTAGGAGTAGTTGAGTGATGAAGAAGTGGGATCGTGTGAAAAGTGTTGAGAACCACGTCTTACTATGAGGGAAGACGGGTCAGTTTACACCCACTACTTCTTTGCTGCCACTAACTATCCGCCTTTCCTGACACTTTCTCATAATGGGCGTGTTGCACGTCGCACGCTGTAAACCGCCAGACCAATACCTTGATGAACATCCCCCAGTTTGTGACATGTTTGATGTCTCGAGTATTTTCGTGGAAAATATGCAGCAGGTTGCTGAGTGGGTCTTGTTTGCAAGACCTAGTTATTTTGACCAATCACGCGCAAGCCAGGCGGCGGGTGGCCATATGTTAGAAGCCAAATCATGAAACTTGCCGCAAGAAATAACATGTAATGCATTTAGGTAAAATAATTAAATTGTTTGTGAAATCGATATTTGTAAAACATCGTTTGTAATTGATGCATATAAAGCATCGCTTTTAAGCAGGCAGCTCAAAATAATCGATGTTCATGAAGCATTGTTATATAAAGCTCGTTTAAGTTAGCCGCAAAGCTTAATGTCTTAAATGGAGCTTGACCGGCCATTTTTCGGAAGCTGCCAGGAGCCATTCACGTGCGCCAAAGGCAGGCCGGTTGGTCCTTATAAGAGAGTGACGGCTGGCGATCACGGCGACATCTTATTGGTCGTCTAAAATTAGATCTTGGCCGGTCAATTCGGTTAGCGAAGCTGGACGACCGAGATGATTTCCGGAAGTTGATGGCTGTTGTTGAATTTATTAAAATTCCTAAATGCAGTGCGACTAGCTACTTTCGGGAGACCGTTTTGGGGCCATGTAGGCAAGTCGCGGCTTGGCCGATTGCGGCTTATAGAAGAGGGGTGGCCGGTGATCATGGCAACATATTGTTGGTCTCTCACAATTAGATCTAGGACGGTCAATTCGGCTAGCGAATTTGGAGGTCCGAGATGATTTGCGGCAGTTAACGGCTGTCGTTGAATTAATTAAGGGTTTTTACCGGCCGTGTGTCCACCCCACTTTGGGCTAACGGTTTTAGTGTTAGCCGCGTTCTAGGAGCTTGTCTAATCGGCCAGTACAATAGCTGGGCCGCTGGTGAGCGTATCTGTACCTTGTGCATTAATTAAGATCGAATCTAGGCCGATCTATTTGGCCGGCTAAGTTGGACGGTCACGATCGATTTAAGACCGACTTGGGCAGCCTTAATTCAATTAAGGCTTCTTTTATTCACGCGGCGGGCCTATTTTGTGCTAGCGTTTTTGGTTGTTGCTAGCAGGCCATGGAAATTCCGTTGGTTAGGAACGATGGCGGGCCCGTCGGTGAGCATAGCCGCATCTTGCTGGTTGCTTAAAGTCAGATCTAGGACGGTCGATTCGGCTAGCGAAGTTGGACGGCAGAGATCGTTTTGCGGCAGTAATGTACCGCCGCTAACCCAAATTAGGGTTTTGTAACTCGCGCGGCGAGCTCTCTTTGAGCAATCGTTTAGTGGTTCCGCTTGCAAGTTGGAAGGATTCTGATTGGCCGAAGCATTAGTGGGCCCGCCGGTGTACATGATGGTGTTTGTCTGGTCGCGTCAGGAAGCAGCCAAGCTTGACAAACCAGCCGGCCAAAACGTGCGGCTGTGATCGTTTTGAGACTGACATGAGTAGCCTATGTTTAATTCCCTAAGGAATTAGGTATGTCGACCAACCAACTTTCAATATTAATTAAAAGTGCGTGTGACACTTTTGGAGCGATCTGATTGGTCGGTGGGAAAAGGGGGCCGACAAGTAGAAACATGGAGCGTGGCCGGTCGGCCACGGGCGGAGCCTGCTTAGGAAAATCGACCGGCCAAGTGGCGCGGCCACGCCTCCTTTTGCTGCTGGTCTTACTTGCCGCAGTTCCTCTTTATTTCTTGTTTTCTGATTTTTGGTAGGATCTTGCTCCTACTAGCTCCGTGCTGGATCAATTTCCTAGTTTGCCTAGGTTTAGTTTCGACTAATAGGGTTTGAATTATCGTGCCGGGAACAAAAAAACCTAATTTTTGCAAATTGATAAAATTAGTTAAAGGACTGAATTTTGCGGGTTACCGCAAAACCAATCAATTTTTTGGTGAATTTTGTGCGCTCATACAAAATCACTAATTATGGTTCAGAGGGCATCATAACTTTGCGTGCCTCTAATTGAGTATTTCCATGCATATCTTAATTCTTACACTTCGGGAATTTAATGATACTCAGTTGCGAGCGAACATTAATTGTCATATCATGTCAAAATCAAGAGTTCGGATGGGAACATAACATAGAATGAATACTCGGCAGGCTCCGGCATTAGTGAGTAATGCAACTAGGAGCTTAAATACTCATTAGGCTCTATACTAGTGAACAATTCATCTAGGAGCTTGAGTTTCAATATAATATGAAGAGAGACATAGGCACTCATCAGATTCTGATATATTCTTCAAATTCCTTGTGGAATATAGACATATCAAGGTCTACTACTTATGATGCTGGGTCAGGTAGGCAGACTTTTATAGTTTTCGCCCTATACTAAAAACCACCATCAACATTAAGTGCCCTGCTTAGCACGTAACAATGACATTGTTGCGGGGTAAGCATTAGATGGTGACAGACGAAATTAAAATTGAAAAGACAAAGCAGGTAGATTTTACCAGGAAAATTCTAATCGGCCTTCAGTAGCGGGATCACGGCCAGTGGCCTTCGTAGTAGCGTGTTGCTAGCTCAGCTATGGGGTATGAGTGCGGTGCGCCCAGCCATCTATTCCCGTTCATGGAGCAAGAAGGAATACTTCTTATGTTCGAACTCTAGAAACTCCGTTAGTATAAAAAGGGGTATCGACCCTCTTCTGTTTTTTGTTGCTCGTCCGACTCCGTGCTTTCGTCTGCAGCAGCAGATTCCTCTTTGTCACTGTCAGCAGCTCCATCATTAGCGTGCCAATCGTCAGCGGCAAGGTAAGTTCATATTGTCTTCGTATTTTAGCTGTGAGTGTAATATCCATGAGTAGTTGATCAAACTTGGACATTTAGCTCGGTGTGAATGAAGTTCTTTGTTAGCAGTGGCAGAGCAAGCATCAATGGCAACAAAGAAATCTCCAATAGTAATAATCAGCAGAAAGGCGAGCCAGGAGAACTCAAGGTAGGTGCTCTTTTCTCTTTTGCGCATGTAGCCAACAATACCATCGATCTTCTCTAGAATGTGTAATAAGGTTCTGTCTCCAGAAGAATGGGTATCTAACCTCTCCAGTGGATTTCAAAATTTACCAAACTCCATTGCACTCCTGGGAGGGATGGATGAAATATATGTTCGGCAATGATCATGTCAAGGCTAATCTTGGAGAGTGTAGCTGCGTTGTTGATCCGTCCTTTACTTTAAGTTATTTGGTGCCTGGACTGCTGAGCCGCAATTAAAATATTCCTTAAACTCCTGAGCATTGACCGGAATAAAATTGTGTTTATTCTTGCTCTTTAGCTTACAAGCTTATTCTTTCCCTTTTGATTGCGATGATGATATGTTGTGGATGCTTATATGGTTAAAATCTTCCGGAGCCGTTGGGTGAAGTAGACGAGCTGAGAGGCGTTCCATTGCCGACGTGCTGCTATCAAGTCTTCAAGGACTTCGTTCCAAGCGACATCCTCTGAACCATCTTCTGAATCTTGAACTGTTGTATAGAATGGGATGCGATGAGCAGTCCCCAGTTACACTTCTGTCTGGTCACTAGAGTAGATCCGATGGCGTGGCCGGATATGTTAATATATCTCTGCGACGTACTTTTGGAATCTTTGATGCACGTGTACAACTTCATGTTGAGGAATTACTGCGGCTCGTAAAGCTTTGACAGTGATGATGCTGATATCAAAAGTAACCTGGTCGAGGGACGTGAAGACATCCCGTGCTGGCAGTCCCCAAGTGTAATTATCCTGAGCCTATTTTCTCCTGAAAGATGTACTTCTATTGCATTTGCTGGTAAGGTGGTTGACGAATTGATGAAGGCGGAAATCTTTTGGATTGGTTATTTTTTGATCAATGAGCGGGAGTCGCATTTGATAGATCTGTATTGTATCCAAACTTTTGGCAGCTCATGCACCCCTTCCGTAGGAAATTGGATATCTAGAAACACCAAATCTGACTTTTTAGGCGATGTGGCAGACATGATGCGGTTGGTCTGCGTGGCTTGCTGAGGCGTTGAAGCGGCTCCGGCTTCTGGAGAGAACGTTGAAGCGGCTTCTGGAGAGAACGTTGAAGCGGCTTCTGGAGAGAATGTTGAAGCGACTTATGGAGAGAACATTGAAGCGTCTTCTAGAGAGAACATTGAAGCGGCTTCTGGACTCTCCTTCTGAGTTTTTGATTATGGTTGGGTAGTGAACGGCTTCCTGCTTTGAAATCCTTGCAGCTCTCAGAGTCTTGATGGTGACAATGTTGAAGTCAGAGGCCGCGTCAATGAGTGTGCTGTCAAACTCGACGTCCTTCAAGTGAGCGGTGGTTAGGAGTCCCCAGTCGCATCTATCGGTCATGCTTTCTAGGAGAGGTTGGGGTTTGGGAGAGTCTTCCCTGGCTGGAAACAGCCGCTTGCCTGATACAACACGGTTGAGGGATGCAAATATGTCTTGACGCTGCGCCTTGGAGAAATACAGAATCTCATATAGATGCTCCATCATAGACTGTACGGTTTTGTGGATGGAGTCCCCAGAAATCATACAGCTCATGACAGGAAGGGGATCTCTGTGAACTCCGTCAGTGCCTAGTTGAAGTTCGCCTGCATCCACCTTCTCTTTGAAAATGCGTTTCAATTTGTTGCAGTCACTGGTTGGGTGATTGACGAACCTATGGTAGCGATAATACTTGGGATTTGCCATTTCTTCTTCAGTTGGTGGACGTTTGAGAGGAGGTAGCTTGATGGCGTCATCTTGAATCCATGCTTCTAGGAGTTCGATTACCTCTTCAATCGGAAATGGGAAGGTTAGAACAGTCTCTCCAGTTTCTTGTTGCTGTGTAGGCATCTTAGTCATAGCTTTCCGGGTTTGAGTTGCCTGCTGCGCTGGTGCCGCATGCCTGGGTCGTTGTTCTGCAGCTGGATCTTTTCTTTTTCCTCCTTCACTCACCACACTTACATAGGTTTGAGTGTTGTATTATTTGTTGATGAGACGTCTGTTCCCTCGAGTCTCACGCGCATCTTCATTCCTGGCGGGCCTAGTTCTTTCTAGCAAGGCTGGTGCTGTTGTGGCCGACCGCTTAGCAGCTTCATGAAGTTTAGAGAATGTCTGGAAGCGCAGGTTCTCCAATAAAGCGCGATAGACAGGTACCATGCCATTAATGCACAGCTCCACCAATTGATGTTCAATCACATTTAGATCATGACAATTTAGCGATGTAATCCTGAATCTCTTGACATAATCATTCGGATGTTCATTGTTTCGCTAAAACATCCTTCCCAAGTCTGATAGGGTGATTTGCTCAGACACAACGAAATAATTCTTATAGAGATCGGTGACCATTTCACACCAATTGGCTATGCTGTTTGGTGTAATGTTGTTGTACCAGGTGTACGCCCTTCCAGTGAGTGATTTTGAGAATTCTTTAAGGCGGAGGACCGTCATAAAGGGAGAACCGGGGAGAAGAATACCCTCTTGGAAGAGGAACTCTTTGCACGTCAGGAGGATAAGGAGGTTGGTGTTGATGAATGGCAGATGGATTTTCCCTGCCTCGATTCTGGAGAAGTCGTTCTATGTCCTCTCGTGTGATAAAGTTGTACTATTGATTCCTTTCTGATTGCCGCTCGGGAGCTACTGATAGACGCATTTATGTGTCTATTTTCATCTCTTTTGTGTATATTGTTAGTACCCATTTTTGTACTTATTTTGGTATTTTATCTCTTTGTAGGTATTTTTGGAGAAATAAGCTTTTGCGGCGAAATTGGCTCGAAAAGTTGTTAAGGCACTTGGGAGGACATTTGCTATTCGGACTCTCACTTTGGATAAGGGGTAACCCATTTCCAAGCAGCTACTAAACACAGACCGGGACTGGATAGGGGGAGGTCACTTTCTTCTCAAAATTCAAAACAGAAAATTGGCGGGGAAAAATGGTTCTCACGGACAGAATTAGGGTTGGAGTTTTGATCGATTTTTATGGAGATTAAAGGGCTGAAATTGATTGGGTTTACTCCTTATGCCTAAACATGCCTGTTAAAGTCTTTGGATTGAACCCAAATTGGTTAGAGATCGAATTAGAGCAAAACAGAGGGATGAGTTTACACGGGCCTGTGATGAATTATTTTTGGAATTTTAGGGAGACTAAAGGCAAGATTTTCTTTCCAAAGATACGTTTCTATCTAAGGAAGAGTTTGGGATAAGTTGGAAAGCTCAGAAACGCGTAAAACAATTAAAACAAGAAATTGCCGCAACTTGGACGTAAAGAGAAAGGAAGAGATTTTGGAAGATTTTGGAGAGATTTAATCGGTATTTTTGATATAAATAGATTGGTTGGGTCATATAGAAGGGGTGTCGAGAGTTTGGGGGGCTTAGGAGGGCTGAGGAGTGAGAAATCAAGACGAACAATAAGCTTCCTGCTGCTGTTTTCTGCTGGTGCAGTGAAGAAGAAGCTGAAGAACATTGACCCATAAAGAACAGTCGCAGACGAGTATCGTTCTTCAATAGCAGACCACATTTATCGTTTATAAACAACGCCTGATTGTAACGGTGACTTCTGTAACGACCATTAAGTGTTGCAGATTCGCTGTATTATTATTTCTCTTCAATAAAAACACCTTTTGAGCCATGTTTCAATCTTTTGAGTGTTTTTTTGATATGAGGAGCTAAACCCAAACATTGGGACGACGGAGGGAGTCGATTTTCATCATATGTTAAATTTAATTTATTCTTTTTATGATTTTTGCATTAATTTAAAATTGAAATATGATTTGAATTAATTAGTTGTCATTTAATTTGATGATGTATGCTTAGCTTAAATGTTTTGATACATCATGCTTAGGATTTACAACTAATATTTTCAGAATCTACTTAGGCAAAAATAAGAGTCACCATATCATATTTTATTTGGTTTATAATTGTTGAGAATAAATAAATTGAACCACATGCATGAGAATTGGCCAAATCCTTAGTCCCAATACCTCTCGCCCATTGTTTATATATTTTTATTAAATTTAAAAAACTCGAATCTTCACAAGTCCGAGAGTTTGAACTCATTTACTACAACAACTTTAAAATCACATCAGCTACACGAACTTCTTCATCCATAAATATGTTCCCTATTGAAGTACTTGTGCCAGGAGTCATGAAAGTGTTCCTTGTATGCTCCATTTTGGGGTGGCGTGGTTCTGGTGGTAATCTTTCCGTTAACGTCTTGAAAAATGTGAGTACCTCCTTTTGAGTTGTAGCCATATCCGTCTGAGCTTTGGCAAGAACTTCCTGTCTCTCCATTAAATCGACAATGGTAATAGGAGGTTGGTTTCCCCTGGCTCCTCCAGTCTCCCATCTTGACGAAGTAGTGGTGGCTACGGTCATGATCCTTGACAGGGAGGAGTGGTGGCTACGGACCTGGCAGGGAGAGTGGTGGCTACGGTCATGGATCTTGGTAGGGAGGAGTGATGGTGGCTACGACCACGGGTCTTGGAAGGAAAGAGCGGCAGCTACGAGCACGAACCTTGGACGACCACGTCCATGAGCATATAACACACATATGTGAGTTTATTCCTTCTTTTCTTTCCCCCTTTTTATTTTCGGTGAAGCGGATCTTCCCTGATTCCATGCGTGCGTAAGCTCTCCTATTGTTTCTTTCCTGATTGTAAGTGCGACCTTGGTGTATTGTCTTGATGAAAATTTCAGATTTGTGTCTTCTTGCCAGAACGGCCACAAAATCTTCATCCGATGTAGATTTTCAGCTATCACGTAGTGGAGAGTTTCGGATACCATTTATAGATCATTCATTGGATTAACATGCCCTCTTAGTATGTTGTAGAAGACTTCCATGCGAATCGTTCGGTATATAGCTCACCCCCATATTCTTCACCAATTATTGCCAGCTTCAGTTCTCCCAGAGGACAGTGTAAAAATGTTTCTGACAGAGTTTTTTTTGCAAAATGACCCGTAACCTTGTTGACTACATGCCATGTTCTAAAAGGATTTTTAATGAATGTTTAGGTTGCTCTATGGTTTGTACTTCAATCCCCATGCTTGAACCATCTTTTGCTAATTATGACGCCTTTATGATTTTTTCGCGGGCGTACGACCCAAATGGAAAAGTACCTGAGGAAGGAGTCTTGGAGATTACCGTGGGTGACTGATGTGTGTCGCAGGTGTACAAATTAATTCACTTATATTCTAATTTACTAATGAATAATATAGTAGCAAATAAGGTTCGTTCCCACGAAGAGCAGGGAGTTTTAGTTGTCAAAAAGTGTCACAATGGGGTTTTTTTTTATATTTTAAAGCTAAATAAATAATAAAGCAATGAAAAGTAATTAAGATTGCAAGCAATGGAGAGAAATATGATCGGGGAATTCTTCTTCGTTACTAAACCGTCATCAATTTATTATATTCATCCATTAATACAATTAATCACAGATTATTACCAACCGTGGAATAACAGCTAGCTCAGTGCTATCCCCTAAATTCCTTATATCACTGGGTACAGAAGCTCTCCAATACCAGATTCTATTCGTCGAAACCACCTAGTAGTAGCTCACTCAAGGTGTAATTTGGTCGATTGCTTTATCTTTTGTGAATTATAGATTAATCCTAGTAGTTAGACTCTTAGCTCAAGGTCCACTTTCTAGTGTTGTTTATACACACAATCGCTACACAGAATCCCTCTGCAAGGTCTTGTGTTCTCTACTTTTGTATGAATTATTCGACTATTACTTATCTCCTAACTTAATACTAGCATTTGATTGAATCAAAAATTAATTCAGTTGGCCACCTAACAATCTATCAATCAATCATAAATATTCTAATTAGTATAAACAATCAATAATCATGTGAAGAACTTCAAAATAGATTTATATAATAACTCAAATCATGTCTAGAACTTATAATTCATCCCCAATCACTAAGAAGTTTAGCTACTCATGGTACTAACAAAACCCATGAGTTTCATATGATAAAATGGAAAAGAAATAATTACGGTGATGAATCGCTCCAAAACCCTAGCTTTTCTTCTCTTGAGTTCTTCTCTCCAATGGCTTGATAAAAGATTATATGATATCCCGAAAAATATTAGAAGAGTCTTTTATATAGTACCCCAAGTGTTTATGTGCCCGTGCTCCAATCCCGGTCAAGAAAGAGTTGCCAAAACACACCAAAATTCCATATATAAGTCACGTCCCAAGGCTGGCCATGAGTAGAATTCTTCTAAATAGGTAACGGGCAGCGCAGATGGACAGAGGCCCAGCCCATTCAAATTGTTCAACGGTCACATGTCCTGTCGGAAACCCAGGACTGACAGTGTATTCCTTGAGAATTTTCACTGAATTCTATTCTTTTCTCCTGAGTTTATATACGGTTTGAATAACACAACCGTAAGTTCAACTGAATTACATTACGGTTTGGTTTTCTATTCGTAGGTTGAACTGTAAACTCCACAACCTAATTTCCTTCCCTGAGTTTGGCTACGGTTGGAAAAACCACCGTAAGTTACCCTGTTGTTCTGTACGGTTTGAAAATATCACCGTAGCTTTCCCTGAGGTTTTCTACTTCTTTTCCTTCTCGACCTCAAAACTCTCTTTCCTTCTCCGCTGTTTAACTCGAGTTAATTGGCAGCAACTCCTCACTGCCAAGCTCTGTTTTCTACCATGCAGCATCGTTTTCTATCTCAGGAAAATGGCCACCAACAATTCATCATCATCTTTCCTTCTCATAAACTCGTCGCTACCGCTAGCCATGGCTCTCCCTGTTTTGTTCTCGAGATCCAAGCTTCATGTATGATGGCAGCAACCCCATCGAGTCTCAACTGGTCTAAATCCCAGCTCGAGTACTCATCATCATCTCTGTATTCCATCGATAATCAACACCATCACAGTTCCCTAGTTTCGATCACCGAGTACATATTCAACAACAACCAACGTTACTGCCATCTGCCGTCTTCTCTACTCGTCTCCCTGTGAATCAGTTGAGCTCCACTTTCTCTGCAGTTAACCAATGACAGCAGCCACACCCTAAATAGCTCCTATCGAGTGTCATCATTATCAACAGCGACCATCAATCCCCGGCTTCCTCATTTCTGCCAACTGACAAAGCTCCCTGATTGAAGCATGAGTTTTCTGCCATTGTCTACGACCAACGTGAACAGCATCTCCACAATCAGCGCCAACATAATTCATGGCAGCTGCATACCAAGCTCGAGTTCTCTTCATCCATGCTATTAACTCGATCTTCTTCATCACAGCTCCATTGTCGCTTCCAATCCCAGCATCATTGTCTCTGCCAATGATTCTCCATCGCTGCCATTATCTGCAGCTCTATTCCATCACAGACCCGAGCTATCTCTCATATATTCTGTCAGCATAAGCCAGCAAACCCATCTTCTCTCTCGAACTCCATAAACCCATAACTCCAAAGTCCGTCACCATCGCGATGTTAGAGAGGATGAAGTGCCTCGAGTAAAACAACCGGGTGCCTTTATCAATTCTGTGCGTCAGAAATTCCGCATCTTTTACTCACTTCGGTCGCTTGTAAATTCTTCATACAATGTCGGATTGACTCCATTCTTTCACCATTTGCTTCGCCTTTTCATCCTCTTCGAGATGATAGCAAGAACTCCTAGATTCGAACGAGTTCCACTTGGTCTTTAGCCCTTCTCTATTTGTAGCTAACTTCTTTTATTGCACAATTAAGTGCCAATTCACTCCTTTTGGATGATTCATCTAGCAAAAAATAAATAAAACAAAACAAACGTAATATACAATAATTTGCAAGAAACTAAGCAATTGCTAGCATGGATTCGACACTAAATATATGCAAAATATGCACTTAACAAATTCCCCCACACTTGGCTTTTGCTAGTCCTCGAGCAAACTATCTAAAATACAATAACTCCATATCGTCGAGAAAACAGATGCACTTAGCTAATGCAACATGCCTTTAAACCCCTAGGTGTCCCTAGTGGACGAGTTATAGTCTCGTGAGGGTTTACTAGAGATATACCCACAAAACCTACTTTTCCAACTTACTAGTTCTCCCATATGATAGCATCCAACGCGCTAAGAAGACATAGAGATTCTGCACACTAGTCATAAGAAGTTAGACATATATATGAGCATAATCTCATCCTTAAAAGTTGAGAGAGAAATAACCATCACTTATCGAAAGAATCCGGGTCGAGAGTGATCGAAAGTCTCGACTCTGCCTCACCAGAAAGGGTTTTATGAAGTTGCTCTCAATAATAAACAACTTTTTTATGGGTCACACATGTGTCCAGGTAGGAATGAAAAGAGAATCCTGCGACACGTTGAATAGTAGGAAGGAAAAACCCTACGAATTGTTTTGAAAACCCAAATCTTTTATCATTTTGAAAACCTTTTTTTTTCCTGACGATCTTTAAGAAAGGAAATCAACCAATTAACGAAGATGGGAATATGCTTACTTACCTCGTTATCCGTTCGACTTGCAGTTAGCACCACTCTCACAGCATCCATAGAAACGTCTTCGGTCTTCAATCCTTGTCTTCATCTTTGTCTTCGGTCTTCAACTCTTGATGATAACTCTTGAACTTCGTAGAATCTTGACAATATAACTATTTTTTTTCAAATCCTTGTTGCTTGAAACTTCATTATAAATATTTCTTCTTCCATTGGCTTTATTGAAAGAACAAAACTAAAAACAAACCATAATATGATACAACGAATTTTTCTTGTCTCTTTTTTGTCTTTCACTTTTTTTATATGAGAAAAGAAAAATAAATCAAATACAAAATGAAAACAAAACAAAATAATAAAACTAGTAATGAACCTAAAGAAATTTTCTCTTGTCTTTTTTTTATGTTTTTTTTTCATTCATTTTTTTTTTGGTTAGACAAGAGAAAATAAAACAAATACAAATAAAGATAAAATAAAAATGCAAGTACAAAGGCCATGGTGTAAGTACTGTACCGCTTGATTCTTCACAACTTGTATGTCTTGATATCATAAACTTCTTGAACTCTCATCTTGATAATTTTTTCTCTTGTACATAAGTCTTCAACATCTAGAAATTCTGCTCCTTGTCTTGTTGCTTTACTTGAATCTGAAATCTGCTCATATTCTGTACCGTTGCCTGTAAAACTTGAACATCTTCAACTTTCCTTCGAATTTGTGATGCTCCTCTTGTTGTTGATGATGGTGTTTCTATGGACCTGTTGGTGTAGAGAGAGATAAAGTGGATGGTGCTAACTGCGAACAAAATTACAAGTGGTATGTAAGTTAGCAATTCGATGTCACCATCATGATTGATAAAATAACACTTACGAGATCAAAGTAGTTCTTCTATTGGTGGGAGGTTGGGTAGCTCACCATTCTACCCGGAATTAACGTACGGTGACACACACTCAAAAAGCACATATTTAGACACGTACAAAGAATTGAAGGTCGGCGCCTCACATGATGTAACAATAGGTAGTCTCCACTATAGGGGATCACAATTCTACTACCGAATTCATTCTGCACCTTATTTTCCACTGGCATGGTTAAATCCAACTTTAACTCTCAAACAAGCAAGAAACGCGATCACGTTCTCTGTCATCTTTAAGTTCAGTCACTCTTGTGAGAATTGCGATGTAATCTTAGCGACGTGTATACTATGTGACTCTAAACTAACTACAAGTTGGAGTTTTTTCATGCAAATATGTACAAAAAAATTTGAAAAATCTATATGCAAAATACTCCCCCACACTTAAACTTCACATTGTCCTCAATGTGTAAAACCGAAAATTATGAATTCTGACGTAACAACAGATAAAACGCAAAAACTGTACAAATTGGTAAGGAATTCGGAAACTCCATTTCACAAAAGTTGTTCATCTACGTGTTTTCTACAAAGTGTCAAAGGGGCACAGTGTTTCGATAAACGGTCTGACAGTTATGGTCTTGATAAGCACGTAAGTGTGACGCATTTTCACCCATAACTACATTATCTAGGACTCATTTTATTTCTAATAAAGTTGTTTTAAGTCTCTTCTAGGGAATAAGCTCTTGCGGCAAAATTGGCTCGAAAAGTGGTGTTTTACACCCCAGGATAGAGTACTAAAGGCACCCCAGAAATGCACCGGAAGCACCTCAGAAATACACCGGAGGAACCCCGAAAAAGTGTAAAAGGCACCCACCAAAATTACTAAAGGCACCCTCAAAATGGATAAGGGCGCCCCCAAGGCAGCCGAGATGTTAAAGGCGCCCATGTTTTGGATCAGGGCACTTCATCCTCTATATTTCAAATTCGAGTTTTTGGCGGGAAAGTGGAGCAGTGAACTGGCAGAGTTTAGAATCAAGAATTTGACGTGATTTCATGAGACTCAATGGCTGGGAATTGTTGGGATGATGTGACTGGTTTTAAAAAGCCTGGTATGGCTTATTTTGTCGGATAGAATTGGCTGGATAATCGAGTTGAAGAAAACA
>JAJJMB010007841.1:1082221-1109659 GCA_023531105.1 Papaver atlanticum | reverse complement strand
CGTGTTATTTTTGGTACTGCTCTTTCATTAGAAACATTGAGGACAATGTTAGATTTAAGTGTGAGGGAGTGATTAACTTTTTGTTTATTTTTGTAGGAGTTTTTTTATCATATTATGACCAGCTGTTGAGCGGGTCATCATCAAAAAAAAAAAAAAAAAATGACCAGCTGTTGAGCGGGTCTTTCTCTATGTTATACAAATGACCAGCTGTTGAGCGGGTCTAAAAAAAACAATTTTTTTTGATATGACCAGCTGTGGAGCGGGTCTATTATTTTTGTTTTCTTATGACCAGCTGTTGAGCGGGTCTTTCTCTATGTTACACAAATGACCAGCTGTTGAGCGGGTCTATTCTTTTGATTCACATGACCAGCTGTTGAGCGGGTCTCTCTTGGTGTTACGCAAATGACAAGTTGTTGAGCGGGTCTTGAGGTTTTGCTCGAGGACTAGCAAAATATAAGTGTTGGGGAATTTGATAAGCACGTAAGTGTGACGCATTTTCATCCATAACTACATTATCTAGGACTCATTTTATTTCTAATAAAGTTGTTTTAAGTCTCTTCTAGGGAATAAGCTCTTGCGGCAAAATTGGCTCGAAAAGTGGTGTTTTACACCCCAGGATAGAGTACTAAAGGCACCCCAGAAATGCACCGGAAGCACCTCAGAAATACACCGGAGGAACCCCGAAAAAGTGTAAAAGGCACCCACCAAAATTACTAAAGGCACCCTCAAAATGGATAAGGGCGCCCCCAAGGCAGCCGAGATGTTAAAAGCGCCCATGTTTTGGATCAGGGCACTTCATCCTCTACATTTCAAATTCGAGTTTTTGGCGGGAAAGTGGAGCAGTGAACTGGCAGAGTTTAGAATCAAGAATTTGACGTGATTTCATGAGACTCAATGGCTGGGAATTGTTGGGATGATGTGACTGGTCTTAACAAGCCTGGTATGGATTATTTTGTCGGATAGAATTGGCTGGATAATCGAGTTGAAGAAAACAGGGGAGTACGTGGTTAAGAGAAGATATTCACGGGATTGTACGAGTTTTTCTGTGCATGGCGTGAGATGGAAGTGTGTAGAACTACATCTGAGGCGTGTACATGACGATTTGGAGCGTGCTGGAAGAAGTTTAACGCGTGGTGAAGATAACAATGAAAATTATTTCTGTTTTTTGGCAGCGAAGAATAAGAGCAATTAATGAAGATTATATGGAGTTATTATCGAATATTGGAGTCCCTGTCGAGTATATATATATAGTGCTACGGAGAGTTGGGGGAGGAGGGAGAAGTTTAGAGCATCACAGAATTGGAAAATAAAAGTTGCAGGAAGAACATTTTTTCTGCTGGTGAAGAACTTACGAAGAACATAAGACGCTCAAAGACAGTCGTTCCTCAACAGTGCTTGTGACGGTTATTTGTTATCGTTTCCTGTAATAATTGGGTTTGTAACAAATAAAACTGTTACAAACCCGGTTTTATTGTTTTTCTCCCATTTCATTATTGCGAACACCATTTTTTTAGCAATAAAGATGAATTTTGAGCGTGTTTCCATGATGATGAGCTAATTCTCGCGTAACCAAGGCACGGAGGAAGCTATTTATGCATGAATAATTGGTAACTATTCTATTTTTCTCTAATTTGTATTTTATAATTCACTCAATCACTACTTTTTAGAATTTTAATTGTTTGCATTATTTTTTTAATTAGTTGTGATTCAATTAGATAGGTTATACTTTGTTTAGATAATCTATGCTTAGGGAATTCAATTAATGTTTGAGAATATGCCTGATTATTTGTGAATTAAGAAATAAGAGATTTAAAAGATAATTAGAGTTTTGGAATTTTTACTAACATTCATTCATGTATAATAGTGGAATCTAGTGTCTTGGTTATTTTCAATCTTGAAATCAAATTTGGAATTAAATTTTCTCTATTTTTAGTTTAAATAAGTCTAAAATCAATTGCTTTCACAAGTCTCAACGAACCTTTTACTACAACAAAATTGAAAACACATCAGGTCTCTGGACTGAACTACACGTAGTCTGAATTTTTCTGACGAAAACGTATTCGTCATAATTCTCTTCTAAGATAGATTCTGGACTCAATGAAATTAAACATGGGGATGCAAATATGACATGAAAACAATAAAAACAATTTTTTTTTAAAAGGGTTTAAGATACAAAACCTAAGGGTTGCCTCCCATTTAGCGCTTGGTTTAAAGTCGTCAGCCCGACTTGGCATTCTCCTTACTACTCCTCCAGAGGGAGTAAATCCTGAAGATCAATCAGGTCCACATTCACATAAGCAATGTTTTCATAGTATGGCTGCAATATATGGTCGTTGACCATAGAAGTAGTCCCATCTCTAAGACTAGTGATATCAACTGCACCATGAGAATAAACATTAGTAACAACATATGGTCCAATCCATCTGGACCTTATCTTACCAGGAAATAGCTTAAGACGAGAATGAAATAAAAGAACTTTCTGTCCCACAACAAAATTCTTCCGATAAATCATCTTGTCATGGAAAAGATTAGTCTTTTCCTTGTATATACGAGAACTCTCATAAGCATCATTACGTATCTC
This sequence comes from Papaver atlanticum, assembly GCA_023531105.1. Lineage (NCBI taxonomy): Eukaryota > Viridiplantae > Streptophyta > Magnoliopsida > Ranunculales > Papaveraceae > Papaver > Papaver atlanticum. The sequence goes on along the minus strand of JAJJMB010007841.1, from coordinate 1,107,078 downwards.
CTCTAGCTCATTAATTTGTAGTTGCCTATGTTTCCCCGCTTTATCATACTCCATGTTACACATCTTTACCGGCCATAAAGCCTTATGCTCAAGTTCAACTGGGAAATGACAAGCTTTTTCATAAACCAATCGATAAGTAGACATACCAATTGGTGTCTTGTATGCTGTTCTATACGCCAAAGTGCATCGTTGAGTCTATAACTCCAACCCTTCTGTGTAGCATTAACGGTTTTCTCAAGGATGGACTTAATCTCACGATTTGAAATTTCAGCTTGCCCACTAGTTTGTGGGTGATACGGCGTACCAATCTTGTGTGTAATGTTATACTTCTTGAGGAGAGCATGGAAGGATTTCTTGAAGTGCGAGCCTCCATCACGATAACCACTCTTGGTGTACCATGTCTAGAGAAAATGTATTCCTTCACAAACTCACAAACAACTTGAGAATCATTAGTAGGGGTGGCTTTAGCTTCCACCCATTTAGAAACATAATCCACAACAAGAAGTATATAAAATTTTCAATTTGAATTAACAAAAGGACCCATAAAATCAATGCCCCACACATTAAAAATATCGACAGTGAGAATAGGGTTGAGTGGCATTTGATTTCGAGCACCTAGATTGCCCGTTCGTTGACATCTATCACAAGATTTGAAAAAAGCATATGTATCCTCAAATAGGGTAGGCCAATAAAAGCCACTCTTAAGGACTTTGAGAGCGGTACGTTTTGCACCAAAGTGACCACCATAAGCATAAGAATGACAAAAAGATAGAATTGACTGAAATTCAGAGTTTGGTACGCACCTGCGGATAATTTGATCAGCACCATATTTCCACAAGTAGGGCTCATCCCACACATACTGCTTGGCTATTTTCTTAAGCTTTAACTTTTGAAAATTAGACATCGTACTAGGTACTTGCCTTGTAACCAAATAGTTCACTATATCAGTGTACCAAGGTGTTGATTCTTCAATCGAGAAAAGTTGTTCGTCTGGAAAACGATCCTGTAAGGGAAGTTCTTCTTCGGAAACAACAAGTCTACTAAGATGATCAGCAACTGTATTCTCAACACCTTTATTATCTCTAATTTCCATATTGAATTCTTGTAGCAAAAGAATCCAACGTATGAGTCTTGGCTTAGCCTCCTTCTTTTTCAATAGGTACCGTAGTGCTGCATGATCAGAATATACAATAACATTGGTACCCACCAAATAAGCTCTAAATTTTTCTAATGCAAATACTATAGCCAATAACTCTTTCTCAGTAGTAAAATAGTTGATTTGAGCATCGTTTAGGGTCCTTGATGCATAATAAATCACATGTGACCTCTTGTCTACTTTTTGACCCAAAACAGCCCCGACTGCATAATCACTTGCATAACACATTAACTCGAACGGCAAACTCCAGTCAGGTGACTTAATAATTGGTGCAGTAGTCAACAATTCCTTCAATTTATTAAAGGCATCCTTGCACTCCTGGTCGAAGTTAAAGGAAACCTCCTTTTGCAACAATTTGCACATCGGCATTGAGATTTTGGAGAAATCTTTGATAAACCTCCTATAAAAACCTGCATGACCAAGAAACGAGCGAATTTCCCTCACCGAAGTGGGGTATTGTAAGTTCCTAATCAAGTCTATCTTTTCCTTGTCTACTTCGATCCCTTGAGAGGATAGGATGTGGCCAAGTACAATTCCATGATTTACCATAAAGTGGCATTTCTCCCAATTTAAAACAAGATTAGTGTCTATGCATCTTTTAAGCACAAGTTCAAGATTATTTAAACAAATATCAAATGAATCACCATAAACACTAAAGTCGTCCATAAATACCTCAATGATGTTTTCCACATAATCATAAAATATACTGACCATACATCTCTGAAAAGTGGCAGGCGCATTGCAAAGACCAAACGACATTCTTCTATATGCAAATGTACCGAAAGGACAAGTAAAAGTAGTCTTCTCTTGATCCTCTGGTGCAATAACAATTTGATTGTAGCCCGAATAACCATCCAAAAAGCAATAATGTGAATGTCCCGCTAACCTCTCTAACATCTGATCAATGAAAGGCAAAGGAAAGTGATCCTTGCGGGTAGCCGAATTGAGCTTTCTGTAGTATATGTACACTCTCCATCCTGTTTGAACTCTTGTAGGAACGAGTTCATCATATTGATTTCTAACAACAGTGACACCTGATTTCTTAGGCACCACTTGTACTGGACTAACCTATTTGCTGTCAGAAATTGGGTAAATCACTCCCACACTTAGTAATTTGAGGAACTCTTTCTTCACAACCTCCATCATTGGGGGGTTAATCCTACACTGAGCATCACGTACTGGATTTACATCATCTTCCATAAGGATTCTATGCATGCACATGGCTGGACTAATGCCTTTGATGTCAGCAATTGTCCAACCAATAGCCGATTTGTGCTCTTTCAGAACCCTAAGGAGGCGTTCTTCTTGTACTGTTGTGAGATTCTTTGCAATAATGACTATAAGATCTTCCCCATCACCCAAGTAAGCGTACTTTAAGTGATCAAGTAAAGGTTTCAGCTCTAATTTAGGTGCCTGCACAACAGAAGGTAGAGGAACTTCATCAGTTACAGGTAAAGAGATATATGATATATTACCTGTTCTAACATTTTTTGATGCCGTTAAAGCACCACATGTATCAACAAACTCCTTGGGAATATCAACGTCCAAGTTAGGAATGCCATGGATGTCCAAATCAATGCTATTTTGTAGCACAGATTCAAGTTCATCTTCGTTGATCAAATCAAACATCTGTTGTGCCAACGAACCAATAACATCAACAGAAAATGCAGAATGGATATCACTTAGATAACGCATAGCTTCAAAAATATTGAAGCGTATAACCTCTTTGTCAAACTCCATAGTGAGTGTCCTAGTATCACAATCAATCTTCGTCTTAGCAGTCTTCATAAATGGTCTCCCAAGAAGTAATGAAGTAGACGAACAATTGTCCCCATTCTGCATATCCACAACAAAGAAATCAACCGGAAAGATTAGTTCATTCACTTGCTCCAACACGTCTTCCACGAGTCCCTTATGATATATCTTAGACTTATTAGCTAATTGAATGATAATCCCTGTCTCCTTTAAAGGTCCCAGATTCAAAGAATCATAAACATCGGCTGACATCACGCTTATGGAAGCTCCCAAATCAAGCAAAGCACGCTCAAACCGTTTGTCACCAATAGTAATTGGCACTGTAAAACCACCAGGATCTTTACACTTTGCAGGCATCTTCTTTAGCAACATAGCTGAAGCACTTTCTCCCACCTGAGTGATCTCGTTAGCAATCAACCTCTCCTTCCTTGTACACAAATCTTTCAGAACTTTGGCATACCTGGGTACTGTTCTGATGGCCTCAATAAATGGAATGTTGATATGCACCTTGCTGAAAATATCCATAATCTCCTTGTCTAGAGCTTGCTTCTTTGACTTGGCAAAACGACTAGGAAAAGGAGGTGGGGTGGTAAAAGTAGGAACTGTGTCCTTAGGCTGGACAGTTGAGGTTGGCTTTTCCTTTGGAACTGTTTCCACCTCTACTTTCTCTTCCAAGTCATGACTAACCTTTTCTTGTTGTTTTGGCTCTTCTGTTTGCTTCCCACTTCTTAGAGTTACAGCATTGACGTTCGCTCTTGGATTCACAAAAGGATGTGATGGCAACTTTGCCGAATTCTGTGCTTTTATTTCATTCATATCTGTAGCCAACTGTCCCATTTGGAGTTGCAAGTCCTTTATAGCCACATCTTGTTTCTGCAGGATTGCATGTTGACGCTGAGCATTGGCATCTTGCTTTTGCATCATCATTTTCATCATCTTCTCTAAACTAGAACTCTGAGTCTGTTGTTGAGGCTGAGTTGGAGGTTGTGGTTGGAACTGTGGTTGTTGAAAACCACTTTGTCGCCCATAAGAATTAGGAGCTGCAGCTTGCTGATTTGCATAACTGAAATTTGGGTAATCTTTCCAACCTAGATTATAAGTATTAGAGTAGGGATCATACCTTGGACTCTGATTAGGGAACACAACATTCACCTGTTCAGACTCTTCTTCATAAGTAGGAATAATCACTGCTGCCATTCGTTGTACTACCTTCTCTATGTTGTTCATCCGTTGCTCTGACTGTGCATACACTCCCATTTCGCTAACTCTTCTGACATTAGAGTTGTTTCTGGTGTAGAATTGTTGAGCATTGGCATCCATACTCTCAATCAAACTAGTTTCCTGCGAGATTGTCTTCTCAGTAAGTGAACCACCGGCAACCACATCAATCAAATTCCTCTGTTCTGGAAGTAATCCTTCGTAGAAGTATTAAATGATAAGTATCGAGGATATATTATGGTGTGGGCATCTTGCCAACAACCTCTTATACCTCTCCAAATATTCATATAGAGACTCCCCAGACATCTGTAGAATGCCACTAATCTCCTTACGAACGGATGCCGCTTTGGAAGCAGGAAAATATTTCTCCATAAATAGCTTTTTCATCCCAGTCCATGTTGTCACACTCCCTGGAGGAAAACAATACAACCATTCTTCCGCAAAGTCTGTCAATGAGAACGGGAAGGCTTGTAGCATAGCCATATCTCTGTCTGCGGTTGCATGCCTCAGACTTGTCATTGTGTTCTGGAACTGTTGAAGGTGTCGATTTGGATTTTCACCTGGATGTCCCTTGAACTTTGGTAGATGATGAAGTAGATTCGACTTCAGCTCCACTGGATTAGTGATTGTAATGTACAATGGTTGCGAATCTAAGCATGGAGATGCCAACTCTCCTAACTTTCTCTCCACAGGTGGAGGTGGTGGAGGATTTTCACCATCGTTCACCATTGTTGATGTAGAAGGTTCTTCTTACAACTGTGGACGTGCTTGTAGTACCGTTCCCTTGCGAGTTTGAATTCCGTACCTCGGGTAATTCCAATCCTTCGATGCCAGAGATTAAGTACCTAAAACAAAAATATAGAAAACAAAGTTAAAAAAATAAATAAAAAGAAATCTAAAAACAAAATAAAACAAAAAGAAACAACTAAAGCTACCGACTGCTCCCCGACAACGTCGCCAAAATTTGATGCGTGTCGTAGGTGCACAAATTAATTCACTTATATTCTACTTTACTAATGAATAATATAGTAGCAAATAAGGTTCGTTCCCACGAAGAGCAGGGAGTTTTAGTTGTCAAAAAGTGTCACAATGGGGGTTTGTTTTAGATTTTAAAGCTAAATAAATAATAAAGCAATGAAAAGTAATTAAGATTGCAAGCAATTGAGAGAAATGTGATAAGGGAATTCTTCTTTGTTACTAAACTGTCATCAAGTTATTATATTCATCCATTAATACAATTAATCACAGATTATTACCAACCGTGGAATAACAGCTAGCTCAGTGCTATCCCCTAAATTCCTTATATCACTGGGTACGGAAGCTCTCCAATACCAGATTCTATTCGTCGAAACCACCTAGTAGTAGCTCACTCAAGGTGTAATTTGGTCGAATGATTTATCTTTTGTGAATTATAGATTAATCCTAGTAGTTAGACTCTTAGCTCAAGGTCCACTTTCTAGTGTTGTTTATACACACAATTGCTACACAGAATCCCTCTGCAAGGTCTTGTGTTCTCTACTTTTGTATGAATTATTCGACTATTACTTATCTCCTAACTCAATACTAGCATTTGATTAAATCAAAAAATTAATTCGGTTGGCCACCTAAACAATCTATCAATCAATCATAAATATTCTAATTAGTATAAACAATCAATAATCATGTGAAGAACTTCAAAATAGATTTATATAATAACTCAAATCATGTCTAGAACTTATAATTCATCCCCAATCACTAAGAAGTTTAGCTACTCATGATACTAACAAAACCCATGAGTTTCATATGATAAAATGGAAAAGAAATAGTTACGGTGATGAATCGCTCCAAAACCCTAGCTTTTCTTCTCTTGAGTTCTTATCTCCAATGGCTTGATAAAAGATTATATGATATTCCCAAAAATATTAGAAGAGTCTCTTATATAGTACCCCAAGTGTTTATATGCCCGTGCTCCAATCCCGGTCAAGAAAGAGTTGCCAAAACACATCAAAATTCCATATATAAGTCACGTCCCAAGGCTGGCCGTGAGTAGAATTCTTCTAAATAGGTAACGGGCAGCGCATATGGACAGAAGCCCAGCCCATTCAAATTGTTCAACTGTCACATGTCCTGTCGGAAACCCAGGACTGACAGTGTATTCCTTGAGAATTTTCACTGAATTCTATTCTTTTCTCCTGAGTTTATATACGGTTTGAATAACACAACCGTAAGTTCAACTGAATTACATTACGGTTTGGTTTTCTATTCGTAGGTTGAACTGTAAACTCCACAACCTAATTTCCTTCCCTGAGTTTGGCTACGGTTGGAAAAACCACCGTAAGTTACCCTGTTGTTCTGTACGGTTTGAAAATATCACCGTAGCTTTCCCTGAGGTTTTCTACTTCTTTTCCTTCTCGACCTCAAAACTCTCTTTCCTTCTCCGCTGTTTAACTCGAGTTAATTGGCAGCAACTCCTCACTGCCAAGCTCTGTTTTCTACCATGCAGCATCGTTTTCTATCTCAGGAAAATGGCCACCAACAATTCATCATCATCTTTCCTTCTCATAAACTCGTCGCTACTGCTAGCCATGGCTCTCCCTGTTTTGTTCTCGAGCTCCAAGCTTCATGTATAATGGCAGCAACACCATCGAGTCTGAACTGGTCTAAATCCCAGCTCGAGTACTCATCATCATCTCTGTATTCCATCGATAATCAACACCATCACAGTTCCCTAGTTTCGATCACCTAGTACATATTCAACAACCAACGTTACTGCCATCTGCCGTCTCCTCTACTCGTCTCCCTGTGAATCAGTTGAGCTCCACTTTCTCTGCAGTTAACCAATGACAGCAGTCACACCCTATATAGCTCCTATCGAGTGTCATCATTATCAACAGCGACCATCAATCCCCGGCTTCCTCATTTCTGCCAACTGACAAAGCTCCCTGATTGAAGCATGAGTTTCTGCCATTGTCTACGACCAACGTGAACAGCATCTCCACAATCAGCGCCAACATCAATCATGGCAGCAGCATACCAAGCTCGAGTTCTCTTCATCCATGCTATTAACTCGAGCTTCTTCATCACAGCTCCATTGTCGCTTCCAATCCCAGCATCATTGTCTCTGCCAATGATTCTCCATCGCTGCCATTATCTGCAGCTCTATTCCATCACAGACCCGAGTTATCTCTCATATATTCTGTCAGTATAAGCCAGCAAACCCATCTTCTCTCTCGAACTCCATAAACCCATAACTCCAAAGTCCGTCACCATCGCGATGTTAGAGAGGATGAAGTGCCCCGAGTAAAACAACCGGGTGCCTTTATCAATTCTGTGCGTCCGAAATTCCGCATCTTTGAAATAGGTTGAAAACCTATTTATATCAGTCATAGTTGCACGCACCCTGATCTCATAGGAAGTAGGAGTAGTTGAGTGATGTAGAAGTGGGATCGTGTGAAAAGTGTTGAGAACCACGTCTTACTATGAGGGAAGACGGGTCAGTTTACACCCACTACTTCTCTGCTGCCACTAACTATCCGCCTTTCCTGACACTTTCTCATAATGGGCGTGTTGCACGCCGCACGCTGTAAACCTCCAGACCAATACCCTAATGAACATCCCCCAGTTTGTGACATGTTTGATATCTCGAGTATTTTCGTGGAAAATATGCAGCAGGTTGCTGAGTGGGTCTTGTTTGCAAGACCTAGTTATTTTGACCAATCACGCGCAAGCCAGGCGGCGGGTGGCCATATGTTAGAAGCCAAATCATGAGACTTGCTGCAATAAATAGCATGTAATGCCTTTAGGTAAAATAATTAAATTGTTTGTGAAATCGATATTTGTAAAACATCGTTTGTAATCGATGCAATCGATGCATATAAAGCATCGCTTTTAAGCAGGTAGATCAAAATAATCGATGTTCATAAAGCATCGTTGTATAAAGCTCGTATAAGTTAGTCGCGAAGCTTAATGTCTTAAAAGGAGCGTGACCGGCCATTTTCGGGAAGCTTCCTGGAGCCATTCATGCGCGCCAAAGGCAGGCCGGTAGGTCCTTATAAGAGAGTGACGGCTGGCGATCACGACGACATCTTATTGGTCGTCTAAAATTAGATCTTGGCCGGTCAATTCGGCTAGCGAAGTTGGACGGCCGAGATGATTTGCGGCAGTTGATGGTTGTTGTTGAATTTATTAAAATTCCTAAATGCAGTGCGACTAGCTACTTTCGGGAGACCGTTTGGGGTCCATGTAGGCAAGTCGAGGCTTGGCCGATTGCGGCTTATGGAAGGGGAGGTGGCCGGTGATCATGGCCACATATTGTTGGTCTTTCGCAATTAGATCTAGGCCGGTCAATTCGGCTAGCGAAGTTGGACGACCGAGATGATTTGCGGCAGTTAATGGCTACCGTTGAATTAATTTAGGGTTTTTACCGGCCGTGTGTCCACCCTACTTTGGGCTAACGGTTTTGGTGTTAGCCGCGTGCTGGGATCTTGTCCAATCGGCCAGCACAATAGCCGAGCCGCTGGTGAGCGTATCTGTACCTTGCCCATTAATTAAGATCGAATCTAAGACGATCAATTTGGACGGCGAAGTTGGACGGTTACGATCGATTTAAGACTGACCTAGGCAGCCTTAATTCGATTAAGGCTTCTTTTATTCGCGCAGCTGGCCTATTTTGTGCTAGTGTTTTTGGTTGTTGCTAGCAGGCCATTAAAATTCCATTTGGTAGGAACGATGGCGGGCCCGTCGGTGAGCATAGCCGCATCTTGCTGGTTGCTGAAAGTCTGATCTAGGCTGGTCGATTCGGCTAGCGAAGTTGGACAGCCGAGATCGTTTTGCGGCAGTAATGTACCGCCGCTAACCCAAATTAGGTTTTTGTAACTCGCGCGGCTAGCTCTCTTTGAGCAATCGTTTAGTGGTTCCGCTTGCGAGTTGGATGGACTCCGATTGGCCGAAGCATTAGTGGGCCCGCCGGTGAACATGATGGTGTTTGTCTGGTCGCGTCAGGAAGCGGCTAAGCTTGACAAACCAGCCGGCCAAAATGTGTGGCTGTGATCGTTTTGAGACTGACATGAGTAGCCTATGTTTAATTCCCTAAGGAATTAGGTATGTCGACCAACCAACTTTCAATCTTAATTAAAAGTGCGTGTGGAGCTTTTAGAGCAATCTGATTGGTCGGTGGGAAAAGGGGGTCGGCACGTAGCAACATGGAGCGTGGCCGGTCGGCCACGGGCGGCGCCTGCTGAGCCAAAGTGGCGCGGCCACGCCTCCTTTTGCTGCTTCTCTTACTTGCCGCAGTTCCTCTTTATTTCTTGTTTTCTGATTTTCGGTAGGATCTTGCTCCTACTAGCTCTGTGATGGATCAATTTCCTAGTTTTCCTAGGTTTAGTTTCGACCAATAGGGTTCGAATTATCGCAGGCGTAAAAAACCTATTTTTTGCAAATTGATAAAATTAGGTTAAATGACTGAATTTTGCGGGTTGCCGCAAAACCAATCAATTTTTTGGTGAATTTTGTGCGCTCATACAAAGTCACTAATTATGTTTCAGAGGGCATCATAACTTTGCGTGCCTCTAATTGAGTATTTCCATGCATATCTTAATCCTGACACTTCGGGAATATCATGCTACTCAGTTGCGAGCGCACATTAATTGTCATGTCATGTCAAAATCAAGAGTTCAGATTGGAACATAGCATAGAATGAATACTCGGTAGGCTCCGACATTAGTGAGTAATGCAACTAGGAGCTTAAATACTCATTAGGCTCTATACTAGTGAAAAATTCATCCAGGAGCTTGAGTTTCAATATAATATGAAAAGAGACATAGGCACTCATCAGATTCTGATATTTTCTTCAATTTCCTTGCGGAATATAGACATATCAAGGTCTACTACTTCTGATGCTGGGTCAGGTTGGCAGACTTTTACAGTTTTCGCCCTATACTAAAAACCACCATCAACAATTTTTTGAATAAGGAGTTTATCCATATACATGTTTGTTTATCTCAGTGACTTGGTCACTTTTTAATGTTTGAGAAAACATGTATTTTTTTTCTAAATCTTGCTCATGATTACTTAAAAGTTAAATGTTATTTCTACTGGGCACCCCTTTTTGGGATGATGTGCTCACCCATTCCCACTTTCAGTTTAAGAGACAGTTCAGAGTTGCACAGCGGAAGCTTCGAGGTGTTGAGTTGGTTTACTTCGGCTATGTTTATTATGTTGTATATTTTATTTGCAAACCCAATGACTATTGTATATGTATCATTTGAGAGGAGTTCTTGTGTTTATTTATTTCAGAGCGGGGCTAGTATTTGGGTTAAGTTTTGTAGCAGATTTCTTAATTGAATGCGAAAGTATATGATTTAGATTCTTAGTTCCTCTTTATTTAGTTAATCTCTTGGATTAGTCAGCTGCTAGCTTTGGTGGCGCTACAATAACCTACTCAAGTATGCAAATGGGAATGCATACCTAAGTGGTCGGACTTGGTTTGGGTTCGCCAGTATGCGAACGGGTATGCATACCTCCAAACTCAGTTGATTCTCGGATTTGAACTTACGCTAGTACGCATACGGGTATGCATACTAAGTTCCCAGACTTTCAACTAACCAACCAGTACGCATACGGGTATGCATACTATAGTTCCCGGACTTGGAATAACTTGCAACAGTTAGCATACAAGTACGCATACTGTGTTATATCCAATCATGGTTAATTGTTCTAAACTCACAGTTCAATCATTGAAACATTCTTAGAAAATGACAATAGCTGTCTCACACAAACCATTAGCTTCAAAGATATTTTTAAGTGATCGATTAGATCAATACGAAACATTCCGAGTCCACATCAAATGTCTGTCTCACACAAATCATGTAAGATATTACCAGGCGATTTTCACATGATCATCTTTTGACTTTCGTCAAGAATATAAGATGAACTTAGTTAAAGAGAAAGCTTACCAACACATATTTCTAGAAATATGTAAGCGAGTTAAACTCAGCTTAAATATCAAATGTGTATAATCGAAGTCTATATATCTATACGACTTTTGTCTCAAATAGGAGATAGAGTAGATAGACTTTTGAGTGATAGATAAGTTCAAGTCTCCACATACCTTTTGTTGATGAAGTTCTACAAGCTCCCCTTAGTAGTTCTTCGCCTTCAATCGATGAACGTCGTGAAGTCTAAAGCTCAACTACACTTTCTATCCTAATCCGAGACTTAGCTATAAGTAGACTAGAAATCAAGACTTATAGTTTTGACTACTAAACTTGACAAACAAGCTTAAGATAGAAACTCTTGCGAGTTCGACCGAGCAGTGATCTAACAATCTCCCCCTTTGTAAATATTTTACTGACAAAACTATCAATACATATGGATTACAAAATAAATAAACTTTGTAGCTTCTCATCCAAATGCTTGATTTCCTTGGTTCTTCAACATTACTCGAAATCTTCCTCACTTCCAAGTACTCCAGTGATTCTGATCGTGTTCAACTCAGCATCATAGTTGTTGAAGATCCGTAGCTATAATAATGAGAAAACAGTAGCTCTCAATCATTGGTATACAGTGTCATAGTATTATTACACAGCATCAAAGTCCAATTGTATCACAACTTTGACAACAATACTATGGTGATATGTATTACTCCCCCTTAGTCAATACTTCATCTCACAATGAAAACCACTCCCATTTACATAATGATCTGTAAACCATATGTATTTGTAGTGTGAACTACACAATAATTCTCCCCCTTTTTTTCAATATAAATTGGCAAAGGTACGAAAATTAGCGGGATCATAATGAAATTATCATAGAGATACTTCATGACTAAAAGAGAGAACATATCAACTTTGTTTCGATGATTTCACATAGTCGAAACTTAGTGTATTCATCAAGGAGTTTATAAAGATACAAGAAAACTCCTACAATATTCCACAGCCGCACTCCCCATAAAGATTTGGCAATTAAGCACAAGTTCAATTAAGAACTCTCCCCCATATAATGTCATTCTCGAAAAAACAACAAGAGCGACCTTACTTTTACAAGAAAAGAAGGATTTCTTTGGACATTAACAAATTGCATGAAACATGAATTTGTATCCAGAAAACTCAATTAAATTAACCACAAGAGAACCCATGATTAATTTAATCAGAAATGCTCAACATAAGAGAACATACTGATCCGCACAGTACTTTCACATAGAAGTGGATCAGGGAAAGATCAATACTGCAGAATATTCAAAGATTCATTCTATTTTCATCAATATTTGCATAATGATACCATAGACTTATCTTTGTTATCAAAAGTTCATTTTATTTTCCATCAATATTTGCATAAAGACATATAATAGTCTTAACTTTTGACATATACGGGACAATCATAGTTCACGGACGCAGACACTCATATCCCATAATAATATTTGCAATATATATAACCAATAAAGATTAATACTGCAAAATCATCTTCCAAATAAACTTTAGAATAAATCTAAAAACATTGCAAGATGAAAAATCATTGGCAATATCTATGTGTACTCACAATAATTGTTATTCCAAACCTTAGTTATCCTTCTTAAAACATAAGAATAAATTCTCATAAGAAGTTTCCTAGATAAAAACCAAAAATCAAGTTTGTTTGATAACATCATACCTTTGAAAAGGTCCATCATAAAAGGTATCACTGATATCCTTGATTCTTTTGACCGTAGAGACTCCATGTTCATGAGTTAGAACATTAACTTTCCGATCAACAATATGGGCAAGATTCCTAGCTTTGACACAGTCCACGATGAGTTTCTTATGATTCATGATCAAGATCTTTTGATTTTCAAGGATTTTGGTATGACCATCAATAAGCTGATTTATTTGCAGTTGTAGATTTGCAAATTCGACCCTAGGGTCATTCTGAAAAAGAATTAAATCCTTGACAGATTCTACAATCCAGGAGTTGTACTTTTTCCTTTCAATCATCTTTTTCAAGACAAGTTCTTGAACAGAATCGCATCCTTTAATGTCTTCCTCCATCTTAAAATTCACCACTTCTTGAGATCTTGAGGAGTTCTCCATTTTTATTTTATTAGGGAAGGAGAAAACAATATAAATATATATGTTTACGAATAAGAGAAGGACACCCTTGTTATGGAAACCCTAAACCTCCCAAGAAAGACATGGACGTTCGTGGACTAGATGTGAAAGGCTAATGGATCAGAAAAGATCCAAGAAAAAGGAAATACTCTCTGTTTTCAGATATCTCTTACCATCATGGATCAATAATCAAAATATTTAATCAGAGCACGAGGAAGAGATACACTAGTTACAAGGAGTCAAGAAATGACTCAACCTTCACAAAAGAAGAAAACAGCTAAATCAAACACAAGACAAATGGTAACCTACAGTATACTTTAGAATTTCGCAAATGTCATCCTTGCAACTCTCAAGTTAGATACAAGGATGAAATTATCTAGAGCTAGGTAGCAAAGTGAGATGTAATCCCACCATGAGTATTGAGAGATGAGTTGTAAATACCATCTGAGAGTTTGAACATAGTATTCCTTACCTTCCTTCGGCTATTTCTTATTCCATAAGAATTCGACATAACCTTTTTAGAAAATCCATCAGAGGGTTTTTCTGAGGATTAAGTCTAAAACCTCTAGAAATCGGTTCAAGGGGATTAGAAGAGAGAGATCTCCACCTTCTAGACTTAGATCTACCAGACTTATTCTCACAAACATTGGGAATGTGTATATTTGTGGTGTAAGAATTTGCACCATAAGGATAAACACAATTCCTATAGGGATTTCGAGATGAGTGACCATTGAAGTCCCTTTTATGAGAGTTCTGGTTTTCTGCAGGAATGAGAAGTCTGCAAGTTATGTAAACACTTCTTAGCAGGAACTTTTGGAGAACTTTTCTTCTTTTACTGTAATCCCGCCTTAGAATTAGTGATTGGCACATAAGATTTTCTCGTTAAAACAGAGTTTTCCTTTTTCAAGGATTTGCACTGTTCCTGGGCTAGAAAAATGGAAGAAACCAAGTTCTTTTTTTCAACACGAAAGCTGTCCAGATCTGATGAATGAGTCTCGATCAAACGTTTTTCTCTAATTGAATCTTCTTTAAAAATATCCTCAAGAGTACTAATCTTTTCACTTTGTAGAGTAGTTTCTTGAACAAGTTTTTCGATATTATTTGAGAAGAACTCAATGATACTATAAAGTTCCCGTTCTTGACCAAAAGACTTCTCAAGCTCATCAATGAGATGATCATGTTTTTCTTCAAGAGACTTTATCTTAGATCCTTGAAAATCAATAATCTCAGCAGATTTTTTTAGAGTTCTGGTGAGTTCCATTTCAGCTTCAGACATGGTATTAAATTAGTTACCAGGATCGGTTACATCAGTTACCAGGACCGGTTACCATATATTCATGGTATTGCTTGTGATCGGTCACACCAGTTACCAGGATCGGTTACACCAATTACAAGGATAGATTACACAACTCTTTTGTGATCGGTCACACCAATTACTAGGATCGGTCACACAAATTACAAATATCGATCATACCATCTCAGTTGATTACTTAGGATTGGTTACACAAATTAATAAAAACCAGTCATACAAAATCATAAGTCAGGCACTGTGATTAGTTGTACCAAGATACATAACAAGTTATGATCGGTTCTATTAATTTACACATATTGGTAATCCAAAGATATGCAATGAATAATAATACCAATAAGCCTAGCGATTTCCATTTCGATTCATAAACCAAGTTCATGAGTGTACTTCCTTTAAACAAATGTAAACATTGTTTCCTAGGATGAAATCTTCACCTTTACCCATACACATAATCACAATAACATTCATACGATTATGTCGATGTCATATATACGAAGTTCAAAAGATAAGCATTATACTTCGTATCTTAATTCCTCAACATTATGATCATATGATCATGTCTCACTACTAGAGTATAATCATTCACAGCTTCGCAATTATGTTTTCAATATAACACGACTTGAAAGATACGTTAGGAATGAAACAGTTCAAGTCAATATTACTAACCTCAAGAGGAAGGATGATATCGTCGTTGTAGCTCGTTACTTCTTAACATTCTTCAGGTCTTCGAGTAATACTTGTATGTCTCATAATCCTAGACTTTCTAGTCTAACCTATATGAAGTTGTCTCTAGTACATAATCAAGCGACTCTTGGATGAGTTTTGATTCACTAAAATATGACAACCAAACCTTACATACCAATGCTTGGTGGGTTCAACCGAGCTATGCTCTAACAATCTCCCCTTTTGTCAAGTTTAGTGACAAAACTCTTAATACAATTGCACCGAAATTTTGTTAAGCAAAAACACTTGATATCAAACAATAAAGAAGATACCAAACAATAAGCCAAATAAATTGACACAGTTTTTCTTAACCGGAAACAATTGAATCACACACACACACACACATCCATACACACATAATGGAATATACATCAATTGTACCGAAATTTTGTTAAGCAAAAGAAAAATATATGCAATATAAGCAGGCTTTTCTTAAACAGGAAAACGATTAACTAACAAATTCGTTACCTCAGATTCCGCATCCTCTTCTCCCCATAAAGATATATCATTAAGCACAAGTTCAAGTTAGAACTCTCCTCCAGTATGTTGTCATCCTCTCGCAAGAACAAAAGAACAACAACAAAGAGCAACCTTTACCAGAGAAAGGTTGAATCGGTTTTAACTAATGCGTGCCAATAGCAAAAGTTGAAAACCCGAAACACATATGTTTATGCTAAACACAACTCATGTAAACACAAATTGATTCAACACATTGTTACTTTTTACATATGAGTCTCAATCGGAACACCTTATGATCCTTTGATAAAGCCTACCAACTTGGGCTAGAACTTAATCCCGTTAAATCAAAAAGTCACACAAACCATAAGGGTTCACATCATATGAGATAGAATATTAAGGTTATGAAAACCGAAATCAAACATCTCATAATCCAGAATACTCATATGTATACCAAATATTTAGTTTATAGAATATAAATAAACAATAGTATATGTGACTTACATATAACAACTTTCTTATGATTTTGATATAGCAATCACGAAGATTTGATCCAAAGATCGGCTATACTCAAAAGTCACTAACCATAAGGAAGTGAGCCAATATATGAGACTGAAACACAATGGTTTATCTTATAAAATCAAATGCAATACACCATAAATATTCAAAATAAAATCAAGTATTGCAATTACCTCAATCTCGTAGGAAATTAAATTACGAAACCAACGCAAAAAGAATGAGGTCATTCCGAGTTCGGACGAAGAAGTTATGGGAAAAACAGTTTTACACTCCTTCATGTGGACCAATCACACCAATCACTAGGACCGGTTACAATAATCACTAGGACCGGTTACAGTAGTCACTAGGACCGGGTACAGTAGTTACTAGTGATGGATCACAATACTAAACTGTTTTTGTCATAACTTTTGCATACAATGTCCGAATTTAGTGATTTTTGGCTCGTTTTAACCGTAAAAACAAGAGCTATACATATATGATCAGTAGATATCAACATAATAAACTCAATATTACCGTTTCTATCAAAATCTCAAATATAGATAGAGAAGGTATGAGTATAAAAGAAAAGAAATCTCCCTAAAGATGTTAATTAGTCATATAATAACTGAGAGATTATGTGCTCAGTTTTCATGTGCTTACTCACCTTTCAAAAGATTGAGCACCAAGGTGAGCATGCACATTCTAACACAACTGGGTTGTGCTGAGTTGAGCAATGTCTTGTTCGTCACGAGTGACTAAGACAAAATCATCATTCTTGACCTCTTGCTTGGTTTGTTTTCTCTTGTTCCATCTCTTGTTTTTCTTCTTTGACTTGTGATGGAGACTGTCATTATCACAACGTTCACTAGTACAAGAGATTTCAGACATGATGTCTTTCTTTAGTCTTTCAAGAAAACTCTTGTAATTATTGTCACCAACAATTAACAGCTGAGAGTCATTCTTGTGACTAACTTTTGGTCCCTTCTTGGCTATGGAGGACTTCAGGACCCATTTAGAGTTGGGTTTCGCATGAGAAGCTTTCTCCTTCATACCATTAGAACGATTTTCCTTTTGAATACTTTGCGAAATAACTTTTCTCCAATTTGGAACATCAGATCTTGTCTTAGCATTTACAAATTCATCTCTCTTTCTATATTCGGGACTTTTATGAGATGGCCTTGTCGAGCGATATGAAAAATTTGAACTATCATTATAATAATTCTTTTTCCTAAACTTTGGACAATATCGATCTGAGTTCCTTTGGGGAGCAATCTTAGCCAATTCGTTTGATACAAAAGAAAGTGTATCTTCTATCTTACGAATCTTTCATCCCCATTCCACATGCCATTTATTACCACAATAACAACAATGCTTAGTAACGTACGAAGTATGAGTTTTAATGTTACCTTTTTGTGGATCCTCTTGTATTGGTGCTCGCCGAGTTTTCTTCTTCTTCTTCTTATCTTTGTTCAACGTTGTTGCTTTCTTGACATTAGCAGAAGTGCTTTCTTTGGTGGCTGCACTTGAAGAGTATGGTTGAACATGCTTCTTAGGCCTGATTGGATTTACTTCTTTACGAGAAATAGGAGCATCTTTGACATCAGTGGAAGCCTCTGGTTGAGAAGAATTTGTAGCTTTGACAAATTTTAACTCTTTGCTAATATTTGAAGCATCTATTCCCTTATAGCCCAATCCCCGTGTATCACGATGATTTCTACTTGCTTCTAACATTGAAGTTAAGTTGTTTGAGCTATCATTGAACTTTTTAAGGTCCAAATTTTCTTCTTCCAATGTCTTGATTTTATCAAGAGCACCAGCTAGATCAGCCTCAAGGCGTTTTTCTCGTGAGAGATATTCTCCTTCTTTTTCTTCAAAGTTCTTTTGTTGAGAGTTAATCCTTGCATCAAATTCATCAAGTTTCTCTTCCAACAAATGTACTTTTTCAAGAGATGCGTCACGATCTTTCTCAAATAATTCTGTTTAAGAAAGACAAGCACATACTTTTCCTTTAAGACTCTGTATTTGTTGAGAATCATTTTCCCTCAACT
Source organism: Papaver atlanticum (assembly GCA_023531105.1). Classification (NCBI taxonomy): domain Eukaryota; kingdom Viridiplantae; phylum Streptophyta; class Magnoliopsida; order Ranunculales; family Papaveraceae; genus Papaver; species Papaver atlanticum. The sequence goes on along the minus strand of JAJJMB010007841.1, from coordinate 1,088,856 downwards.
TTTCGTAGTCTAGACGATGCCTTTCACATTCAGTAGTCTTTAATTGTAAATCAACCAGAAGTTCCTTTACTTTATTACCAGACATACTTAGGAGAATTTCGTTAGAAATCAACTGTTCACGAATCTCTTTCAACTTAGAGTTTGTAACCTATGATTCTGATATTGGTTTAACAACCTCTTGCGATACGTTAACTGAGTCTTTCAAATATTTTCGCTTTCGCTTAATCTTACTTTGACTCATTTCTTATAGGATGGATCGCACCAAACACAGATTGTTAGAACTTTTCGTGTTTGCCTGCTCTGATACCAATTAAAAAGACGAGGGTACCCAAATACACCACAATCTTTAAATTATCCACTTATAAGTCCTCTTACCGAAAGTGATTGTCTATGGACAAAGTCGAGACAATACGACAAATCGGTATTCACACTTTATGTGATCGTCTATGGATACGAGATCGAGACAATACAATAATCAAAGTGTGATTACTTGATAATAGGTTTGTACTTAACCAAACTCTATAGGATCACTATCAAGTAATCCGGAGTTAACGTTTGTGTATTTTACTTTTAATTATAATAAACAATTATAATTGCGGAAATAGAAAAGTAACAGACATAGCAAGATTTTGTTAACGAGGAAATCGCAAATGCAGAATAACCCCGGGACCAAGTCCAGAATTGAATACTCTCAGAATTAAGCCGCTATACAAAATCTAAACCAACTTCGTATAGTTGAGACCAAACAACTAAACCTTGTTCACTTAGTTTCTTCAGTATCCCTGCGCTTCCGACATTCAATAAGTGCATGCACTAGAACAATTCCTTTGGATCGTATTCCAAACAGTAAAGGAACAACAAATCTGTTTGGTAACAACTCTCTTGATTCTTTCAGATGAAGATATCTTAAGTCATATGAAAAGGCTCTTCCGTTTAAACTAATAAACTCCTTTGCCTGGTTAGATCAATCTATCCAACAACTACCGAAGTTTCAGAGTTTAGATTTGCAATCAATCAATATAGAATCCAACAAGGAACTATAAAGCGATGTCGATCTTACGCAACTAATCAATCGAATAAATCCGATTCTCGTTGGATCCCAGCCGATCAAGGTTTGTTGCTACACAAAGATATGAGAAACCAATAATAAATCTTCTTTGTCTTCAAATCTTCTTTAATCTTCAATTAAACCTGCACAACACCACTTGAATCTCTTGTGATCAATTACGCACAGAACGAAGTCTTTAACAATGGATTATCACAAGATGTCTTTAGATCTACAAACAGTTCTAAAGATCCCGTCGACACTTCGATCTAGTTTCGGTGAATCTTATATCAGAAGAGAAGATTCTCAAGAATAAACAAACTAGGTGCAATCAAAGTTCAACAACCGTTAGTCAATAAAATCAATCGAAAACTAATAAACTGTAATTATCTAGTTTCCCACCAACAGTACTCATAGAGCTTCTTGATCCCACAGAAGTCTTTAAATAAGCGGTCGTAAGAGATTTCGCCTAATTAGGGTACTTTCCTCTCCGAATAGACGGCTCCACCAGAAGCAACAAAATGATGAAGTTTTCCTGGCTCTTCAGATAGTTTGCTCGTTAGGTATTTATAGACCAAGGATGTTTGGACACCAAGGAATTTCCAAAACCGAATATTCTCAAGATATGCAATAAATGCCCAAATCGGTTTTCATAATTCCTGGAAATTCTTGCCCAATATTTTCCGAAATCTCTCAATAGAAAATCTCCAATTAGTAAATGCACATTACTAATTTTTATTCTCTAGAGATATGCATATAATTGCTGGTAATTAAAGCATATAAAACTAACAACCTTAATTAAAAGATTCTTAATTTATTTCGGACTGAGATCTCCTTGAGTAATTAAGGAATATCTTTGAAAATAAAAGATAAGAGTTACTGTTCGTGTTCAAAGTATGTTGACATCTTTTCTTTGTAAATCCTCTTTCATATTTACAATCTTGGAATCGATTATACCACACTTCCAAAAAAGTTTAGAATTGGTTCATATGTATTCCAAGACAACTATGTGATTGATCAAGTATTAAATCACAATCATGGGTTCAATCGGTTCTTCCAATCACTAGGATCGGTTCTACCTCAATATGGATTACTTGTGATCAAACACACAAGTTACCTGGACCGGTTACATCAGTTACCAGGACCGGTTACGTCAATTACCAGGACCGGTTACATCAGTTACCAGGATCGGTTACGTCAATTACCAGGACCGGTTACCATATATTCATGGTATTGCTTGTGATCGGTCACACTAGTTACCAGGATCGGTTACACCAATTACCAGGACCGGTTACACCAATTACAAGGATCGATTACACAACTCTTTTGTGATCGGTCACACCAATTACTAGGATCGGTCACACCAATTACAAATATCGATCATACCATCTCAGGTGATTATTTAGGATCGGTTACACTAATTAATAAAAACCAGTCATACCAAATCCTAATTCAGGCACTGCGATTAGTTATAACAAGATACATAACAAGTTATGATCGGTTCTACTAATTCACACATATTGGTAATCCAAAGATATGCAATGAATAACAATACCAATAAGCCTAGCGATTTCCCTTTCGATTCATAAACCAAGTTCATGAATGTACTTCCTTTAAACAAATGTAAACATTATTTCCTAGGATGAAATCTTCACCTTTGCCCACACACATAATCACAATAGCATTCATATGATTATGTCGATACGAAGTTCAAAAGATAAGCGTTATACTTCGTATCTTAATTCCTTAACACTATGATCATATGGTCATGTCTTACTACTAGAGTATAATCATTCACAGCTTCGCAGTTATGTTTTCAATATAACACAACTTGAAAGATATGTTAGAATTGAAACTGTTCAAGTCAATATTACTAACCTCAATAGGAAAGATGATGTCGTCGTTGTAGCTCGTTACTTCTTCACATTCTTCAGGTCTTCAAGTAATACTTGTATGTCTCATAATCCTAAACTTTTTAGTCTAACCTATACGAAGTTGTTTCTAGTACATAATCAAGCGACTCTTAGATGATTTTTGATTAACTAATATATGGCAACCAAACTGGACATACCAACGCTTGGTGGGTTTAACCGAGCTATGCTCTAACAAGGTCTTAAACTTGTTTGCCTGCTCTGATACCAATTGAAAAAGTGGGGGTCTAACAACCTCACCCAATATTTTGTTTAGGCAATCTGTATGGACGAACTCCAATATAGTTCCAAGAGAATCAACTAGACAGTCAGACTCAATCAATGGAAATATATCCAAGAGTTGTATCTTTGTTTCACAATGTAATCAACAAATCAAATAGATAGAAATCCACGAGCCTGATTATTATGTGAAACAACTTGAACGGTACCAAAGACCAATGTTCAAGTGTCAATCAATTTATATCAACAACCAAAGGTTGGATTATCTAATTGATTGAACTACGCACAACCTGTGATATTTCAATTATATATAAAATATAATGTGGAAAAGAAATAACACAGACACCTGAAATTTTGTTAAGGAGGAAACCGCAAATGCACGAAAAACCCCTGGGACCTAGTCCATATTTAAACACCACATTGTATTAAGCCGCTACAGACACTAGCCTACTCCAAGTTAACTTCGGACTGGAATGTAGTTGAGCCCTAACCAATCTCACACTGATCAAGGTACAGTCACATTCCTTATGCCTCTGAATCCCAGAAGGACTCTACGCACTTGAATCCCTTAGCTGATCTCACCCACAACTAAGAGTTGCTACGACCCAAAGTCGAAGACTTGATAAACCAATCTGTCTCACACAGAAAAGTCTATTGAATAGATAATTCTGTCTCCCACAAAAATACCTATGAGTTTTGTTCCGTCTTTTGATAAATCAAGGTGAACAGGAACCAATTGATACACCATACTTATATTCCCGAAGAACATCCTAGTAATATCAATCACCTCACAATAATCTTAATCGTATGGTAGCGAAAAAAGATATTGTTTATGGCAAGTTGTAGACATTCCTAAACGTCCAATTTTTTTTTCAACATGCAAGATTATTGGCCATGAGGATGAGGAGTACAGAAAGAAGAACAAGTCTAAGAAACAAGCTTCAGAGAGTATGTTGGTTGTTACTTTGCCTTCACAAGATAAAAATCATGGCACGAATGCTTGTGGTTTAATTGGTACTAAATGGCAGCAAAAGAAGAATGGTACTTATGGTGCTGTTCAACATGGGGATAATCAAAGTTCAACTGGGGATAACAATTCTGTTGTTACTCCTTTGAATGTTACGGGAAGTGAGGTATCTACTGCCTCTATAACAGATAACGTGAAGTGGAAGATGGTTAACGATAAGAAAACGAAAATAAATGCTTCTCCTACTCCTCGCGTGGATGAATTTGTTATGGTAAGTAATGAAGAGCGTGCTGCTTTGGAGCTAACCAAACAACTGGAAGAAGATTTAGCAAATTCTGAAAATAAATTACATAAGGCGCGTGAAGATTTGGAGAGAGATAAGCAGGCAGCTATAGAGTATGCTTCTTCCTCTTCAAATTATTTGGTTAACCTAACAAATTCTGGAGTGGTTTTATCTCCGAAAAAATTTAGTGTGCTCCAAGATGAGGTGGGTTTAAATGAGTCTGTAGATGATGATGACTATGATTCGGTTTCGCCTAGGCCTATGGTAAGTGCTACTAATTCTATTCAGTTAACTAAAGAGGAGCATGAGGTTCTTTGTACAATAACAAAGTTTGATATTCAGCAAAAGTTTTTGAAGGATTTATTTTTTCGAAAGGAGTACGTCAAGGATATACAAGATCAATCTATAACAATGAAGACTCCAAAGAAGAAAACTAAGAATCCAATTTATGTTAGTGCTAGTGGCACTAAATTAACTAAGGAGGAGGTAGAGACACTTGACCTCATTGAGGATGAGAATTTCAAAAGAACTTTCATTGATAATGACTCTTTCAGAGAGGAGTGTATGCTGGAAATCAATGGCGATAAAAGAAGTGAAGAAATTTAGGCGTTTAGTTTTTTTTTCTTTTTTCTTTGGTTAGGTTTCTTTTCAGTTATGTGTTTCTTGAGCTTTTTTTGGCTTTTAGAGAAGTTTTGTTATTTATAACCCCTTTGGTTTATGGGGGTGGGGGGCCTTGTGCTCCCTTTTGTAATTCTTGTAATTACGTTTTTTGCTTAATAAACTATTGGACTTAGCCGGAAGGAAAAAAAACGAAACAAGATATTGTGGAATCACAAACGATGAGACGAAGATGTTTGTGACTACTTTTTATCTTTCCTATCGGAGATTAAATCTCAAGCAAATCTTAGAGAAGATAGTACTCAATCACGATAGAATACAACAAGATTAGAACATGCAACTACATCGAAAATAGTTGGGTATGGCTTCACAATCCCATTGAAGTCTTTAAGTCGTTAACCTACAGGGTTTCGTGAAAAACCCAAGGTTAAAGGAGAATCGACTATAACTTATGCAACTAGTATCACACAGGAGATGTGGGGATTAGGTTTCCCAGTTGCTAGAGTTCTCCTTTATATAGTATTCAAATCAGGGTTTGTAATCTAAGTTACCTTGGTAACAAAGCATTCAATATTCACCGTTAGATGAAAACCTGATTAGACTCGAGTTAATATCTTTTAACCGTTGGATCGAACTTAGCTTGTTACACACAAATGAAAAGTGACTTCATTTAGATATGGGTAACCGTACCTAAACGTGTACACCTTGTTGGCTCAACAATAGTTAACCGAAGTTAGCCATATGAACACTTTCATATCAACCTTGTTCATCTTAACACAACTAGTTCAAATGACTCAAATGAAACTAGTTATAGAGTTGTTCAATCGTTTATATTCTCATAGAAGTATACAAGATACAATTGAAGCAAAATCGATTTTGATTCACTCGAATCAATTCATGAACATTATAGCCACGATTTGCAAAAGATTGCGTTCCTTATTATATAAATGTATTAGTGATAGACGCATTTATGTGTCTATTTTCATCTCTTTTATGTATAGTGTTAGCACCCATTTTTGTACTAATTTTGGTATTTTATCCCTTGTAGGTGTATTTTGGAGGAATAGGCTTTTGCGGGAAAATTGGCTCGAAAAGTTGTTAAAGGCTCCTGGGAGGACATTTGCTATTCGGACTCTCATTTTGGATAAGGGGTAACCCATTTCCAAGCAGCTGCTAAGCACAGACCGAGACTGGATAGGGGGAGGACAAATTTCTTCACGTTTTCAAATATTCAAAAATAGCGGGAATTCGTTTTTTCTCACAGACGATTTTTGGGATGAATTTTTGATCGATTTTTAGGGAGATTAAAGGGCTGAATTTGATTGGGTTTGTTCCTATGGACCTAACAGGCGAGGTAAGGGTGTTGGAATGGATCCAAAGTGGCTAGAACTCGAATTGGAATCGAAAAATGGTTAAAATATCACGTTCTATTTTTGGGAAGTTTCTTGGTTTATTTTAGAAATTTACGTGAAGAAGAGGAAGGAAACTCTTATTAAAGACTTGTTTCTATCAAGGGAGGAGTTTGGACAGCTTTTATGGATTGAATGCACGTGAAACAGAAAAAAAAAAAAA
>JAJJMB010007841.1:1064243-1082211 GCA_023531105.1 Papaver atlanticum | reverse complement strand
AAGGAGAGGAAGAAGTTAGGGGAAGTTTAGAACCTTAGAGAAGCCAGAAAAATCGTTGGAAGAAAACACGTTTCTGCTGGTGCAAACTGTGCCGGAGAAGACGAAGAACACAGAACAGCGGAAAAAGAAGGTTGCAGAGGCAGACTTATTTTCAGTGACAATGAGTTACGGTCGCATCATCCTGCAGTCACCAAAGCTTTTCAGCAACCATTCCGTCCGCTGTATTAGACTTTCAGCGACTACAGTATACTCTTTTCTCTCTTGTAATCAACTTTTGAACACCAAAGATGTATTTTGAGCAAGAGATTAATATGAGGAGCTAAACCCCTTAGCCGAGGCGACGGAGGAAGCCATTGTTCCATGAAAAGTGGTATAGTTCTATTTTAATTATTTATTGCAATTATTTTACATGATTATTTGCATAGAACTTAAAAGAAAAATTGATTTTTATTGAGTAGTTGTGAATTGTTTTGATGGGACATGCTTAGTTTTAATACTTTTGATGTTTCATGCTTTGTGATTACAACTTCTACTTCAAAAATCTATTAGAGGCAAATATTAGAATCACTTTAAAGAAGAATATTGCATGAATATTGATTAGGGTTTATCAATTAATTGGTCAATGGTGGAATCCAGAGTCTCGGTGTCTTTTTTATAATTTGATACAATTTTATTTTAGTTAATTTGAGTCTAAAAGAATCCTTCACAAGTTCGAGCATCGAACCTTTTCACCACTATTTTTACTACAATTAAAACTCACATCAATTAGTTCATAAACAAACCGATTTTAGAACATAACCTACTCAAGTATGCAAACGGCTACGCATACTTAAGTGGATGGACTTGGTTTTGGTTCGAGAGTATGCGAACGGGTACGCATACCTACAAACTCAGTTGATTCCCGGACTTGAACTTACGCCGGTACGCATACGGGTATGCATACTAAGTTCCCGGACTTTCAACTAACCAACCAGTACGCATACGGGTATGCATACTATAGTTCCCGGACTTGGAATAACTTGCAACTGTTAGCATACAAGTACGCATACTGTGTTATATCCAATCATGGTTAATTGTTCTAAACTCACCGTTCAATCATTGAAACATTCTTAGAAGACGACAATAGCTGTCTCACACAAACTATTAGCTTCAAAGCAATTTTCAAGTGATCGATTAGATCAATACGAAACATTCCGAGTCTATGTCAAATGACTGTCTCACACAAATCATGTAAGATGTTACCAAGCGATTTTCACATGATCATCTTTTGACTTTCGTCAATAATATAAGATGAACTTGGTTACAGCGAAAGCTTACCAACACATATTTCGAGAAATATGTAAGCGAGTTAAACTCAGCTCGAAATATCAAATGTGTATAATCGAAGTCTATATGGCTATACGACTTTTGTCTCAAATAGGAGATAGAGTAGATAGACTTTTGAGTGATAGATGAGTTCAAGTCTCCACATACCTTTTGTTGATGAAGTTCCACAAGCTCCCCTTAGTAGTTCTTCGTCTTCAATCGATGAACACCGTGAATTCTGAAGCTCAACTACACTTTCTATCCTAATCCGAGACTTAGCTATAAGTAGACTAGAAATAAAGACTTTTAGTTTTGACAACTAAACTTGACAAACAAGCTTGAGATAACAACGCTTGCAATTTCGACCGAGCAGTGATCTAACACAACGATTTTCATCTTGCAATGTTTTTAGATTTATTTATTTAAATTCTAAGTTATTTGGAAGATGATCATGCAGTATTTAATCTTATTGGTTTTATATACTGCAAATGTATTATGAGATATATATGTGTTTACGTTTTTTAACTGTGCTTATCTCATATATGCTCAAAAGTTAAGTCTATTATGTCTTTATGCAAATGTTGATAAAAGATAGAATGAACTTGTTGAGAAAATTCTGTAGTATTGATTTTCCCCTGATCCACTATTATGTGAAAGTACTGTATTTACTCAATAATTTTTATTATGTTGAGTGATTTCAGGGTAAATTAATCATAAAGTTGAGTTTATTAATATTTCTAGGCTGCTTTTCGGGAGTATAAGACCGTATTTTTAGTTGAGTTTCCTATTCACCTTGATTTATCTAAAGACGGAAACAAAACCAAAATATACATATCTGTGGGAGATAGATTTGTTTATAAGTCTCCGACTTTGGGTCGTAGAAACTCTTAGTTATGGGTGAGATCAGCTAAGGGAATCACGTGCGCAGAGTTCTGCTAGATTCAAGAGGCGTAAGGAACGCGACTGTACCTGTTAGAGCATTGCTCAGTTGAACCCACTAGCGTTGGTATGTCAAGTTAGTTGTCAATTTTAGTTGCCAAAATGCATTCTTGATTTAGTATACTAAAGATAGTTTCGGACTAGATTAAGTCTAAGAAGTGGAATCGAAGCTATCCTTGAAGGATGAAGTTTGAAGACTACAAGAAGACATCAATAAGGAATTCATCAACAAAGGTATGTGGTAATTTATTTCATTTGGATTCTTGTTCAATTCTACCTTTCTAATCTATCGAAATAAATGCTCACTCTATGGAACAATTCCTATGACTGTAAATGTACATTTATGTATATATACTTGAGGTTATTTGATTCACAACTTTGGTGATAATAACCTTTATCTCTAGAAAGGATCTCATGTTATAGTGAATGAGCGTACGAATTCAATGAGCCAAGAATCACTCAATTCCGAATTATAACGATGAACTTATGAGTGATTTATTAAAGTAACAATTATAAGTGTTGCTGTAATTTTTACAGTTCGTTAGTAGGAAACAATCCACGAACTGTTTGTAACGGTTCACGGACTTGAGCCCAATTACTTGACTAGAAGCCATTTTTGGTCAAGTTTTTGATGTTTCCTTATCTAGGTAAGATAGTTATTACTCCAAACATATTTGATTACCATATTAAAGTGTTTGTGATTCCTTCCTAAGATAAATTGTAATTTATTCACATAAATACAATATTTGCTAAATTAATTAATTATTTAATTATTTTGGCAAGAGTTGTAACTTAGGAAAGACTCCCAAAATTAGGAGAGTCTTGAAAAAGGAAAATAGCTTTGCTTAGCTTTCAAGCTACCTTGTTCACTATAAATAAAGGGTTCATGAGTGCTACGCGTTTTTTATCCCCTTTGGAAAATTGGTGTAAGCTTCATAAGGTTGTTTTCCATGTCTTCTGTTCTTCATGAACAAGATTGAGATAAAAGTCTTTGTATTGGGGATCATAAAGCCGAGTTGGATTTAATCTTCGTGATTGATTATACAACTTGTAATCTAGGTTTTTCACCTCTTTTCTATTCTAAGGTCTTCTCTTCTGATATAAGACCATTCAAGAGTTGTTGATCATAAACCCTAGGTTTTGATAGATTTCAGTTCTCGATCGTATACCAACACTTGTTAGTCGAAATCGGAACTAGAAAGAAAACTGTGATTAAGGTATCTCGTAATAATCCTTAAGAATTTTTAAACAGATATCTCTAGATTTATTCTAGTTGGTCTTGTTGTAGAATAATTAGGTTTCTCTTCCATTTTTGAAGAGTATAATAAACCCTAATCTACAAGTTTGTTTTGATATTACTTTTACCTAGTAATTGATTTTCTCAAAACAAACACAAGATTTCCAAAACCTTGATTTACATCTAAAGGGAAATCAATTCGGTGTTTTGTGAAAACAAAAGATCGAAAAGTATCAACCGTGTTGTTGTATCTTCTGAAGAGAACCTTGTTCTGCCAGAAGATTTTCGGGAATAACTTCTAAAGAGAATTTGTGTTCTGCTAGAGGTTATACGAGAAGAATTCCTAAAGAGAATCGGTGTTCTGCTAGGAGTTCTACAAGTGCTTGAATACAGCTGAAGCAGGTATTACATCTAGTCCGAATAGGTAGTAGGATATTGGTGTAATAGCTTATAATCAGTTTGCGTTTATTCTGGACTAGGTCCCGGGGTTTTTCTGCATTTGCGGTTTCCTCGTTAACAAAATTCTGGTATCTGTGTTATTTCTTTTCCGCATTATATTTTTTTTATATAATTGAAATAATACAGGTTGTACGTTAATCAATTATAGTTGTTAAATCCAACCTTGTTTGTTGGATAATACTTGATTGATCTTGGACACTTGACTTTGTCTTTTTCACATTGTTAGAGCAGTTTGGACTAACCCTGTTTTAAGTGGACACTGTGTTGAAATATTCCTTTAGTGATTGTTGCTTAAAGAGGTTTATAGACGGTAGGTCTTAAATAGGTTGTGATAAAAACAAAAGATATTGGTTTGATATTGTCCAAGAACTCACACACTATAATCAGGTTTACGGACTTGTTTCTATTTAAATCTGATTATGTTGAGAGAGAGATATAACTCTTGGATATACTTTTCTTTGATTTAGTCTGACTGTCTAGTTGATTCTCTTGAAAGTATATTGGAGTTAGTCCATTTAGATTGCCAAACGAAATATTGGGTGTGGTTGTTGTGCCCCCGCTTTTTCAGTACCTTAATTGGTATGAGACTTGGTTAGGGCTCAACCACATTCCAGTCCGAAGTTAACTTGTAGTAGGCTAGATTTTGTAGAGGCTTAATACAGTGTGGTGTTCAAAGATGGGCTAGGTCCCGAGGATTTTCTGCATTTGCGGTTTCCTCGTTAACAAGATTTCTGGTGTCTGTGTTATTTATTTTTCGCATTATATTTGTTTATATAATTGAAATATCATAGGTTGTGCATAGTTCAATCATAGTTGATAAATCTGAACTTGCTTGTTGGATAAAAATCATTTGACACTCGGACATTGGTCTTTGGTACCGTCCAAGTTATTATCACATCAATCAGGCTCACGGATTTCTATCTGTTCGATTTTCTATTTGTATTGAGATAGAGATAAATCTCTTTGATATATTTCTTGATTGAGTCTCACTTTTAAGTTGGTGCTCTTGGAATTATATTGGAGTTTAGTCCATACAGATCGCCGAACGAAATATTGGGTGAGGTTGTTATACCCCTGCCTTTTCAATTGGTGTAGAGAGAGATAGAGTGGATGGTGCTAACTGCAAACAAGATTACAAGTGGTATGTAAGTTAGCAATTCTATGTCACCCCCATGATTGATAAAATAGCACTCAAGAGATCAAAGTAGTGCTTTTATTGGTGGGAGGTTGGGTAGCTCACCATTCCACCCGGAATTAACGTACGGTAACACACACTCTAAAAGAACATATTTAGACAGGTACAAAGAATTGAAGGTCGGTACCTCTCTTGATGTAATAATAGGTATTCTCCATTATAGGGGATCACAACTGTAATACCAAAAATTGATCTACACCTAGTTCGCCACCTGCATAGTTAAATCCAACTTTAACTCTCATACAAGTAAGGAACCCGATCACGTTCTCTAACATGTCTAAGTTCATTCACTCTTATTAGAATTTCGATGTAATCTTAGTGACATGTATACTATGTGACTCTAAACTAACTACAAGTTGGAATTTTCATGCACTATTTACCAAAAAAAGAAGAGAAAAAACTGAAAATTTTGAAAAATGAAAAATTTACAATGCGAATGCTTAACCACTCCCCCACACTTAAAATTTACATTGTCCTCAATGTAAATTGAGTCATCCAAGTAGAGTCAAGGTGAGAAATCGTACCTAAAATGTGACAAGAGATCGAAAAAATAAATGCAAGACAAAAAAAAACTAAAAACAAGACAAGAACAAAAAATATAAATAAGACAAGAAGTACTCATCCCATGGGTTGCCTCCCATGTAGCGCTTGGTTTAAAGTCGTCAGCCCGACTATATCCTCACAAGATTCACTCCCCATATACCAACAATCTGAAAAGTTAGGGATCCTTCCATGTAACCTGTTTGCAAACACTCGCTTCACACAATTATTAGTACAAGAAAACAAAAGTGAAGTTATCTCCCCATAGAAGTTTACCCCATACTTATTCTTTTCTACACTTGGAAGTGTATAAAGAATGTAGAACTCTGGAAATTCTACAGTTTCTTGTTCATAAATCTGCATAATATGATAATCAAATATTTCCAGTAGCGGATAACGAGAAGCAAAGTCATTCAACAATACTTCTGAAGCACATACATTTAGTCCAACAAAAGTTAAATGAGAAGAATCAATAGGCAAAGGGTTAGACAAACCTTGCGGAAACTCTTGTGTTACGAAATCCTCTTCATCCTTATATAATTCAAATTAATTACTTACCTCTTGTATATCGTGGTCCTTTATCAAACCTTGCAACCATAACTCATCAGTTTTTGCCTCAACTAAAGTATCGACATCGACCTCATCATTACAAACTTTTGCAAGCTCAATTGGGTCTTCCACAACATTACTCAAAACGGATTCATTCTCAACACACTCGTCTTCATCTTCATTTTAAGACTCACTGTAATAAGAATCATCATCAGTTTCCCAACCTTTATCACGACGTTGTTTAAGTTTCATACGAATGGTCTTACTAATTTCATCGACAAGCTCTTCCGAGGCTCCATCATCTTCCAACTTGTATAATTTCCGTGAAAGTTTCTTGACGTTCACACGCTTACCACCATTAACTATAATAGGTTCTCTTTCCCATGACTCTTCCCTTTGAATGGGTGAATGATCATATAACTACGATCTTGAGTTGGGTAAGAAAAAGTGTTGCGGAAATTGGTTTGTGCAACGTTATCTCTACCACAGTCAATTTGTTCTAGTCTTTGTTGCAAGCCTTGTGCTTGACTCGAATAAAGTCAATTGGAATTAGAATTGTCAATTGGAATTGGAATTAGAATTGTCCCACCTTGGTGCTTGACTTACATACCCACTACAAGGTTGTTGTTGGTATGTATGAAAATCACCATAAGGTTGTCTAGGATATGAATCATAACCAATAAATTGGTTTTGATTGTATCCCATAGATGGTGGGCAATTGTCATAGTGTTGAGGAGGTTGAAAACCGTAACCATTGCTCCAATATGCTCCTTCCATAGAATTTTGTACCTGAAACAAGATTCTCAAAACCCGGTCAAGAACCAGAAAATAAGAAAAACCAAAAATAAAATAAAAAAACAAAACTAAAACCAAAAATAGGAAACCAAAAACAAATAACAACCCGTTGCCTCCCGGCAGCTGCACCAAAATTTGATCGTTGTCGTATGCGTCAAAAATAAATTCACTTTCTCACTTCAACTAAATATAAATGAAGTATGTGGTAAGAAAGAATTCGTTCCACGGGAGGCTTTTGTTGTTACGCAATTTCAGTTTCTAAGTAACCAAGAGGGGGAATTTCTGATTTTTATTCAAAACAATCAAAAGAAAAATATAATAAAAGAAATAATCAATGAGAGAAAGATATTGGTCAAGGAATTCATCTTCAATCTTAAAAATGTACTTGAATATATGATTAGAATTACGGTTTAATCTCTTTATCATGAAAATCCCTAGACTATCAAGTGAGCAAGATAATCCGTTAATTTCCTAAGTTCATCAACAAACACATTAGAGCTGCGGATGTATATTCTACCTAGGTAATAACCTAATGCCTTGCGCTAATTAAGTTCAATTCCTAGGCGTATTAAGTTTTCAAAAATATGCTAATCAATGCAATTGTCATACATTGCGCAGACAATTCCGAAAAAGATAAAACTCTACATATTATTACAAGAGTGTATCTTTACAAACCGTAATCATATCATGCTACTTGTATTTAGGGTTATCACTTGATGATAAGCTCTATATTAGCTATGGAAATGGATGCAAGTTCAATTAATTGGCCACTTAATAAAACAAACATTTAAATCCTATTACAATACGTCAATCACGTAATAATGAAAAACAGTAGAGATTTAAACGATAATCAAGAGAGAAAACTAATGCATTAATCAAGCACAAGTTCTCGAAATCGGACTACATCCTTAACCAATAAATAATAAATTAGCTACTCATAACTATGGAGTTCATCACAATTATAAAATTAAATAAAGAAGATGAAACAAAGCAAACCCTAGTAGAATAGTGGCTCTCCTCCAAAGCTCCCAGTAGAGTACGTGATATCTCTAAAAGGTGTAAAAGTGTTCCTTTAGTAGCTCGTGATATCTCTAAAAGGTGTAAAAGTGTTCATGTAGTAGCTCTCTTGTTTCCAAAGTCCATCACCAAGAAGTCCACCAAGCCCATCAAACCCATGTGGGACAATAGCCCAAAAAAATCTTTGCCAAAAAGTAGTTGTCGGAAAACTGGTGTTGTTGCCAGAAGTTGGCCGGATCCCATCTGAAAAGTCATCTCAGGTGTCCGGAAATGTCAAATTGTCGCCAGTAAAAGCTAGTCAACTGGATCAACTCGGAAAGTTAGACCGAGTCAAGGAGCCATTCAGGTGAGCTAATTAGAATGACTTGTCTGAGTTGATCAGGCCAAGGCTGCTTTGCACAGGACAGAACTAGTGTTGCGCTATCATTGCGTATAATAGTCTCGGTCCCAGTCATGGTGGTTGTTCATTCTTCACAGCTGTAGCTTCAGCTCTTCCATTTATCTTCATCTCTTATTCTGTTGTTCCATTCAACATAGCAACAACAACCACATCTTCAATACCATAGTTTCAGCTGCATTACTTCACTTCTATAAGTACACCTGCAATATCATCTTCTCCCCGTATACAACTGCTCCACCATCATAGCATAGAAACAATTCATCCATCCCAGTCATACCTCCTGCAATTTCAGCTTCAGTAGCAGCTGCCATCTTGTCTGGAGTACCAAAAAAAATCATTCACAACAGTCAACACCTGCAACTCTCAATCTGAAGAATTCTCACAGCTCTATTCTCAGTTTACTGCATCCTTGAAAAGACGAGGGTACCCAAATACACCACAATCTTTAATTTATCCACCTATAACTCCTCTTACCAAAAGTGATTGTCTATGGACAAAGTCGAGACAATACTAAAAATCGGTATTCACACTTTGTGTGATTGTCTATGGATACGAGATCGATACAATACGACTAAAAAAGTGTGATTACTTGATAATAGGTTCGGACTTAACCAAACTCTATAGGATCACTATCAAGTAAAGCGGAGTTAACGTTTGTGTAATCTACTTCAAATTATATAAACAAATATAATTGCGGAAATAGAAAAGTAAATCACACAGCAAGATTTTGTTAACGAAGAAAACTGCAAATGCATAAAAACCCCGGGACCAAGTCCAGAATTGAATACTCTCATAATTAAGCCGCTATACAAAATATAAACCAACTTCGTATAGTTGAGACATGCAACTACCCCTAGTTCACTTAGTTTCCTCAGTATCCATGCGCTTCCGACTTCGATGAGTGCACGCATTGGAACAATTCATTTGGATCGTATTCCAAACAGTAAAGGAACAACAAATCTGTTTGGTAACAACTCTATTGATTCTTTAAGATAAGCTATCTCAAGTCATATGCAAAGGATCTTCCGTTTAAGCTAATAAACTCCTTTTCCTGGTTAGATCAATCTATCCAATAACTACCGAAGTAGCCAAGTTTAGATTCGCAATCAATAAAAAAAAATTCCAACAAGAAACTATAAAGTGATGTTGATATCACGCAACTAATCAATCGAATAAATCCGATTCTAGTTGGATCCCAGCCGATCAAGGTTTGTGCACACACAAAGATATGAGAACTAAATAAGAAATCTTCTTCATCTTCAAATCTTCTTTAATCTTCAATAAACACCTGCACAACACCACTTGAATCTCTTGTGATCAATCACACATAAAACGGAGTCTGTTAACAATGGATTATCACAAGATGTCTTTAGATCTACAAACAGTTCTAAAGATCTCATCGACACTTCGATCTAGTTTGAATGAATCTTATATCAGAAGAGAAAATTCTCAAGAATAAACAAACTAGGTGCAATCAAAATTTCAACAACCGTTAGTCGAAAACTAATAACACTGAAATTATCTAGTTTCCCACCAACGGTACTCGTAGAGCTTCTTGATCCCACAGAAGTCTTTAAACGAGCGGTCGTAAGAGATTTCGCCTAATTAGGGTACTTTCCTCTCCTGATAGACGGCTCCACCACAAATAACAAAAAGATGAAGTTTTCCTTGCTCTTAGGATTGTTTGCTAGTAATGTAAACTTAGGTATTTATAGACCAAGGATTTTTGGACACCAAGGGATTTCCAAAACCGAAAATATTCTCAAGATATGCAATGAATGGCAAAATTCGGTTTTCATAATTCCAGTAAATGCTTGTCCAATATTTTCCGAAATCTCTCAATAAAAAATCTACAATTAGTATATGCACATTAGTAATTTTTATTCTCTAGAGATATGCATTTAATTGCTGGTCATTAAAAGCATATATAACCAAACACCTTAATTAAAAGATTCTCAGTTAATTTCGGCACAGGATCTCCTTGAGCACTAAGGAATATCTTTGAACAATATATTATACGAGTTACTGTCCGTGTTCAAAGAATGTTGACATCTTTTCTCTGTAAATCTCTTTTATACTCACATTCTTGGAATCGGTTATAGCACACTTCCAAACAAGTTTAAAATTGGTTCACCTGTATTCCAAGACTACTATGTGACTGATCAAATATCAAATCATATCCATGAGTTCAATCGGTTCCACCAATCACTAGGATCGGTTATACCCTAATATTGAAACACTTGTGATCGGTCACACAAGTTACCAGGACCGGTTACATCAGTTACCAGTATCGGTTACATCAATTACCAGGACCGGTTACCATGGTATTGCTTGTGATCGGTCACACCAGTCACTAGGATCGGTTACACCAATTACCAGGATCGGTTACACCAATTACTAGGACCGGTTACACCAATTACAAGGATCGATTACACAACACACTGTGATCGGTCACACCAATTACTAGGATCGGTAACACCAATTACAAATATCGATCATACCATCTCAGGTGATTACTTAGGATCGGTTATACTAATTAATCAAAACTAGTCATACCAAATCATAAGTCAGGCATTGTGATTAGTTGTACCAAGATACATAACAAAGTTACGATCGGTTCTACCGTCTCACACATATTGGTAATCCAAAGATTTGCAATGAATAGCCATACCAATAAACCTAGCGATTTCCCTTTCGATTCGTAAAACAAGTTCATGAATGTACTTCCTTTAAACAAATGTAAAACATTGTTTCCTAGGATGAAATATTCATCATTACCCATTCACATAATCATAACAGCATCCATAAGATTATGCCGATGTCATATCTACGAAGTTCAAAAGATAAGCGTTATTCGTAGTCTAATTCCCTAATATTATGATCATGTGATCATGTCTCACTACTAGAGTAATATATCCAATACACATCTTCGCAGTTCTGTTTTCAATATAGCACGACTTGAAAGATATGTTAGGAATGAAATAGTTCAAGTCAATATTACTAACCTCAAGAGGAAGGATGATGTCGTCGTTGTAGCTCTTTACTTCTTCACGTTCTTCAGGTCTTCGAGTAATACTTGTATGTCTCAAAATTCCTAGACTTTCTAGTCTAACCTAAACGAAGTTGTCTCTAGTACATAATCAAGCGACTCTTAGATGAGTTTTGACATACTAAAATATGACAATCAAACTTGACATACCAACGCTTGGTGGGTTCAACCGAACTATGCTCTAACAATCCCCTTTTGTTAATTTTAGTGATAAAACTCTTAATACATATGGATAAACAATAATTCATTTTTCATACGCTTGATTCCAAGTTTCAACAGCACAATAACCTGCATATATTCAATCAATAAATGTCGCTATTGACATTTGAATAACAAAGCTTATACTCCCCCTAAAGGTAAGATAGGTAGATATTCAATCCGAACATCTTTGTTATTCCTTTTTTTGTAGTCAAGATAACTACAACAGTAATATGATATTGTTGATGGTTGTTTTTAGTTCAGGGCTAAAATTGTAAAACCCTGTATTTTATATGCCTGCTTTCTGCAAAGAAGTAGAGCTGCCAAGAAGTTGTTGAGTGTTTATACCTCTCTGCTTACACATGAACTATGTAGTTTAATACTTATGAAATTTATTTAGAATAATATTGGTGCATGGAGCAACAATTCCAAATATTCTATAAATTTTATTAAACTCCCGCTTGCATTATTCACTAATGTACAGCCGGTCGAGTATTTTCCTATGCTATGTTCCCCAGCTAAACTCTTAATATTAGTATGACATGACAATTACTGTTCACTCGCAGCGAAGTAGCATGAATTTCCCAAAGTGTCAGTATTAAGATCTGCATGAAAATACTCAGGAACACGCAAGTTGTACCGCTCTCTGATAAAGAGATTTCTTGTGCCAACGCACAAATAATTTATCGAAAATTGTTTAATTTTGTGTCAGCTCACGAAATTCAATTTTCTAACCTAATTTTACCTATTTGCAAAAATTAGGTTTTTTGCGCCGGATGGCCACGCTCCATGTTTCCCTTGCCGGGCCCCCTTTCCCAAGTCGCTCTAAATGCGCCACACGCATTTAGAATGAGGCCGGCCCCATGATGCTTGCCGGCCCCCTTTCCATCGACCAATCAGGTCGCTCTAAATGCGCCACATGCATTTAGAATGAGGCCGGCCCCATGCTGCTTGCCGGCCCCCTTTCCATGGACCAATCAGGTCGCTCTAAATGCGCCACACGCATTTAGAATGAGGCCGGCCCCCTTTCCATGGACCAATCAGGTCGCTCTAAATGCGCCACACGCATTTAGAATGAGGCCATCCCCATGCTGCTTGCCGGCCCCTTTTCCATCGACCAATCAGGTCGCTATAAATGTGTCACACGCATTTAGAATGAGGCAAAACCGCGCCAACACCTAGTGGTCGTCGCGTCAACATAGCCGCACACACTTATTAGGGCTTTGACATACCAAACCCTAATTTGTTTAAGACCGCTATGCCGCCCCATGCCAAATAACATCACCTAGGCATTAAGTTCGATGTGGCAACTAGAGCTAATATCATTGAGCCATATTTGGATCTAACACCAATATGTCAAGATATAGTAGGCGCCACTTCACCACTATGCCATTGGCAGGCGCCACTTTGCCACCTTTCCACTACGACATTGGCAGGCGCCACCTCGCCACTTAGCCACTGGCAAGCGCCACTTTGCCATTGTGCCACAAGCAGGCGCCACTTTGCCACTATGCAGGCGCCACTATGGCATTATGCCGCCTAGCTTGCATGTGATTGGTCAGAATAACTAGGTCTTGCACATCAGACCCACTCAGCAACCTGTTTCACATTTTTCCACGAAACACTCGAGACATCAAACATGTCACAAACTGGGGGATGCTCATCAGGGTATTGGTCTGGCGGTTTACAGCGTGCGGCGTGCAACATGCCCATTACAAGAAAGTGTCAGGAAAGAGCGGATGGTCAAATAGCAGTAGGAGAATAGTGGGTATAAGGTTGACCAGTTTCCCCTGACAATGGGAACGTGGTGGTAAACCGCTTCTACACAACCCCACTTCTCCACTACTTAACTATCTCCACTTCCTACGAGATCAGGGGGCTCAATGACTTGTATAAATAGGTTTTCAACCTATTTCGACCAACAACAGAGGTTTGGTTAACAACAACACAAGTATTCAGAAAAACACAAAAAAGAACTGATAGCTTACATTCCGCAAGCCAGTTCCAAATTCTGATACAAGTCATAAAACAGCCACACCCTCAAAATGCAATATTTTGATCTCAACACCTTCTTCGCTTCCCTCCCTAAGATCAACCCTTCTCCTTCACTTTGTGACCGAAGCAAGTCTGGAACGGACATTTCTTGGTTTAGGCCAGAATTGTACAGATTGATCTCTCGAATCTAAAGTACTCCCGTGCAGTGCATTTGTTTAGGGTTTAGATTCGTTTCTCGGCGGCACACCCAAATTTACCAAAACCAGCAAAGTCAGTTTTTACCCCAAAACAATTGGCGACCACAGTGGGAGATTAATCTCTCGGTTGCAAAGCCAATTTCTCAATTTTCATTCCAATCTTTCTAAACTCAAGATGGTTGATCTTAGGTATTAATTCAATCATTAACAAGAATTCACTTCAATCACCAATCCCAACTATCCACTTCATGAGTTACCCTGGCTATCCCAAACACTTCCAAAGCCGCCAATGCTCGAAATATAATCACCATTGAAGGTATGGCAAAAATATTAGAATATGTTATCGCAAATCAAGCTAATATTATCAAGCTGCAAAATGAGACGTTTTGTATCTTAAAGAGTATGGCAAACCGGCTATAGCAAGAGCCAGCAAACATTCGCTCGGAGAACGCCACCAATTTCAGAGATGACACAAAAAATGTTGAATCCTTGTCTGAGGTGTGTGCCTCCGCCAACGACGATGCAGACAGAGTATATGGCCATATCGAACGAGAGAGAAAGGGAATGGCCAAAACCAATGTACCGTCCGCAAGCGCAGTCAACACATCACATGGCGTTACATCCTCTAGCACCAATCCTGGCAGCACCGGAAGCATTCCATCTGGTGTGACGCCTCCTATTACCAGATCCAGAGCCGCCATTAATCCTAATATTTATTTGAGCATGACGCCTCTAATCATCACCAGGGCTGCTACCACTTCTATGCCAGGACGAGAGAATAGAGGAGCCATAGGAAACCAACCTCCCATTACCATTATCGATTTAATGGAGAGACAGGAAGTTCTTGCCAAAACCTAGACGGACATGGCCACAACTCAGAATGAGCGAAACAACGAACATCCGAATGATTATGTCAAGAGATTCATAATTCAGGCGTTAGATTGCCATGATCCAAATGTGACTGAACATCAATTGGTGGAGTTGTGCATTAATGCTTTCTGGGGACTCTGTTCACAAAACCATGCAATCTATGATGAAGCATGTGTGTGAGATTCTCTATTTTTCCAAGGCGTAGCGCCGAGATATATTTTCATCCCTCAACCGTGTTGTGTTGGGCAGGCGATTGTTTTCAATTAGAGAAGCTACCCCAAAATCCCAGTCTCTCTTGGAAGGTACGGCTGGTAAACGTAACTGGGGACTCCTAACCACTACTCACCTGAAAGGTGTCGAGTTTGAAAGCACACTGATTGACGCGGCCTCTGACTTCAACATTGTCACCGTCAAGACTCTGAGAGCTAGAAGCTGCTCACTGCCCGACTATTATCGAAAACTCAGAAGGAAGGTCGATAGATGCCTATGCGTACATTAATATCGAAATCAAGATAGAAGACACCCTAACACACGCCAAGTTTCATATTGTCAAGGAATACCCGAATCATGATATGGTCCTAGGGAGCTCATGGATACATATAAACAAAGCAAAACTAGGAGTATGTTCCCTACTAATATCTATACCTGAGAGGGTCTCCAACAAGCGTTCAATCCTGAAGATTATTTCTTGTTGTATAGACAACTCGTAAATGTGACGCAATTGCCCGGACAGAGTGTAGCTTCGCAGGTTCCACACATGAGTAAGTCTTGTTGAACAACTCTCTTTACAACCGGCTATTTTTCGTCCCATCAAGACCTGGGGACTTTTGTCATGCTGCTTACTCACAGGAGAGCCTGATATACCCAAAGCCCAATCATGTGCGAAGGACATGCCTAGCGGAGACAGAGCTAAGTAACTATCCTTAAACTAAATGTTTTACATCTATTAGGCATATCAAATAAATTTTAAATATCCTCGTGTTGAGACATGCAAATTCCTAAACACTCACCATTGTGTTGTCAGGCATACTGCCCCAACACGTTTTCCTCTAAGTGTTTAGACGTGCAAATTCCTCAACACTCACCATTGTGTTGTCAGGCATATTGCCTCAACACGTTTTCCTCCTAGTGTTGAGACGTGCAAATTCCTCAACACTCACCATTATGTTGTCAGGCATACTGCCCCAACACGTTTTCCTCTTAGTGTTGAGACGTGCAAATTCCTCAACACTCACCATTGTGTTGTCAGGCATATTGCCTCAACACATTTTCCTCCTAGTGTTGAGACGTGCAAATTCCTCAACACTCACCATTGTGTTGTCAGGCATACTGCCCCAACACGTTTTCCTCTTAGTGTTGAGACGTGCGAATTCCTCAACACTCACCATTGTGTTGTTAGGCATACTGCCCCAACATGTTTTCCTCCTAGTGTTGAGATGTGAAAATTCCTCAACACTCACCATTATGTTGTCAGGAATATTTCCTCAACACGTTTTCCTCCTAGTGTTGAGACGTGCAAATTCCTCAACACTTACCATTGTGTTGTCAGGCATATTTCCTCAACACGTTTTCCTCCTAGTGTTGAGACGTGCAAATCCATCAACACTCACTACTGTGTTGTCAGGCATCACTGCCTCAACACATCTTCATCTTAGTGTTGAGACGCGCAATCTCCTCATTCACTCACCTGTGTTGTCAGGCGTCACTGCCTCCACACATTACAGTGCTGACGGCTCCACCACCTAAACACTCATCTTTGTATTCAAGGCTCGACTTCCTTAACACCCATCAGTCGAGACTCCACTACTTAAATACATCATTTTAGTGTTCTCAGCATCAACGTGCTAGAATAGTGATTTCTACTTGCCTCGATGTTTCATTAAACATGTTATGCTCAAAGGCCAAGCCGGCCTATCTCCTGGTAACATCTGCTTACTCTTCTCATGAATTTTATTTTCATCTATCACCATCTAGTGCTTACCCCACAACAATGTCATTGTTACGTGCTAAGCAGGGGACTTAATGTTGATGGTGGTTTTTAGTTCAGGGCTAAAATTGTACAACCCTATATTTTATATGTCTGCTTTCTGCAAAGAAGTAGAGCTTCCAAGAAGCTGTTGAGTGTTTATACCTCTCTGCTTACACATGAACTATGTAGTTTAATACTTATGAAATTTATTTAGAATAATATTGGTGCATGTAGCAACAATCCCAAATATTCTATAAATTTTATTAAACTCCCGCTTCATTTATTCACTAATGTACAGCCGGTCGAGTATTTTCCTATGCTATGTTCCCCAGCTAAACTCTTAATATTGGTATGACATGACAATTACTGTTCACTCGCAGCGAAGTAGCATGAATTTCCCAAAGTGTCAGTATTAAGATCTGCATGAAAATACTCAGGAACACGCAAGTTATACCGCTCTTTGATAAAGAGATTTCTTGTGCCAACGCACAAATAATTTATCGAAAATTGTTTAATTTTGTGTCAGCTCACGAAATTTAATTTTCTAACCTAATTTTACCTATTTGCAAAAATTAGGTTTTTTGCGCCCTGCGAAATATCTCGAACCCTATTGGTCGAGACAAAACCTAGGTAAGCTAGGAAATTAATCCGCCATGGACTAGTAGGAGCGAAGTCCTACCAAAAATCAGAAAGCAAGAAATAAAAGAGGAGCTGCGGCAAATAGGAGCAGCAACAAGAGGAGGCGTGGCTGCGCCACATGGCTGGCCAGTTCGCCCTAGCATGCACCACCTATAACCGAATGTCCACGCTATATGTTTCCCTTGCCGGCCCCCCTTTCCCAGGTCGCTCTAAATGCGCCACACACATTTAGAATGAGGCCGGACTGATAGACGCATTTATGTGTCTATTTTCTTCTCTTTTATGTATAGTGTTAGTACCCATTTCTGTACTAATTTTGGTATTTTACCCCCTTGTAGGTGTTTTTGGAAAAATGGGCTCTTGCGGGAAAATTGGCTCGAAAAGTTGTTAAAGGCTCCTGGGAGGACATTTGCTATTCGGACTCTCACTTTGGATAAGGGGTAACCCATTTTCAGGCAGCTGCTAAGCACAGACCGAGACTGGATAGGGGGAGGACAAATTTCTTCACGTTTTCAAATATTCAAAAATGGCGGGAAATCGTTTTTTCTCACAGACGATTTTTGGGATTAATTTTTGATCGATTTTTAGGGAGATTAAAGGGCTGAATTTGATTGG
>JAJJMB010007841.1:1039677-1055276 GCA_023531105.1 Papaver atlanticum | reverse complement strand
CTTCTACTTCAAAAATCTATTAGAGGCAAATATTAGAATCACTTTAAAGAAGAATATTGCATGAATATTGATTAGAGTTTATCAATTAATTGGTCAATGGTGGAATCTAAAGTCTCGGTGTCTTTTTTATAATTTAATACAATTTTATTCTAGTTAATTTGAGTCTAAAAGAATCCTTCACAAGTTCGAGCATCGAACCTTTTCACCACTATTTTTACTACAATTAAAACTCTCATCACGGACCCATGCTCCTTGCTGGCCCCCTTTCCATCAACCAATCAGGACGTTTTAAATGCGCCACATGCATTTAGAATGAGGCCGGCCCCATGCTGCTTTCCGGCCCCCTTTCCATAGACCAATCAGGTCGCTCTAAATACGCCACACTCATTTAAAATGAGGTATGACCCATTCTGCTTGTCGGCCCCCTTTCCATGGACCAATCAGGTCGCTCTAATTGCGCCACACGCATTTAGAATGAGGTCGGCCCCATGCTGCTTGCCGGCCCCCTTTCCATCGACCAATCAGGTCGCTCTAAATGCGCCAAACGCATTTAGTTAGAGGCCAAACCGCGCCAACACTTAGTGGTCGTCGCGTCAACATAGCCGCACACACTAATTAGGGCTTTGACACGCCAAACCCTAATTTGGTTAAGACCGCTATGCCGCCCCATGCCAAATAACATCACCTAGGCATTAAGTTCGATGTGGCAACTAGAGCTAATATCATTGAGCCATATTTGGATCTAACTCCAATATGCCAAGATATAGTAGGCGCCACTTCGCCATCATGCCATTGGCAGGCGCTACTTTGCCACCTTTCCACTACGCCATTGGCAGGCGCCACTTTGCCATTGTGCCACTAGAAGGCGCCACTTTGCCACTATGCCATTATGCCGCCTAGCTTGCGTGCGATTGGTCAGAATAACTAGGTCTTGCACATCAGACCCACTCAGCAACCTGTTGCACATTTTTCCACGAAACACTCGAGACATCAAACATGTCACAAACTGGGGGATGCTCATCAGGGTATTTGTCTGGCGGTTTACAGCGTGCGGCGTGCAACGCGCCCATTACAAGAAAGTGTCAGGAAAGAGCCGATGGTTAAATAGCAGTAAGAGAATAGTGGGTGTAAGGATGACCAGTTTCCCCTGACAATGGGAATATGGTGGTAAACCGCTTCTACACAACCCCACTTCTCCACTACTTAACTATCTCCATTTCCTACGAGAACAGGGGGTTCAATTACTTGTATAAATAGGTTTTCAACTTATTCCGACCAACAACAGAGATTTGGTTAACAACAACACAAGTATTCAGTAAAACATTGTTTCCTATGATAAAATCTTTACCATTACCCGTTCACATAATCATATAAAATTCATAAGATTATGTAGATGTCATATCTACGAAGTTCAAAAGATAAGCGTTATACTTAGTAGTAGTATATCCAATACACAGCTTCGCAGTTATGTTTTCAATATAGCACGACTAGAAAGATATGTTAGGAATGAAACAGTTCAAGTCAATATTACTAACCTCAAGAGGAAGGATGATGCCGTCGTTGTATCTCATTACTTCTTCACGTTCTTCGGGTCTTTGAGTAATACTTGTATGTCTCAACATTCCTAGACTTTCTAGTCTAACCTAAACGAAGTTGTCTCTAGTACATAATCAAGCATATCTTAGATGAGTTTTGACACACTAAAATATGACAACCAAACTTGACATACCAACGCTTGGTGGGTTCAAACGAGATATGCTCTAACAATCCTAAACATAGATCTATTTCATTCCATTGCAGCTTGCCATGATCACCACCATCTATTTCAGCTCAGACCCATCCAATTCCTTGCAAATAATTCCTTCCTGCATAACATACAACACCATTCATCTACAATTTCAATACCACCATCTCAGACAACATCAACTTCATGTTCTTATTTCTCAACTGCAACATCATCAGTCCATCATCTCCCAATGCACCAGTACCGACTTCAATTCTTAGCAAGCAACAGTACCATCAAATCCATCTTGAATCTCAAGACTTCAACCATAGTAAAACCCCACTGTATCAGTCTTGAAATTAACCATAAACCCATCTCAATCATCCCTTGAATCTCCATCTTCTTCCAGGAGCATCAGAAACCCTGAATCGGCAGCAACTCAAACCCTAATTTCTCAATTGACCAGAACTCCTGAATCACCATCAATTTCTCTTTCTTGTCTCGATATCGAGCAAACCCATTACTGATTCTGTTTCCTCTGTCAAACCCTAGCCAAAACTAGTCATAAATTCGACCAATTGTTCCTTGTCTTCTTCTTGGCTGACATCAATTGAAATACCTATGTTTCTAATTCATCACAAAACCCCTAACCGAATCGACTCTGAATCTAAACACCAGCAAAATCACATCCTCTTTTAATTTCAAATCAACTGATTTCTTCTCTGGACAAGTTCATGATGCAGATACAACCCATCTTCTCGGATTCATCCCAGATGATCAATCTTCACGTCCCCTTCTTCCATTTCCCCGAATTCATCGATTTCACTTCACTGAAATTACAACAGCCGTCATTATCTTTTCTATTTGTTTCAGGTAAAGAAGATAATGATGAGAAGAATTATCCCTTCTCTGAATTTTAGGGTATGTGTAGGAATAGAAGTAGACGCAGGCACCCACTGATGGATACGGGCCACCATAAGATTATTTGGCATGTCAGTTGCAAGTAACCGAAAGCCTAATTCTCAGTTCAACTCAACTGTCAGTTACGGGGGACTGACAATTCATTCTTCACCTCCTTCTTGCGCAACCTAGCCTGCTTCAAATATAACTCGCATGTGAATTGACATTTTTCCATTTTCGCTCCACATGAATGATTTTTCTCCTTCTTTTGCTCATAATGACTCCAAAGTACCTAAACACTCAAAATTAAACATAAGATACATAATTCACATGAAAACTCGAAAACAAAGCATAAACAATAGATAAATATCTAGGTGTTTTAGACACCTATCAATCACCCTTGGAGACTGAAGATCGATGAAGACATTTGGAGAACTTCTGTATCAGGTATGTGAAGACTGAACCATTCTATTTTACTAACTATACCATCATTATATCTGTTGAGACTATGTCATATGACTTCTAGTAGAAGTTTCGAGTCAAGCTTGTCTTTCGAAATATAATTTAGCAAATAAGATGTTCAACGGTCCTTCACAATATTATTTCTATGAATAATTTGTGGATCAATTGAAAATTTCCCATGTAAATAATTGTATCACTTGGGAATATTTCAAACATCATAAGAGAGAAATATGAACTTGCTGATATTTTTACTCAGGGTAAGTTGGCGAACCAGTTTGCAAACCATATATATATCTGAGTTACATAAATACAAGAAGGTTGGCGAACCAGTTCGCTCACCGCAAGTTTAGTTGGGCACAGTTCGCTAACCCGGTGGGAAAACCTTGGTGAACTGAATTTTAAGTTGGATAAATAGACTAGCAGTTGGTGAACCCAATTCACGAACTATGGTCAACTGATTTCGGTAGTCTAGTTGGGTTGGCAAACCCATTTCACGAAATGTAACACCCTGAATCGTGAACAAGCCCTGCGGTTCATGAACCGTTGTACCAACTGTCCCGACAATGTTTAGCAGATGCTTAGAGACTTATTTTTTTTTAATATGTTTAGTATTGCTAGAACTCTCTTAAACACTTATAATACTTTATTGATCACTTAAACACTTATGTGTGTGTATCATGATTAATTTATTGGGTGTTTAAATGAATACCAAATAGATTTTAGTTCTTGGGAAAACTTGCCAAACCGAACAGTCATTATACACGGTTCCGTAACTGAACCTATGTGTATACTTTTCTATTATATTTTGAAGACCTAAATTGTTTCCTTGATTCTCAAGTTATCTTAGCTTAAATTCTAAGCAACCCCTGGTCTTTGAAAACTATAAATAGAATTGGTCTTTCAACTAGGAAAGGCAATCCCTGACACTTTGTTTCCTAGTTTATTCTAGAGTCGTCCTCTATTAACCTAGGTTTCCTCTTGTTGATGGTGGATTTTTGACAAAGGCTAAAATCGTAAAATCATAACCTTGCATATTCCTGATCCAATAATCAGACGAGTATGGAGACTCATGTCTCTCATTTAAGCATGAAAGCTCATGCCACGATAATCTCTGACTGAGTGTATTTCCTCTCAGATCATCCATAAGAACCTCTGACTGAGTGTATTGCCTCTCAGAGCATACATGAATATGTAGTCTCTCAATTGAGACCACGACATATTTTCATCAATACTGAAAAATTTAAGTAATCACTTTTATATAAAATCGAAAATGATTGGACGACTCCTAGAAAGCTTGCCTGCTAGTATAGAGCAATAACGTCTTCAGGATGTAACAATGTTTTCCCTGACTATATAAAAGAGATATGTATAGAATCTTAATGATTGGGCGGCTCCTAGACAGCTTGCCTGCTAGTATAGAGCGATAACGTATTCAGGATGTAACAATATTTTCCATGACTATACAGAATAAATATGACTCTTCAATTAGCTCACATCGCTCAATTCTAAAATAATCATAATGCTCCTAGACAGCTTGCCTGCTAGTATAGAGCCATCAATTAATCAATTAATTATTTCTAGTCGCAAGGTTCATCAATTGAATTCCTAGAAAGAATTCTACGTTAATCATGACATTTCATTACTTCAATTCATGGCTTTTCCCAATAGAATTCTATGGGTTAGTAATAAATATTTGACGTACGGGTAAGCCCCGAGAAAATGGTGCGAGTGTACTTAATAATAATGCACAAACGAGCACCCAAATGCACGAACGAGCATTCAAAAATATGGACGAACGAGGAAACCTATGCAAAATAGGGAAGAAAAATAATAATAAAATAATAATAGAGAGGCGCCTAGGGACCGGGCCCATCGGACGTATGGTCATGCCGCCGTGTCCGGTCCCACGCCTCTCCCGTTTATTTTTTCTTAAAAAACTCCTTCATTCGAGCAAACTCCCTCGTTCGAGCGAAACTCCTAATTTCTCCATATCTTGTCACACGATTGAAAAATAAAATAAGAAAAAGTGTCACGGGACCGGGCCTACTATCCGGCCGGCCACGCCCTAGCCGTTGCCAGTCCCACATTTCTCTAATCTCTTGTTTTATTATTATTCCTTCTCTCATCTCAGGAAACTCCTTCGTTTGAGCAAAAACCTAATTTTTTCAATATTCCACCAATATTGCTCAAACTAGCAAAAAGCCAGAAAGTCAAATGGTCACATGACCGGCTAGGCTTCTCATGTAATATTAAAATATTATTATAATTTTAATATATCGACCGCACGAGCAATGCCCTACTTGCTCATTCGAGCAAAATTGAGAGTTTCAGTCAAGATCAAACTCTTCTGAAAATCCAAGATATTGCTCGAACGCGCATCAGAAAATATCAAAATTCTCAGAATTGACACACGAGCAACATGGTGACACGAGCATGCCACCTTGATCGACCAAGGTCGTCCCTTTGGCTTGCAAGGAGTCGGTCCCACATATTTTCATAATTTGACCTAATTTGTTCATATTGGGTTCAAACTCTTCCAAGCATTTTGGAATTTCATCAAACGACCGTCAGTCGGTCCCACGACCACCAAGGGCCGGTTCCATGCCCTCTTGGACGGTCTTTCATCTATCCATAATTAGGTTTTATTACCTAATGTTCAGATGAGCACTATTTTAATAAATGATTAAACCAGCATTTAATCATTCTTTCATCAACTTGTCTGTAAAGGACTTTGGTGTTTGCTCATTCGAGCATCTGGGCACTACATGGCCGGACATCATCCCATGTAGCCGGTCCCTCCCTCACTCAGTGATTGATTTTCGGTAAATCGTCAATTGATCAACAATCGATAAAAATTAGGGTTTTGAACTGAATGCTATGCGAATCATAATTCTGAGCAAGTTCAAGCACTAATAATTTTATGTTGATCTAGCAATCAACATCTTGATTAATTATAATATATTAGGTCCAGCTGTAAATATTTTAAATTAAAATTTTATTTGGTCGCGTTACCAATAATCATCAAACGAGCATTATTTGCTCAGACGAGCAATATTTGCTCAGTTTATCAATATTGATTCAACTATCAATATTTAATAATTCCTCAAACGAGCAATATTTGCTAAAATTAATAATATTGATTCAACTATCAATAATCAGCAATTCATCATACGAGCAATATTTGCTCAGCCTGTCAATATTCGTCATGTTGATTCAAATATTAACATTCATTCGAGAACTATACATCTGTCCCAGCATACATGCTCAATTCATGAGTCTTAGAGCATTCGTCCATCATGCTAGACTCAACAATACTAAGACTCATCGTCTAGTCAAATCAACAACTGATAAATACACGTCTGCTTTGCAGACTCTACATTCATGAGACATAAATCACGTCACATGGGAGGATATTAACTAGGATTTTGGTTTGGCGGTCTACGACACGTGTGTTCACCCACGATGAGAATGTGATTAAGTCGTGCAAGCGATTAGAGGAGTTAGCAAAGTAGTGGGTGGACAATCAACCAAGTGTCTGCACGATGAGTAACTGGTTTTAACATGATTTCCAACTTTCCCACTCTTTCACTCCAGCAACCATCACACTTACTGGGATCAATGTGTCTACTATTCTGGAAATATATATAAGTCTCTGAATCCATGATTGAAACAACAACAAGAATGCTTGTCTGAATAAAGAATTCTCATCACACAAGAATTCTCATTGTTTTGAGCAATCACTCTCAACAGAGCAAACATTCAATCAACCAGAACTTATATTATTTCTTCACGCAGAATACACAACACATCCACAATCCTTGATCAACACTGATCTCACACACTTCTCAGCTTCCCTCCTACAGATCAACCCATCCTATCTTGTGACCGAATTGACTCTGGAACGGCCATTGTCTTGGTTTAGGCCAGAGTCCTACAGATTGATCTCTCGAACTCAAAGCACTCACTTGCAGTGTATCTGTTTTAGGTTAAGCAATTTTATCGGTTGAGGAATCCCCGTCCGTATGGTCGTCTCTTCACTTTCCTAAAAAATCAGTAAATCGTTTTCTCCCATCGACAGATTGGCGACCACATTGGGAGATTAATCTCTCGGTTGCAATCTAAATTCTTCAAAATGGTTGATCTTAGGTCAGGTTTAGTTACAAATCCTAACCCGAACGGTGCTAGCACTAGCAATAACAATGGTAGTACTCCAGTCACTCTGGCTTCCAACAGTGGCGCTACTGATACACCCCTCTTCAAATCAACATTGGAAGTAATCCTCTCTTCGGCCGGTCTCTTGAAGAAATCAGGGAAAATCCTCCTACCATAGCTGATCTTCTGAAGGTTCAGGAAGTTCTCGCTAAAAATCAGACTGACATGGCCGAAACACAGAAGGAGTTATGCAGTTATCTCAAAACTCTCACAGAAAAAATGTCATAGAAAGCTCAGTGCGGGTCGGAGAAAGGAAAAGACAAAGAAACATCCCCGACTGTTGATCCTGAAATCTCTCTAATTCATGTAGTGGATGATGATGAAGTCCGCAAAGCTGTAAAAAACCCACCAGCGAAGGAATCCGCAAGCTTCATCACTCGTGAAAATTTGGAACACCTCTAGGAGAACATCCTCTGTCCATCATCACCAACCTCCATACCCTGCTGCTACGCAAAGGATTCCTCTTCCAAAGGATAATACCTCTCCAACGTTCACACTTTATAATGGAACAGGCAATGCTCGAGAACATGTTTCTCGATTTCTGGAGTCATTAGGCGAGCATGAGCACAATCATATCATTCGTCTGAAGGAATTTTCAAAGTCTCTGACAGGCAGAGCATACATCTGGTATAATAACATCGCACCAGGAAGCATTGCCAGTTGGGGAGAGATGATCAACGCTTTCTACATAAAGTACTTCTTCATCTCAGAACAAGTCATTCCCTCCGATCTGGGAAGGATGTTTTAAAGGAGCAATGAACATCCAAATGATTATGTGAAAAGGTTCAGAGTCCAGGCTTTAGACTGTCATGATCCAAATGTCACAGAACAACAACTTGTAGACTTATGCATAAACGGAATGATCCCGGTCTACAGAGCTTTACCATAAAATCTCCGGTTCCAGACTTTCTCAGAGCTTCATGAAGCGGCCAAGCGATCGGAAACTACCGCACCTGCTTTACTGAAAAGGGCAAAGGATACGAAAGCTGAAGAACCACGGGAAACGCGAGGTAGCAGATGCTTGATCAACAAGAAATATAGCCTCCAACCTTCCAAGAATGTTATTGCATAAGGGAACAAATGGAAAGCCGAGGTGCAACACAAGCATGCTTCTCCATCCCTTGCAAAAGCACAAAGGAAGGGTGATAAACCCCGGAACGCACAAGCCCCGACTCAGCGCATGGAAGATGATCAAGCAGAGCCTGACTTCCCTTTTCCCATTGAAGAGGTGATCGAACTGCTATAGGTCTGGTTCTAATATGGTGCAATCAAATTACCATATGTCAGAAAAGAACCAACTGAAGAGAATATAAAGAATCCTCGTTATTGCCGCTTTCATGGGTTCGTCAATCATCCCACAAGTAACTGCAGGATTTTGAAGCGTATATTCAAAGAAAAGATCGAATTAGGAGAGCTTAACTTGGG
Source organism: Papaver atlanticum (assembly GCA_023531105.1). Taxonomy (NCBI): domain Eukaryota; kingdom Viridiplantae; phylum Streptophyta; class Magnoliopsida; order Ranunculales; family Papaveraceae; genus Papaver; species Papaver atlanticum. The sequence continues at coordinate 1,046,554 of JAJJMB010007841.1, read as the reverse complement.
AACTGAAGGAGTACACAGAGACCCTCTCCAGGTCAGGACTTTCACTCTCTCTGAACCACCTGTCAAGGAAGCAGTTCAATCCTTAATCGAGCATGTATATGAATTGTTGTACTTATCAAAGGCTCAAAGGAAAGACATGTTTTCTTCATTAAATCACATCGTGTCAGGGAAACGTCTATCAATTCAGGAAACATTCCCTGAACCTCCAGCCACAGACAAGGAAATGTACAACTGGGGACTTCTCACCACAGTCCATCTCAAAGGAAATGAATTCAAGCGAGCATTGATCGATGTCGGCATTGCTGTCAATATCATCCCATTGAAAACTCTCATAGCTGCTAGTATCACTCGATAAGAAGCTACTCATGCTCTTATCTCCATCACGAATCATGAAGGAATACCCAGGGATGCTTATCGCCACATTACTTTTAAGATGAAAGCAAGCTCGACCTGGACAGAAACCAAATTTTATATAATCCAGGAAGATCCAGGGTATGACATGGTTCTCGGAAGAACATGGATTCACGCTGAAAAGATGATTACTGACGAGGCGCCTACACCTCTCTCAGACGAGGAAAGCTCTGACTCGGAAGATTCAACGGATGTTCCATCAATAAAGCATTTGGAGTAATTCCACACTCTGATGGAGTTGAAACAGGAGCCCGAAGAAGATGCATTAACATTTCTCAGGAGGTTCTGCGCTCAGGCAAGTCTTATTCCTCCTCATACGTCCATGTCATATGTTTTCAAATATACTCTCCTAGTCCGGGGACTCAAACCGGCTAGTAACTCAACTATTGTGAGACGCTATGAATGGGTAGCTTCACCACAACAATACTTTACGAAGTGGTTGAATATGGAGCCTCTCCAAATCGAGTATCTGACCAACACATTCATTGCTAAAATAATGTCCAAACACAACAAGCAATATCCTGGATATTCTCCTTTGCACGAGTGTCCACATGTACCGCAAGATTGGAAAGCTCCACAAACATGGAATCCCACTGTACGAGGAATCCCCAACCGGCATAAGATATTCAGAGCACGAACGGTCAAGCCTAACAAGTTTCATGAAGGAGATTTGGTTCTCAAAGAAACTAAGCGCAATCTTCATTCTACAAGGAACTCCAACTGGGAAGGAACTTTCATGATATCTAAGTCTTTTGCTGGAGGATATTAAAAATTAGTCAACATGGATGGCAAGGCGAATGTGCCAGTAATACACGAGAATTGGCTCAATGTTTTGACGCCTGAGAATACTAGACGTGTGAGGTATTGGGTGTTTGAGACATGAACACTCATGGCGTTTTGGATTTGGCATTTAGGATTTTCTTTCACTGTATTTTCAATTTCTCATATGTAATACTTGCATTAAGTACTTGAATTCAGTAATTAATCAAAGTTCATTTACTTAAAGAAAATCTCTATCAAACCCAAAAGAAAATCCACACAACCATTCACTTATCCAAAATCAATCAAAGTCAAAACCTAAATAAAACCTCTCGTCTCTCAGAAGTCCAAGGTTCAAGAAATCATGAAAAGGAAACTAAATGAAATCAGCAAAGAAATATTTTTGCTCCTCTGCAATCTTCAGGTCTCGCAAAGCTGCTTTCTCCAACTCCAATTTTCAATCAACTGGACGATCTTATCCTCCTTATCCATCACAGCATCATTTGTCAAGGGTACATTCTTGTCGACTGCTTCTTTAATGGTTTCAATTCTCTCACGAAGCCATCCCACATTGAAACCCAGTTTCTCATAATGGTCCAAGTTGTACTCCCAATCAAAGAGTACATCTTTGGTCATAGTATTTCTATCTCTGGTTCGAATATCATCTATAACACACAAGATGGCTACTACCTACATTATCAATAAATAAACACGATTGGGATCTTTGATGATAACAATGTGACCATACCGTTCCCATATTTTCTGATATAAGCTAGCATATCCAATAGGGACACAGAATCCACTAACTAGTTCATGATACGGGAGTGGCTTGCTGAATATAAGTGTTAGAGCACTGCTCGTTCAAACTCGCAAGCGTTGCTATCTCAAGCTTGTTTGTCAAGTTTAGTTGTCAAACCTATAAGTCTTGATTTCTAGTCTACTTATAGCTGTGTCTCGAATTAGGATAGAATGTATAGTTGAGCTTTAGACTTCACGGCGTTCATTGATTGAAGACGAAGAACTACTAAGGGGATCTTGTGGAACTTCATCAACAAAAGGTATGTGGAAACTTGAACTCATCTATCACTCAGAAGTCTATTTCTATTCTATATCCTATTGAGACAAAAGTCGTATAGCTATATAGACTTTACATTATACATATTTGATATTTCGAGCTGAGTTTAACTCGCTTACATATTTCTCGAAATGTGTGTTGGTAAGCTTTCGCTTTAACCAAGTTCATCTTTATTCTTGACGAAAGTCAAAAGATGATCATGTGAAAATCGCCTGGTAACATCTTACATGATTTGTGTGAGACAGTCGTTTGACGTAGACTCGGAATGTTTCGTATTGATCTATTAATCACTTGAAAATTGCTTTGAAGCTAATAGTTTGTGTGAGATAGCTATTCTCGTCTTCTAAGAATGTTTCAATGATTAAAATGGAGTTTAGAACAATTAACCATTGATTGGATATAGCACAATATGCGTACTTGTATGCTAACTATTGAAAGTTACTCCAAGTCCGGGAACCATAGTAAGCTTACCCATATGCGTACTGGTTTAACTGTTGATGTCCGGGAACTAGTATGCAATACCTGTATGCGTACTGGCATAATAGTTCAGGTCCAGAAATTTAGTATGCGTATCCGTTTGCATACTAATTCAACTGATGTTGGTCGTGAACGACAATATGCGTACCCGTTTGCATACTGGCGAACTGACCAGGTCCGGGAACTCTAGGTATGTGTACCCGTTTGCATACCTGAGTGGGTTAAGTTCTAAACTCGGTTTATTCGTGAACAAATACATTTATATAATAAGGAATGCAATCTTTACAAACCGTGGATATAATGTTCATGAATTGATTCGAGTGAATCAAAATCGATTTTGCTTCAATTGTGTCTTGTATACTTCTATGAGAATATAAACAATTGAACAACTCTATAACTAGTTTCATTTGAGTCATTTGAACTAGTTGTGATTAAGATGAACATGGTTGATATGTAAGTGTTCATATGGCTAACTTCGGTTAACTATTGTTGAGACAACCATGTTTACAAGTTTAAGTACGGCTACCCATATCTAAATGAAGGCACATTTCATTTGTGTGCAACAAGCTAAGTTCAATCTAGCGGTTGACAATTATTAGCTTGAATCTAATCAGGTCTTCATCTAAAGGTGAGTATTGAATGCTTTGTTACCAAGGTAACATTGATTGCAAACCCTGATTTGAAGACTATATAAGGGAGAACTCTAGCAACTGGGAAACTTAATCCCCACACCTCCTGTGTGATACTAGTTGCGACTAGAATCGATTCTCCTTTAACCTAGGTTTTTCTAAAACCATTATAGGTTAACGACTTAAAGACTTCATTGGGATTCTGAAGCCAGACCCAACTATTTTCTCTGTAGTTGCGTGTTCTGATCTTACTTTGTTTTATCGTTTTGAGTACTATCTTCTCTAAGATTTGCTCGAGATTCAATCTTCGATAGGTAAGATAAAAAGTAGTCATAAACATCTTCGTCTCATCGTTTGTTATTCCACAATATAAGTCCGGTGTATCAATTGGTTCCTGTTCACCTTGATTTATCAAAAGACGGAACAAAAACTAGTAGGTATTTCTGTGGGAGACAGATTTATCTATTCAATAGACTTTTCTGTGTGAGACAGATTTGTTTATCAAGTCTTCGACTTTGGGTCGTAGCAACTCTTAGTTGTGGGTGAGATCAGCTAAGGGAATCAAGTGCGTAGAGTCCTGCTGGGATTCAGAGGCGTAAGGAACGCGACTGTACCTTAATCAATGTGAGATTGGTTAGGGCTCAATTACATTCCAGTCTGAAGTTAACTTGTAGTTTGCTAGAGTTTGTAGCGGCTTAATACAATGTGGTGTTCAAATCTGGACTGGGTCCCGAGGTTTTTCTGCATTTGCGGTTTCCTCGTTAACAAAATTTATGGTGTCTGTGTTATTTCTTTTCCGCATTATATTTTATATATAATTGAAATATCACAGGTTGTGCGTATTTCAATCAATTAGATAATCCAACCTTTGGTTGTTGATATAAATTTATTGACACTTGAACATTGGTACCGTTCAAGTTGTTTCTCATAATCAGGCTCACGAATTTCTATCTGTCTGATTTGCTGATTATATTGAGAAACAGATATATAACTCTTGGATGTATTTTCATTGATTGGGTCTGACTGTCTAGTTGATTCTCTTGGAAGTATATTGGAGTTAGTCCATACAGATTGCTAAACGAAATATTGGGTGTGGTTGTTAGACCCCTCGCTTTTTCAGGAGGAACAAAAGCAACCCCTGCATTAGGGTATTTGTGCACCACTATACGAGTCTCAATCATGGGAACAATTTCTGCTATCTTTGGAACAGTCTCTTCTATCTCTGGAGCATTGGTGACTTGAAATTCGGTCTCTTCAATAGCTTCAGTAATAACATCATCAATATTAACTCTGTTATCCTCAACATCAATATTAGCTTCAGTTTATGCTATCCTCACGATCTTTAGGTGTAGAGATGATTGCGTCACCACTTTGATCCACAACGTTGCTTGTATCATCAATAGTAGCTCCGTTATCCTCAATATCATTGTTTCGCACCGAATAGGGAAAATATACGAGTCAGAGTTCTTCAATCATGGAATTCAAATGGCAATCAAAAAATCCAGCATGTAAGTGAAGTAACACTATCTAAGTTCTTTATTATACATCCAATACACAAGCAAGTGGTGTAAAGATACAAGAAAGACGTTTTACAACAAGTCCGTCTGAGACACTTTTACTCTGCCATGCGCAAAGAAACAAACTGGGAGAAAATGGTAAGGAATCTAAGGTTCAGTCATATATCATTCTCTTCGTATGGATGTCCCCTAACACATATCCAGAATTCATAGCGATTACATAAACGAGCAAAACGATGTGGCCAAAACATCGAGCAACATGACAGCTGAAAACTTTCTAAAAACTTCTTGGAAGTTTACTGTTTCATCAATTTTAACCCCTAAACATGCTCAAAACTCAAAAAGCTAATTTTATAAAGCTAGGAAATTTTATGGGCATAAGAAACCTGGGGTAGATCGCGAAAATCTCATGTCGGATGAAGATTCTACAGCGTTTTTACCAAAAAGCTGAATTCTGAATTTTCTGGTGATGTATTTCGGCAAAACTTTCATTTATTCACATGGATTTGCATTCAATCATTCACAAATCAGCAATTTTATACTTCTATGAAGAAAGTACAAGATGAACACTTACTTGAGTGGTCTCTAAATTGTTCGAGGGGTCGATATTGTCGGCGTCACCATTAGGAGTGTTATTATCTTCATTCGGTTCCGCCTCTTGAGAATTTTGTTCATCACCATCTTCCAAAGACGAATGGGAATCATCAGCGCTTTCATTTTCCATGGTAATCTCCTCCTGGATATATCAACAATGATCATTACTGCCTCATTCGAGAAACACCATAATTGATCGTACAAGGAAAATACTTACATCAACTTTTTCCTCATCGGTGGTACTGGATTCATGAGTTGCTTGCCCAGGAACGAGTCGAAGACCTTCAATGCTTGATGGAGCAAAACTATGAAACAAATAAACAAATATTTGTTTCGTTACTAATTAAGCGGAAAAGAAAAAGTCATGGTGGAAAAAGCGCTAACAACTCACCAAAGAGACAGGTGGGGACTTTACAGTGTTCGGTATCATCCTGTAATCCTTACTTTTGGATTCTCCACCCCGAAAGCTTATTGCTATTTCTGAGAAATCCATATCAATCCAAGGTCTCACAGTACGACCATCCTGTGGGTTTTTCGTTTATCGCCGCCAGAAGGATATTTCAATCTCGACCGAGCGGAGATCATCTCAATAGTAGGAGGTTCTTGTGAGGGGGTATGAGCAGCCATTACAAAGTCATGGAGGCGCTCAAGTTGCTGGGTCCACAAGTTTATATAACCCGGATTTCCATATGTGTCTCAGTCAGAGCAAGGAAACAGATACTCACGTCCATTCAAGTGCGTGCAATCCAAACGATCCTTAAGTTTCTCAACCGATGGTTTATTATTTCGAATGTTAAGAACACACTGGTCAAGACCCATTTGGCGTGATGCTCTGTCAATATTATATTCTTCTATAAGGAACTCTCCATGTATTACCGATACTAAATAACCAGGAGTGCAACTCAGCATGAAAGATCTCTCACCAACACTCAGGTCTGTACCAGATACCAAAGTAGTATCTTCTCCAACATTGGAAGTAATTAACTGAGAAACATGAGGAGGTACTGATAGAAGTATTTATGTGTCTAATATGTCTCAATTGTATATCTTGTTAGTGTTCGATTTTGTATTTATTTTGATTATTTTCTTTGTAGGTATTTTCAGAGAAATAAGCTCTTGCGGAAAAATTGGCTCGAAAAGTAGTGTTTTACTCCTCAGGATAAAGTACTAAAGGAACCTCTAAAATGTGTTAAAGGCATCCCAAAAATGCACCTGAGGAACCCCGAAAAAAATGTTGAAAACACCCCAGAAAAATTACTAAAGGCACCCCAAGGGACAAGTGTTATTCGGACTCCATCAACGGATAAAGGGGCGACCATGGATAAGGGGGGGTGACTTTCTTCCCAAATTCAAAAAAATATTTTTGGCGGGAAAATATTCCCTTTCACTGGCAGATTTTCAGTCGGATTTTTGGA
>JAJJMB010007841.1:936160-1039667 GCA_023531105.1 Papaver atlanticum | reverse complement strand
CCATTTCCAAGAATCTGATGATCTAGAAATTAGGGAGATTGTGACTAGTCTATCTAGAGACACTGAAAACTCTAAGTTTGGGGGTGATTATCACTTTCCTAGTGCCTTACCTTTAACTCTCAGAAAGTCCCCTCACTTAGGACTTGATATCTGTGCCTCGACCATTATACAAGATTACCTTCATACTCGTTTTCCCGAACCTAATGATGTCCAGGAAGAAGTTCAGTCATTAGAAACCCATCCTATGGTTGATGTGGTTTGCCCAGGCTATGATACCCATATTGACTTTGTTTACCCACCAAATAGTTTTCTTCCAAATGTGGGAGCGTTTATATTTCAAATGTGTCGAATATTAAGTTCCGAGACTAAGCCTAAGTACTTTAGGTTAATAGAATCTACACATTTACTTAAGAATGACCACTACTCTCATTGTGGTCAATTATGTAAGTCAAATCTGATTGACTTAGAGGATCCTCAGTTATTTAGGTTATTATTTTGTGATTCTAAGTTCTTATTTGAGTTTTTACAGACTCTAGTACCTATTGATTCGGATCCCACCTATGAGGAAATGCAGCCAATGATAATAATTTATCTAGATCCTTTCATAGAACCTGAAACTGAACTACAGTTAGCGATAGTTATCAGGAAACTAGGTAAGGTCATGCGATACTTGTTCACTTTCTTGGATTATTGTTGTTTCCTATGGTAAGCTCAATTTGGTTTTGAAGACCCACAGTTATTTCGACTGTTACTTTATGATTCGAGTGACTAATCCTTTCATAGTCTGGCTAAAGACTTTAAACTTAGCACTTCTTTGGAGGTAACCCATGCTTATGCGTCGACACGGTAATATTCTTCCTTATTTTTTCCCTCAAGTGGTAATAGTTTTTCCTTGTTCATGCTTTTTATTTTATCTTTAAAACATTGAGGACAATGTTAGATTTAAGTTTGGGGGTAAGGGAGAAACTTCTAGCATCACCTAGTATCCAGTTAGCTAAGTTTACATATTGTTTCTCACCGAAAAGATGGAAATTGGAATTGCTAGGGATAACATTCTAGTGAGACATTAGAGAAAAAGACATTATTGAGAAATCATTGACACTCAGGAGAAAGAACTTACCTTTTAGAGGGTAACCGTGATGGACCTAACCATCCATGATGGAAAGGCAATCAGGCCAGAAGGAAATGCCAGAAAAACAAAGCAACCTCACAATGTAGTCTTAGTTAATGGATTACGACTCTCTCTCAGTAGAAACCTATCATCATCGACAAGTGGAGCGACATCAAAATCTATGAAGAAAGATGAAGACGTTTAAGGTTTAGAAGCAACAATAGAAAATAAAGCAGAATTTTAAAATCAAAGTTGAAGACTTAGTTACAAGAGTAAAGAAAATCAAACGATATAAGTTGTTGTAGTTCATGATACCAAGACATTACAAGTTGCTAAGATCCAAGTACTAAAGTCCTTCTCTCATGGCCATGTAAATTTTTGTCTTGTTATTTTTATGTTTTCAAAAAAAAAATTAAAAAAAAATTAAAAAAAGAAAAATTAAAAAAGAAAAGAAAAAGAAAATAAATTAATAAATAATATATATATACATTTAAATTTTGTAGTTAGCTTTTTGTTCAATAAGGCCATGGGGAAGTAGAAATCTATAAGGAAGTTTACAGCAAGAAATTGAGGAGAAGAGTTAATTGTCAAGGTTCGAGAGTTTATCATCAACAGTTGAAGCCGAAGAAGACGTTTCTACTGAGCACTATGAGAGAGTCAAAAAGAGATTCATATTGGTTGCTTTGTTAGTCCGCTTTCCGTCTGGCACAAGATCTTTCTAGCACTGGTTCAACTCATTGCACGTAATTTATCCAGCTGTTTAGCAGATGTCCCTCTCATCTTTATCTCTCTCCTAATCTTATCCAGCTGAAAAGCGGATACATCTCATAATGTTTATCTAGCTGTATAGCGGATATCTCTTTATCCAGCTGCAAAGCGGAGTCTCCCCTTTTCTTTATTCGGCTGTAGAGCGGATACTTTTTGTTTCTCTTGCATTCTAGTCACTTGGCGATAGGTTGAGAATATGTATGTCCTCATAACTCTTTGGATACTTGTGACCAATTAGAAGTCAGGTTTTGTGGGTACACCTCTGGTAAACCCTCCCGAGACTATAACTCGGCCACTAGGGCCACCTAGGGGTTCAAAGGATTGTTGCACACACTAAGTGCAATCGCGATGCCTGCGACAATGAGTTAGGATTTTACTTTTTTTAGATTAAATTTGCTCAGGACTAGCAAATAATAAGTTTTGGGGTATTTGATAGACGCATTTATGTGTCTAATATGTCTCAATTGTATATCTTGCTAGTGTTCGATTTTGTATTTATTTTGATTATTTTATGTCTTTGTAGGTATTTTCAGAGAAATAAGCTCTTGCGGAAAAATTGGCTAGAAAAGTAGTGTTTTACTCCTCAGGATAAAGTACTAAAGGTACCTCTAAAATGTGTTAAAGGCATCCCAGAAATGCACCCGAGGAACCCCGAAAAAAGTGTTGAAAACACCCCAGAAAAATTACTAAAGGCACCCCAAGGGACAAGTGTTATTTGAACTCCAGCAACGGATAAGAGGCGACCATGGATAAGGGGTGACTTTCTTCCCAAATTCAAAAAAATATTTTTGGCGGGAAAATATTCCCTTTCACTGGCAGATTTTCAGTCGGATTTTTGGAGTAATTTTAGGTAGACTAAAGGGATGGAATTAGTTGGGATTGTTCCTAGAGGATATAAGAAGCTAGTATGGGTGTTGTTTCTGATATAAATTGGCTTAATAACGTGTTTAAATCCCAAACAGTGGACACAAGTTTTCACGGGTTCAAGTGAATTTGACACGAGTTTGAGGCGTGTAATGCATGAGTTTCGAGTGTGTTGCACTACAGAGATGCTAGAAGAAGATAAATAAGGAAGGTTGACAGCTGAGAATGCGTGGAAGATCAAAAAATAGAAATTTTGGCCGTAGAGAATAATAGTGATAAATGAAGATTATTTGGGAGATATGGCGTGATTAAATGAGGCTTAGGAGTATAAATAGATTTCTAGAGGTACAAGGAAGGGTGTCGAGAGTTTGGGGAAGTTTTTGAGGCTACGGAGCGAAGAAATCACGAGTTGCAGGAAAAGTTTTCTGCTGCTGCAACTCAAGAACACGAAGAACAAAAGCCTGTAAAGGAAAGTCGTTGCAAACTGTCGCTTAATTGCGACAGTTCCCAACTCCTTTCCAGCGACTGTGGAACAGTGTTTACAACACTTATCTTTTATCGTTCATTTTGTGACGATTTTTGTACGTCGCAAAATCCTGTTTTACACCATTTTCTCTTTATTTCATCTTTGTAAACCATTTTGAGCCTAAATAAATATTTTGAGAGCACGTTTACTATGATGAGCTAAACCCCAACATTGGGGCGATGGAGGAATCCTTATTTCACACTTGGGTAATTATATTTAATTCTTTTCATGACTTTTGCACTAATTTTAATTGAAATTATGATTTGAATTAATTAGTTGTCATTTGATTAAATGGGTCATGCTTAGCTTAGGTGATTTGATGTCCCATGCTTAACATTTACATCTAATATTTTGAGAATCTATCTTGGCAAAAATAAGAGTCACTTTATTTTATATTTTTATTGAGCTATAATTGTTAAAAGAATTATTATTTGAACCTTAAGAAATGAATTTGGTGGAATCATAAGCCCTAGTACCTCTCGCGCACTTTGGTAATATTTTTGTATATAATTTTTATTAAATTTAAAAACTCGAATCTTCACAAGTCTTAGAGTTCGAATCATTTTTACTACAACTTCAAAATCACATCAGGTACCGCTATCCACGGACGAAAATTAAACTCAGACTCGTTATCTGACATATCAGTGAGGCGTGTCTTGAGCCGAGGCTTTTTTATAGACCAACACATAATCCTGGCATTATCCTTCTCAGAGAAAGCATGGTGATTATCAACATTTGGTCCTTATAAGACGCTACGATGAATCGGTGCATAATTCTTGAAGCGTTCCCACATTAAGGCTTGGAGAAACATTGAATTGACATAAGATTCAATTTTCATGAAGCCATTAGAGATGTTGGAGTCTACAACTAAGGAGTCTAAATTGGAGTATAGCGAACCTTAGAACAAACTACCGATGGGAATTCTCTCAACTTGAGCCATCTTAATAGCAAAAGGAATCACAAATGGCTTCAACAAGTTTCCACTATCTTCAAGTACATCTCTGGACAACCACAATCACAAGAAAGCCGCAATGGTTAATGTACCATCGATGGGGCAGTCAGGAATTCTATCTCTCGGCCATCAATACCTTTACCATTGAGCATAACAAAATTTGCTGGATAATTGATTAAGGTCGTCCATATAAGCTGCCAAGATGTTAGACATTGCAGTCTCCTCTGCTGAAAGTTCTTCAGGAAGATTACCCATAATTGGAAAGTTCAACAAAATAACCACATCCTCCAAAGTGATGGTAAACTCTCCCCATCTGCATATAAAAGTGTGAGTAGGAATGCACCAGTGAGAGAGCAAGGATACCATACCTCTCACATCGTGATAAATAAATAAGTATTCAGCTGCTTGGATAGATCTTGTCACTTGTGCCTGATCCAACATAGCTCGGACATGATTGTAACCCAGCATATGTCTCGCCCATCCAGGAAACTCTGCTAAAGGTCTTCGAGAAAGATTAAACTCTATAAGTGAAGCAGAATACTGTCCTCCTTGCATACAAAATCGAATTATCGCTCGAGGAGATACTAATTTCTTTTGAGTAATGTCCCTGGGATTGACAAGAAGAAGAAATGAAAACCCTGGAAGACGTTTTTCGGGTCTATATTGAACTACAAAAATTCGTCATTCGCGTTTGGAGTATTCTTGATCACCGATTCTTCCTCTTCATCGATTGAAGCAGCGTCATCCGTGTTTGGAGTGCTCTTAGTCACGGATTCTTCCTCTTCGTCAATTAAAGGAGTCTCATAACCATCGTTCGACATCTCTGCAAAGTAGCTGTGACATCCATGCAACATTTCTACTTCATTATGCCATTCGTAGGTGCAAATTTCATCAAAGCAATGGAATTAAAGCACAACGAAATAATAAGGATGCTCACATCAGCGTCTACAAAATGATAACTTTCCAACTCTTACCTGTTTACGATTCCACTAACAGTAGTGATTGTGATACAAGAGTTAATACTTCAAAACTTGCTCGTTTCTTCGAACCTGCAAACACAAGCAAAACTCATTATTCGAAAATCTAAACTTGATTTTTCATAAAACCGTGAACATAGTTTTCACTGTGTGAGTATCCACTATTGAATTGTGAAAGTTCACACCAAGACAATATTTCATCATAAATAATTGTCTACTTTTAATGATTATTTAAAATCAATTTCTTTGATTTTCAACAAAAAAAAAAAATTTGACGTGAGCTAACTCATGTAAATAAATAAAAAAACATTGTCGTGAATATTCACGTATTTTGATAAAAAAAAAAAAAAAATTTCCCTCGTACGAGCATTCGTCTTTAAAACGAGGGTTTATTCCAATTTTATGAAAGTTCCCACTTTTAAAAAATAAAATTTTGGTTTTCATGAAAGCTCATAAACAAAATTTTATCATTAGACGCATGTCTATTTAAAAAAAAATCTCTCCTAAGTTAGGGATTATTGTTCGTCTCTTAAACTAACGAAAGAACGAACATCTGTTCCTAAAATAAGGGTTTTTTGCGAAAAACTCATATTCACATATATATAATTTTTAACATGGATAAAGCATGAACAACTAATGAAACAGCAATTTTTTTTTTTTTTTTTCACTTACCTCGGTCGCCGGAGCTGGTCGAATTCCGGCCGGCCGGTCAGTACCGGCGACGAGATTTTTTTTCCTTTTCCTTCCCTGCTGCTCAGACGTGGGTGATGAAGGAGGAGAGAGTGGTCGGTTCGTGTGAAGAAGAAATAAAAAAAAATGTGTTTATCCCTTTTATATCAAATTTTATTTCCAAAACCTAAGTCCATAAGGATTTCCTTTCTTGGGTCCGGGCCCGTGAATCCTAAACCGACCAAGATTAGACGTTCCATCACCAAAATCAGCAGTGCTGCACCAATTCATGCTCGTCAAACGATGCTCTATCGTGTTATCAGGATCTTCATCTCGGCAATTGCTCGTACGTGACATCATTGGAGCAAATCGAAAATCCGGTAACGTTCTTTTTCACGACTAAGTTCAATTACTTATTTTGTCTATGACTAAAAATCACCGTCCAGTGCTGACTGAGGAACATGACTGTCCCTCACTAAGCAAGGGACTTAATGTTGATGGTGGATTTTTGATAAAGGCTAAAATCATAAAATCATAACCTTGCATATTCCTGATCCAGTAATCAGACGAGTATGGAGACTCATGTCTCTCGTTTAAGCATGAAAGATCATGCCACGATGATCTCTGACTGAGTGTATTTCCTCTTAGATCATCCATAAGAACCTCTGACTAAGTGTATTGCCTCTCAGAGCATACATGAATATGCAGTTTCTCAATTGAGACCACGACATATTTCATCAATACTGAACAATTTCAGTAATCACTTTTATATAAAATCGAAAATGATTAGACGGATCCTAGACAGCTTGCCTGCTAGTATAGAGCAATAACGTCTTCGGGATGTAACAATATTTTCCTTGACTATATAAAAGACATATGTATAGAATCTTGATGATTGGATGGCTCCTAGACAACTTGCCTGCTAGTATAGAGCGATAACGTCTTCAGGATGTAACAATGTTTTCCCTGACTATACAGAATAAATATGACGCTTCAATTAGCTCATATCGCTCAATTCTCGAATAATCATAATGCTCCTAGACAGCTTGCCTGCTAGTATAGAGCCATCAATTAATCAATTAATTATTTCTAGTCGTAAGGTTCATAGATTGAATTTCTAGAAAGAATTCTACGTTAATCATGATATTTCATTACTTTAATTCATGGCTTTTCCCAATAGAATTCCATGGGTTAGTAATAAATATTCGACGTACGGGCATGGCCATTACCGAGTAAGCCCCGAGAAAATGGTGCGAGTGTACTTAATAATAATGCACAAACGAGCACCAAAATGCATGAACGAGCATTCAAAAATATGGACGAATGAGGAAACCTATGCAAAATAGGGAATAATAATAATAATAATAATAAAATAATGGAGAGGCGCTTAGGGATCGGTCCTACCGGCCGGCCGGTCATGCCGTCGTGGACGGTCCCACGCCTCTCTCGTTTATTTTTTATTATTTTATTATTTTTCCTAATCTCATGAAAATTCCTTCATTCGAGCAAACTCCCTCTTTCGAGCGAAACTCCTAATTTCTCTATATTTCCTCACATGATGAAAAATAAAATAAGGAAAAGTGTCACGGGACCGGGCCTACTAGCCGACCGGCCATGCCCTAGCCGTGGCCGGTCCCACACTTCTCTAATCCCTTATTTTATTATTATTCCGTCTCTCATCTCAGGAAACTCCTTCGTTTGAGCAAAAACCTATTTTTTTCAATATTCCACCAATATTGCTCAAACTAGCAAAAAGCCAGAAAGTCAAATGGTCACATGGCTGACTAGGCTTCTCATGTAATATTAAAATATTATTATTATTTTAATATATCGACCGCACGAGCAATGCCCTACTTGCTCATTCGAGCAAAATTGAGAGTTTCAGTCAAGATCAAACTCTTCTGAAAATCCAAGATATTGCTCGAACGCGCGTCAGAAAATATCAAAATTCTCAGAATTGACACAGGAGCAACATGGTGACACGGACATGCCACCTTGATCGACCAAGGTCGGCCCTTTGGCTTGCAAGGAGCTGGTCCCACACATTTTCATAATTTGACTTAATTTGTTCATATTGGGTTCAAACTCTTCCAAGCATTTTGGAATTTCATCAAACGACCGTCAGTCGGTCCCACGACCACCAAGGTCCGGTTCCATGCCCTCTTGGATGGTCTTTCATCTCTTCATAATTAGGTTTTATTACCTAATGCTAAGATGAGCACTATTTTAATAAATGATTAAACCAGCATTTAATCATTCTTTCATCAACTGGTATGTAAAGGACTTTGGTGTTTGCTCATTCGATCATCTGGGCGCTACATGGCCGGCCATCAGTCCATGTAACCGGTTCCTCCCTCACTTAGTGATTTATTTTCAGTAAATCATCAATTGATCAACAATCGATCAAAATTAGGGTTTGGAACTGAATGCTCTGCGAATCATAATTATGAGCAAGTTCAAGCACTAATAATTTTATGTTGATCCAGCAATCAACATCTTGATTAATTATATAATATTCGGTCCAGCTACAAATATTTTAAATTAATATTTTATTTGGTCGCGTTACCAATAATCATCAAACGAGCAATATTTGCTCAGTTTATCAATATTGATTCAACTTTCAATATTTAATAATTCCTCAAACGAGCAAAATTTGCTCAGACAAGCAATCTTTGCTCAAATTAATAATATTGATTCAACTATCAATATTCAACAATTCATCATACGAGCAATATTTGCTCAGACTGTCAATATTCATCATGTTGATTCAACTATTAACATTCAGTCGAGAACTATACATCTGTCCCAGCATACATGCTCAATACATGAGTCTTAGAGCATTCGTCCATCATGCCCAACTCAACAATACTAAGACTCATCGTCTAGTCAAGTTAACAACTGACAAAATACACGTCCGCGTTGCAGACTCCACATTCATGAGACATCAATCACGTAACATGGGGGGATATTAACTAGGGTTTTGGTTTGGCGGTCTACGTCACGTTCGTTCACCCACGATGAGAATGTGATTAAGTCGTGTAACCGGTTAGAGGAGTTAGCAAAGTAGTGGGTGGACAATCAACCAAGTCTTCGCATGATGAGTAACTGGTTTTAACATGATTTCCCACTTTCCCACTCTTTCACTCCAGCAACCGTCACACTTACTGGGATCAATGTGTCTACTATTCTGGCAATATATATAAGTCTCTGAATCCATGATTGAAACAACAACAAGAATTGTCTGAATAAAGAATTTTCATAACATAAGAATTCTCATCGTTTTGAGAAATCACTCTCAACAGAGCAAACATTCAATCAATCAGAACTTATATTATTTCTTTACGAAGAATACACAACACATCCATAATCCTTGATCAACATTGATCTCACACACTTCTCAGCTTCCCTCCTACAGATCAACCCATCCTCTCTTGTGACCGAATTGACTCTGGAACGGCCATTATCTTGGTTTAAGCCAGAGTCCTACAGATTGATCTCTCGAACTCAAAGCACTCACGTGCAGTGCATCTGTTTGAGGTTAAGTAATTTACTCGGTTGAGGAGTCCCCGTCCGCACGGTCATCTCTTTACTTTCCTAAAAAACCAGTAAATCGTTTTCGCCCATCAACACCTCTGAGAAACATAATTAGGTCTACGACTAAAAGACTTCGCTTTTCGGATTCGTGAAGCCAGTCCCGACTATATTTATCTTGATAGTTCGTGAATCCTGATCTTGCTTTTATGATATCGAGGTTTTCGTAATCTCTTTCAGGAAAGATAGATAGTAATCGCAAAGTTCTTTTCGTCTCAGACTTTGTGATTCCTCAAGATAGATATCTGAAAACTGATCTCAGTTGATCTTTTGAAGATTATTCTTAAGATGTGGTTAAGAATCTAGGATGCTCTTCGGGATTCGTAAGTTCCGTATTTGTGAGGTTTGCTATCTCTGTCTATTGCAAACAGGTTTACACACCTTGATCTTTGATCTAAACGGAAATCAAATAGGCTTATTTGTTAGAGGTACAGTGGTATCAAAAGTCTTCATTTCGGCTGAAGAACCTCTTAGGATGCATAGGACGTCAGCTAAGGGAATCAAGTGCGTAGAACCTTGTGAGCTTTAAGAAATGTAAGGAGCACGACTATAACTGAATTTCTTAGAGGGTGGATTTAGTCTCAACTACATTCCAGTTCGAAGTCTGATAGTAGGCTAGTGTCTGTAGCGACTTAATACAGTGGTTGTGTTCAATCTTGACGAAGTCTCGAGGTTTTTCTGCTATTCCAGTTTCCTCGTTAACAAAATTTCTGGTGTCTTGTGTTTTTCCTTTTCCGCATTATATTGTTTATCTTTATAATTGGATGTACACAGGTTCCTTTTCAATCTAAGTAGACATGTCTGCTTAATAATAATCGATTACGAGACTTGTTTCTTGTAGAATTTGTATCTTGAAAGATAGATAACAAGTCTAATCATTTGGCAGAATTCCAATTAGATTATTTGGATATGATTAAATTGATGTTGGATATTGATTTTTGAGATTGACCAAGTACTCTACTTAATAATCAGGTTCACGGACTCTAAGTCTATATACATACTGATTGAGTAGAGGTTGAGATATAAACTATATATATATATAAATATATATATTATCAAGGATCATTCAGTTGGTCTACTTGCTACGGTATTAAGTTTTTTCCATACAGGTTGCCGAACGAAAAAGTTAGGTGTACTTGGTATCCCCTGCGTTTTCACTAGCCAAGCAGTTGGAGTAAACAAAATGTGTCATGCCTGTAGGGTACCCTGATGTGCCGCGCATGCCATGAAAAAAAACGAGAAAATGGTCAAGGGAAGATGGCATGCGCATGAGGTACTCCTATGTGCCACGCATGCCATAGTGAAGAAATATAAGTTATCAAAGGAGGATGGACACGCGTAGGGTACCCCCAATGTGCCGCATGTGCCATAGAAAAACATAAGAAAATGGTTAAAAGGAAATGACATGCGCGTGAGGTAGCCTATGTGCAGTGCCTGCTAATGACAAGAAGAGAAAGGAGTTGATAGAGATGGCATGCGCGTGGAGTACCCCTATGTGTCGCACATGCCTGAAAAAGCGGGGGTCTAACAACCACACCCAATATTTCGTTTCGGTAATCTGTATGGACTAACTTCAATATATTTCCAAGAAAATCAACTAGACAGTCAAACTCTATCAAGGAAAATACATCCAAGAGTTATATCTCTGTTTCTCAATGTAATCAGTAAATCAAACAGATAGAAATCCGCGAGCCTGATTATTATGAGAAACAACTTTAACGGTACCAAAGACCAATGTTCAAGTGTCAATCAATTTATATCAACAACCAAAGGTTGGATTATCTAATTGATTGAACTATGCATAACCTGTGATATTTCAATTATATAAACAAATATAATGCGGAAAAGAAATAACACAGACACCATAAGTTTTGTTAATGAGGAAACCGCAAATGCAGAAAACCCCTGGGACCTAGTCCAGATTTGAACACCACACTGTATTAAGCCGCTACAGACTCTAGCCTACTACAAGTTAACTTCGGACTGGAATGTAGTTGAGCCCTAACCAATCTCACACTGATTAAGGTACAATCTCGTTCCTTACGCCTCTGAATCCCAGCAAGACTTTACGCACTTGATTCCCTTAGATGATCTCACCCACAACTAAGAGTTGCTACGACCCAAAGTCGAAGACTTGATAAACAAATCTGTCTCACACAGAAAAGTCTATTGAATAGATAAATCTGTCTCCTATAGAAATACCTACGAGTTTTTGTTCTGTCTTTTGATAAATCAAGGTGACAGGAACCATTTGATACACCGTACTTATATTCCCGAAGAACAGCCTAGTAATATCAATCACCTCAAAATAACTTAACCGTATGGTAGCGGAACAAGATATTGTGGAATCACAAAGAATGAGACGAAGAGCTTTGTGATTACTTTTTATATCTTACCTATCGGAGATTAAATCTCGAGCAAATCTCAGAAGAGATAGTACTCAATACGATAGAACAAAGTAAGATCAGAACACGCAACTACAGAGAAAATAGTTGGGTTTGGCTTCACAATCCCAATGAAATCTTTAAGTCGTTAACCTATAATGGTTTTAGAAAAACCTAGGTTAAAGGAGAATCAACTCTAGTCGCAACTAGTATCACACAGGAGGTGTGCGGATTAGGTTTCCCAGTTGTTAGAGCACTGCTCGGTTGAACTCGCAAGCGTTGCTATCTCAAGCTTGTTGTCAAGTTTAGTTGCCAAAACTATAAGTCTTGATTTCTAGTCTACTTATAGCTAAGTCTCGGACTAGGATAGAAAGTGTAGTTGAGCTCTAGACTCCACAGCGTTCATCATACAAAGACGAAGAACTACTCAAGGAACTAGTGGAACTTCATCGACTAAAAGGTATGTGGAGACTTGAACTTATCTATCACTTAAAAAGTTTATCTACTCTATCTCCTATCTTGAGACAAAGGTCGTATTACTATATAGACTTCGATTATACACATTTGTTATTTCAAGTCGAGTTTATCTCGCTCTCGAAATATGTGTTGGTAAGCTTTCGCTTTGGCCAAGTTCATCTTTACTCGTGACGAAAGTCATGTTGATTATTTTAATATCTTGAAAATTGCTTTGATGAAAAATAGTGTGTGAATAACCTCTATTTAAAATCCTTTAACAATGTTTCAATGATTGAAATAAAGAGTTTAGAATATGTAACCATCTTTGGATATAAGCATATATAGTGTGTTCGCACATTAGTGTATAAGTCCAAAACCGGGAACCAAATGTATGCATACTTGTGTGTATACAAAATGGTTGATGGAGACTGGGTAAGTATGCGTACCCGTACGCATACTGGCGGAAGTTCACGTCCGTGAATTTCTGCTGAGTTTGGAACCAACTCAATCTGGTTACCTAAGTACGCGTACCCATACGCATACTGACGGAAAGTTCACGTCCGTGAATTTCTGCTGAGTTTGAAAACCAAATCAAACTCAAAACCAGTTACTTAAGTACGCATACCCGTACGCATACTTAAGTGTGTTACTTTCTAAAATTGGTTTATTCATGAACTAAAATTTATATAAACTAAGGAATGCATATTTGCAAACCGTGGCTATAAAGTTCATGAATCGATTCGAGTGAATCAAAACCAATTTTTCTTCGATTGTGTCCTGTATACTTCTATGAGATCTAAGCAATTGAACAACTCTTGAATTAGTTCATTTGAGTCATTTGAACTAGTTATGGTGAAGATGAATAAGGTTGATATGAAAGTGCTCATATGGCTAACCATTTGGTTAACTACTGTTGAACCAACGACTTGTACACGTTTAGGTACAGTTACACAAACCTAAATGACGTATAGTTCATTTGTGTATAACAAGCTAAGTTCGATCTAACAGTTGAAAGATATTAGCTTGAATCTAATCAGGTTTTCATCTAACGGTGAATATTGAATGCTTTGTTACCAAGGTAACTTAGATTGCAAACCCTGATTTGGAGACTATATAAATGAG
Organism: Papaver atlanticum; assembly: GCA_023531105.1. Lineage (NCBI taxonomy): Eukaryota > Viridiplantae > Streptophyta > Magnoliopsida > Ranunculales > Papaveraceae > Papaver > Papaver atlanticum. The sequence continues at coordinate 1,026,247 of JAJJMB010007841.1, read as the reverse complement.
AACTCTAGCAACTGGGAAAGGTAATCCCCACACCTCTTGTGTGATACTAGTTATATAAGATAGAGTCGATCCTCCTTTAACCTTAGGTTTCTACCGAGACCCTATAGGTTAACGACTTGAAGACTTCATTGGGATTGTGAAGCCAGATCCAACTATTTTCTTTGTAGTTTCGTGATCTGATCTTGCCTGATTCTATCGTATTGAGTATAATTTATAATTCTAGGTTGTTCTTCAGGAATATAAGTCCGAGTTATCGATTGGTTCCTGTTCACCTTGATTTATCAAAAGACGAAACAAAAACTTGTAGGTATTTCTGTGGGAGACAGATTTATCTATTCTTGTAGACTTTTCTGTGTGAGACAGATTTGTTTATTAAAGTCTTCGACTTTGGGTCGTAGCAACTCTTTGTTGTGGGTGAGATCAGCTAAGGGAATCAAGTACGTAGTATCCTGCTGGGATAAGAGACGTAAGGAGCGCAACTGTACCTTGGATCAGTGTGAGATTGATTGGGGTTCAACTACAGTCCAGACCGAAGTTAGTTTGTAGTAGGCTAGTGTCTGTAGCGGCTTAATACAGTGTGTGTTTAATGTGGACTAGGTCCCGGGTTTTTTTTGCATTTGCGATTTTCTTATTAACAAAACTTTTGGTGTCTGTGTTATTTCTTTTCCGCATTATATTTTGTTATATAATTGAAATATCACAGGTTGTGCGTTGAATCAATCAATTGGGAAATCCAACCTTTGGTTGTTGATTGAAATTGATTGATACTTGAACATTAGTCTTTAGTACCGTTCAAGTTAATTTCTCTTGTATTCAATTAGACTCGCAGATTTCTATTTGCTTGAGTAAGGATTGAATCGAGAAATTGAGATATAACTCTTTGATATACTTTTTATTAAGATTGAGTCTGACTGTCTAGTTGATTCTATTAAAAGTATACTGGAGTTAGTCCATACAAATTGCTAAGCGAATTATTGGGGTAGGTTGTTGTACCCCCACTTTTTAAATTGGTATCAGAGCAGGCAAACACCTTAAACCTAATAAGTCTGTGTTTGACTGATCCCTAAAGTCTATCCCTATGGGAAACTTCATTGGGAAACTTGCTCTTTGCATCTGTAACGCACGCCATAATTCCGTAAAGATTGTTCGAAGATTATTTATTAGACCTCTGGTCTCTTGTGATAATCCTGCTTCGTCCAAGTCCTTGGAAAGCTTAGATATTGAAGGCCAATCTATAGGAAAAATTAAAAGTGCTTCTAAGAAGGGTCTCCTGAAAAAACGCAGTCGAAGCTCAAGGATATGGAATCTCACTAGATTAACTCTTAATCTTTATGAGGAATACTATCGTAATGGATCAATTGACAAAGATCTATTTAGAGCATTTGAAAGCGTTTTCAAATTCTGAGTAAAGCTTAATTCCTTTGAGAATAAGAATAGTTCTGATAAAAGTTCGGTACCTATCAAATCATGCATTCATGATGTACGAACTAGATCTATCTCCAACTCATGTGAAATTGAAAAAAATATTTCTTATGAGTTCGGCATAGGTTCTAATCTTCAGAAAGAGTCTTTTCTTGGGTATAAGAAAAAGGATCCAAAACACTCTATTAATCCAGAATATCATCTTTACTGTGACACTGTTCACAAAGATCAACCGGAAAATTTGCATGAGAATTTCTATGCACATTTGGCCTCTTGGTAACAAGACTGGCCATACCCCATCTGTATATAACTTGATGTGGGGCAAGTAATAGTTGACAGTGTTGTCTGGGTTAATTTATTTTGTAAATCTTTTTCTACTTCTTCCTTCCAAGGTCAACTAAAAGTTATGTAGGATCCCTACTATTCTTTTATTGCACTATACTGATCTCTTCCAGTGTGCGTACCTTGGATGGTAAACGTTTTAAAAATCCCCGGCAGCGGTGCCAAAAATTGATTTGATTTCAACTTTGTTGTAGTAAAAGGTTCGTTGAGACTTGTGAAGATTCGAGTTTTTAAATTTAATAAAAATTATATACAAAAATATTAAACAATGGGCGAGAGGTACTGGGACTAAGGATTTAGCCAATCTTCTTAACATAAGGTTCACTTATTTATTCTCAACAATTTTAGCTCAAGAAATATAAACATGGACTCTATTTTTTCCAAGGTAGATTCTCAAAACATTGATTGTAAATGTTAAGCATGGGACATCAAATCACCTAAGCTAAGCATGACCCATCTAATCAAATGACAACCAATTAAATCAAATCATATTTCAATTAATTTTAGTGCAAAAGTCATAAAAATAATAAAAATAAATTTACCCATGTATGAAGTTCGGCCTCCTCCGTCGCCCCAGTGTTGGGGTTTAGCTCTTCATGGTGAAAACATGCTCAAAAGATAGAAACATGGCTCAAAAGGTGTTTTTATTGAAGGAGAATAATAATACAGCGAATCTGCAACGCTTTTCTGGCGTTACAGAAATCACCGTTACAATGAAGTGCTGTTTATAAACGATAAACTGGTTCTGCTGTTGAAGAACGATAGTTCTCTGCGACTGTTTACGTGTGTCTTATGTTCTTCGTGTTCTTCAGTTCTGCAGTAGCAGAAACAGCAACAGCAGCGGCCTGTAAATCTCTGATTCTCGCCTCCTAAAGCCTTCTCAGCCCCCCAAACTCTCGACACCCCTTCTATATGACCCAACCAATCTATTTATATCAAAAAGAGCGATTAAATCTCTCCAAAATCTTCCAAAATCTCTTCCTTTCTCTTCACGGCAAAGTTGCAGCAATTTCTTGTTTTAGAATTTATACGCGTTTCTGAGCTTTCCTTTTGATTCTAAACTCTTCCTTAGATAGATACCAATCTTTGGGAAGGTTTATAACACTTTAATCTCTCTAAAATTTCCTAAAACAGGTCACACACGTGACTTTCCATATTTTGCTGTTGAGATAAAAATCCGTCGATTGAGCCCAGTTTAATTGATTTCAACACCCATATTAGATTCCTAGACCAATAAGGAGTCTATCCTATGAAAATCATAGGTTTGGTCGACCTCAAACTCCTCCAAATCACTACCACCAAAACTGCCAGAAACATGTTTTCTGTTTTGGTTTTGGTTTCCCGCCAAAAACAGAATTTGAACGTGAATGGGAAAGGTTGCCTTTTATCTAGTGGTCGCCCCTTATCCGTTGCTGGAGTCCGCATAACACTCGTCCCTTGGGTTGCATTTATCAACTTTTCGAGCCAGTTTCGCCGCAAAAGCTTATTTCTCCAAAAGCACCTACAAAGAGATAAAATACCAAAATAAGTACAAAAATGGGTATTAACAATGTACACAATAGAGATGAAAATAGACACATAAATGCGTCTATCAGTCACGGTTCGTGAACGGGTCCAAGCCCATTTGAGGCTACATAAGAAGCTGGTACGCATACTCTTCTTCTCCCTTGTAACGTCCGCGTACGTGAACTTTTCTGGGGTACATGTATTCTCTCCATTAAAGCATCCTTGGAGAAAAAAAAGTGAAAGGGTTTTTAAGAGACAAATCAAGTAAGTTCCTCCTTCACCTTGTACTCTCAATTTCTAGGTTTTATGGGAAATTTCAAGGATTCAAAAAAGGTTTCAAAAACTTTGGATGCATCTTCTTCTAGCATGACTCTTCCTCAATCGCAAGACTCTATTAGAATTAGATTTGTCAATGATTCTAGTAGTATGATCTTTGAAAGGATTGCTTCTAATGGTTTCATTCTTGAAAAGAAGTTGGATTTTTCTAGTGGTCATAAAGAAGAGTTGATTTGCTTTGAAAAATTTAATCTTGGAAACATCTTTAATGGTCTTGGTGAAGGTTTTGACACTCTCACAAGGATTTTCTATGCCAACATTCAAGATGTTGATCTTGAGAACATGGAATTCAAAACCATGATAAAAAGAGAGAAATTCCTTGTAGATAGAGAGTTGATATCAAGGATTACCAAAATTCCTTTGGGTAATTTTTGCCTCCCTAGACCAAGTGATGAAAGACCGTCATATGAAGCCATCTCTCATGGTCTTTGTGGCAAGAGTGTTGATTGGAATGAAGGAAAGTTTCCTACAAATTATCTTAGTCTTGCTTTGATGTCCTTCGGAAAGCTTGGTATATCTAAATCTTTGTCCCTCCACAATTGAAAATTCTCGATGGAGTCACGAGTTTGCGTAATTGGTTTATTTCCTTGAATTGGGTACCCCAAGTCTCGATATTTGTGGGTTTATCATTTTCCAAATGATCTCTATGACTTTGCCCAACAAGTAGTTAGGCTTCCCTTGCTTAATTGGAAAATTTTTCAAGCACTCTCATTTGCTCCAATTGGAAACTCTCTTGGAACTCCCAAACTCGTTCGCCCATGTACCTTTAAGCGTATGAAGGAGAATGTGTGTAAAAGACAAAGATGTGATTCACTTGACATCACTTGTGATCCTACCACCTTGAGTCTTCTTCAACAAATTCACAAAGGTATGGTTAAGATCAATTCAAGGGTAAAGTGTGTGCAAGAAAAATTGTGTTTGATTGCAACCAAGTTTCCTGAAATCAAGGAAGACATGGATATTATTCAAGGCTCTTGGATGGTTTCAGAAGATGAAGATGATGAGTAATCTCTTTTACTCTTTATGTCTATGAAACTTCATATGAGAATTTTATTCTTGTGTTTTTAAGAAGAATAACTAGAGTTTGGAATAACCATTATTGTGATTACACATAGCTATGTCCAACGTTAATCATATTCAATGTTTTTATATTTATTTGTTTAAATTCTAAATTATTTTTATTTGGAAGATGATTTTTGCAGTATTGATCTTTATGGTTTTATACATTGCAATTTGTTATGGGATATGTGTGTTTGCATCCGCGAACTATGATTGTCCCATACGTTGTCAAAAGTTAAGTCTTCCGTACATCGATATGTAAGTATTGATAAAAGAATGAATGGACTTTTGACAAAAAAAAAAGTTAAGCCTTTTATGTCATTATGCAAATATTGATGGAAGAAAGGATGAGCTTTTGTTTACAAAGATTATGTCTATTGTATGTCATTGTGCAAATAGTGATGGAAGATAGAATGAATCTTTGTTTATTCCGCAGTATTGATCTTCCCTGATCCATATCTTTTATGTATATACTGTGTGGCTCCGTAAGTCTTCTTATGTTGAGCATTTCCAATTGGATTAATCATGGGTTCTCTTGTGGTTAGTTTAGTTGAGTATTTCGGTTGAATTAATCATGGGTTCTCTTGTGGTTAATTCAATTAAGTTTTTTGGATTCAATTTCATATTCTTATATGATTTATTGTTGTCCAAAGAAATCCTTCTTTTCTTGTGAAAGTAAGGTCGCTCTTGTTGTTCCTTCGGGAATGACATTATATGGGGAAGAGTTCTTATTTGAACTTGTGCTTTATTGCCAAATCTTTTTGGGGAGTGCGGCTGTGGAATATTATAGGGGTTATCTTGTATCTTTATAAACTCCTTGATGAATGCATTTAGTTTCGACTATATGATTGCATCTAAAAGGTTGATATGTGCTTTATTTTGGTCATGAAATGTCTCTATGGAAATTTTCATTAGGATCCCACTAGTTTTCGTACCTTTGCCAATTTTATTGACAAAAAGGGGGAGAATTAATGTGTAGTTCACACTACAAATACATATGGTTTTCGGATCATTATGTAAGGGGGAGTGTTTCCATGTGAGATGGAGTATTGACTAAGGGGGAGTGATACATATCACCATAGTATTGTTGTCAAAGTTGTGATACAATTGAATTTTGATGCTGTGTAATAATACTATGACACTGTGTAACAATGATTGAGATCTTTTGTTTTCTCATTGTTATGGCTACGGATTTTCAACAACGATGATGCTAAACTTACAACCTTTGGAATCATCGGAGTACTTGGAAGTGACGAAGATTTCGAGTGATATTGAAGAACCAAGGAGATCAAGCATGTGGAAGAGAAGCTGCAAAGTTTATTTTTTGTATTCCATATGTATTGATAGTTTTGTCACTAAAATTGACAAATGGGGAGATTGTTAGAGCACTGCTTGGTCGAACTCGCAAGCGTTGCTATCTCAAGCTTGTTGTCAAGTTTAGTTGCCAAAACTATAAGTCTTGTTTTCTAGTCTACTTATAGCTAAGTCTCGGACTGGGATAGAAAGTGTAGTTGAGCTCTAGACTCCACGGCGTTCATCATACAAAGACGAAGAACTACTCAAGGAACTGGTGGAACTTCATCGACAAAAAGGTATGTGGAGACTTGAACTTATCTATCACTGAAAAAATCTATCTACTCTATCTCCTATCTTGAGAAAAAATTCGTATTACTATATAGACTTCGATTATACACATTTGCTATTTCAAGTCGAGTTTATCTCGCTCTCGAAATTTGTGTTGGTAAGCTTTCGCTTTGGACAAGTCATCTTTACTCGTGACGAAAGTCATGTTGATTATTTTAATATCTTGAAAATTGCTTTGATGAAAAATAGTGTGTGAATAACCTCTATTTAACATCCTCTAAGAATGTTTCAATGATGGAAATAAAGAGTTTAGAATATGTAACCATCTTTGGATATAAGCATATATAGTGTGTTCGCACATTAGTGTAGAAGTCCAAAACCGGGAACCAAATGTATGCATACTTGTGTGTATACAAAATGGTTGATGGAGACTGGGTAAGTATGCGTACCCGTACGCATACTGGCGGAAGTTCACGTCCGTGAATTTCTGCTGAGTTTGGAATTCAAAACAAACTCAATCTGGTTACCTAAGTACGCGTACCCGTATGCATACTGGCGGAAAGTTCACGTCCGTGAATTTTTGCTGAGTTTGAAAACCAAATCAAACTCAAAACCGGTTACTTAAGTATGCATACCCGTACGCATACTTAAGTGTGTTACTTTCTAAAATTGGTTTATTCGTGAACTTAAATTTATATAAACTAAGGAATGCATATTTGCAAACCGTGGATATAAAGTTCATGAATCGATTCGAGTGAATAAAAACCAATTTTGCTTCGATTGTGTCTTGTATACTTCTATGAGATCTAAGCAATTGAATAACTCTTGAACTAGTTCATTTGAGTCATTTGAACTAGTTATGGTGAAGATGAATAAGGTTAATATGAAAGTGCTCATATGGCTAACCATTTGGTTAACTACTGTTGAACCAACGACTTGTCCACGTTTAGGTACGGTTGCACAAACCTAAATGACGTATAGTTCATTTGTGTATAACAAGCTAAGTTCGATCTAACGGTTGAAAGATATTAGCTTGAATCTAATCAGGTTTTCATCTAATGGTGAATATTGAATGCTTTGTTACCAAGGTAACTTAGATTGCAAACCCTGATTTGGAGACTATATAAAGGAGAACTCTAGCAACTGGGAAAGGTAATCCCCACACCTCCTGTGTAATACTAGTTATATAAGCTAGAGTCGATTCTCCTTTAACCTTAGGTTTCTGCCAAGACCCTGTAGGTTAACGACTTGAAGAATTCATTGGGATTGTGAAGCAAGACCCAACTATTTTCTTTGTAGTTGCGTGATCTGATCTTGCCCGATTCTATCGTATTGAGTACAATTGAAATTATTGACTCGAGATTAATTTCTCCGATATGCAAGGTAAAAGTAATCACAAACATCTTCGTCTCATCGTTTGTGATTCCACAATATCTAGTTTCACCATCATGCGATTTAGATTATTGTGAGGTGATTGATAATTCTAGGCTGTTCTTCAGGAATATAAGTCTGGGTTATCGATTTGTTCTTGTTCACCTTGATTTATCAATAGACGGAACAAAAACTTTTAGGTATTTCTGTGGGAGACAAATTTATCTATTTTTGTAGACTTTTTTTGTGTGAGACAAATTTGTTTATTAAAGTATTCGACTTTGGGTCGTCGCAACTCTTAGTTGAGGGTGATATCATCTAAGGGAATCAAGTGCGTAGTATCCTGCTGGGATCGGAGACGTAAGGAGCGCAACTGTACCTTGGATCAGTGTGAGATTGATTAGGGTTCACCTACAGTCCAGACCGAAGTTAGTTTGTAGTAGGCTAGTGTATGTAGCGGCTTAATACAATGTGTGTTCAATCTGGACTAGGTCCCATGGTTTTTCTGCATTTGCGGTTTCCTCGTTAACAAAACTTCTGGTGTCTGTGTTATTTCTTTTCCTCATTATATTTTGTTATATAATTGAAATATCACAGATTTTGCGTTGAATCAATCAATTGGGAAATTCGACCTTTGGTTGTTGATTGAAATTGATTGATACTTGAACATTGGTCTTTGGTACCGTTCAAGTTAATTTCTCTTGTATTCAATTAGACTCGCAGATTTCTATTTGCTTGAGTAAGGATTGAATCGATAAATTGATATATAACTCTTTGATATACTTTTTATTAAGATTGAGTCTGACTGTCTAGTTGATTCTCTTAAAAGTATATTGGAGTTAGTCCATTCAGATTGCTAAGCGAATTAAAATAAAAATTGGTAATGTGCATTTACTAATTGGAGATTTTCTATAAAGATTTCGGTCAATATTTGGACAGAGCATATCCAGGAATTATGAAAACTGAATTTGGAAATATATTGCATATCTTGAGAATATTTTCAGTTTTGGAAATTCCTTGGTGTCCAAACATCCTTGGTCTATAAATATTGAAGTTTGCATTTCGAGCAAACTAATCCTAAGAGCCAGCAAAACTACCTAGTTGTGTTGTTAATGGTGGAGCCGCCTATTCGGAGAGGAAAGTAACCTAATTAGGCGAAATCTCTTACGGCCGCTCGGTTTAAAGACTTCTTTTGGATTGAGAAGCTCTATTAGTACCGTTGGTGGGAAACTAGATAATTGCAGTTTATTATTAGTTTTCGATTTATTTGATTGACTAACGGTTGTTGAACTTTGATTGCACCTAGTTTGTTTTGAGAATCTTCTCTTCTGATATAAGATTCACTCAAACTAGATCGAAGTATCGACGGGGATCTTTAGACTGTTTGTAGATCTAAAGACATCTTGTGATAATCCATCGTTAACAGAATCCGTTCTGTGTGTGATTGATCACAAGAGATTCAAGTTGTTTGTGTGCAGGTGTTTATTGAAGATCTAAGAAGATTTAAAGACAAAGAAGATTTCTTATTTGAGTTCATAATCTTTGGTGTGCACAAAACTTGATCGGTTGGGGATCCAACTATAATCGGTTTATCTTTTGATAGATTGGATTGATTGGTTGAGTAGATCGGCATCAATACAATTCTTTGTGATTCGAAGTATTGATTGCATAGTCTAAACAATTACTTTGGTAGTTGTTGAAAGATTGATCTAAGAACCCGACAAAAAAGTTTATTGGGATAAACGGAAGAGCCTTTTGTCAAACTCATATCACGTTGTTTGAAAAGAGTTGTTACCGAACAGATTTGTTGTTCCTTTACTATTTGGAATACGAACCAAAGGAATTGTTCCAAGTGCGTGACTTATTACAAGTTGGAGGCGCAGGGATACTGAGGGAACTAGGTGAACTATAGGTTTAGTTGCTTGGTCTCAACTATACGAAGTTGGTTCAGATTTTGTATAGCGGCTTAATTCTGAGAGTATTCAATTCTGGACAAGGTCCTAGGGTTTTTATGCATTTGCGGTTCCTCGTTAACAAAATCTTGTTGTGTCTTTTACTTTTCTATTTCCGCAATTATAATTGTTTTTATTATAATTAGAAGTAAAATACACAAACAACGTTAATTCCTATTTACTTGATAGCAATCCTATTGTGTTTGGTTAAGTCCGAACCTATTATCAAGTAATCAAACTTCGTTGTTGTATTGTCTCGATCTTGTATCCATAGTCAATCACGCAAGTTATCTTGTTGTCGTATTGTCTCGATCTCGTATCCATAGACGATCACACGAAGTGTGAACCGATTAATTGTATTGTCTCGACTCAGTCTATAGACAATCACTTTTGGAGAAAGGACTTATAGGTGGAAAAGTTTTAGATTGAGGTATATTTGGGTACCCTCGTCTTTTCGGTACCTTCGTTGTCCGCGTACCTTCCCAGTCATAGGATACCACGTACTCTGAGCCCACGTGGTTAAAGAACGCGCCTTCGTACTAAAAGCTGTGCAGATTTCATAGCTACCTCTGACAGACAGACACACCCATGTGCCTACACTACACCCTATTGCTTAAAAGTTAAGTAATCTGGGTAGTGAGTTGGCGTAGTCCGTTATAGCTTACTTTGCTACTCCCTCCTTTAATAGTGCGCTACACATTGAAGGAGATAGCTTCATAACTAAGCATCCTAAGGAGAGATGTAGTGTGCGTTGTTGTAACATAATAAGTTGCTCCACCTTTAATGTTGTGCCACGTGGCACAACAGATTTTTGGTACTCACATGGGTGGTGAGTATTGTTGAATAATCCCCAGTTTGTCACAAAATTCAAACACCTTAGTGTCTTTGAATTCAGTACCACGGTCGCTTCTAATTTTCTTTAGCTTGCGACCTTGTTCATTCTGGATTCTATTAACAATAATCTTGAATTCACCAAGGGTTTCAATCTTATGAGCTAAAAATGCCACCCAAGTGAATATGGTATAATCATCTACCATAACTAAAGCATACTTCTTTCCAGCAACAGTAGGTTGTTGAATAGGGCCGAAGAGATCCATATGAATTAAATCAAGTGGAGCTTTAGTGAGAATATCTCGAGATGATTTATGTGGATCTTTCGTTTGTTTACCCTTTTGACAGGCACCACAGACACCCTCAATCTTAGCATTGATTTTGGGAACACCTCTAACAAGTTCTTTATTGATGATATTAGTTAGAAGGAGATAATTTATGTGACCAAAACGTTCATGCCAAAGATGAGTAGATTCCACCTTAGTCAAATTGCAATAATTGCTAAACTGAGTATCTAAGAGATAACAATTATTTTTACCACGAGTTCCCTGAAAAATTACTTTTCCAGTTTTGTCTACAACGTCACATCCATTCGCATTGAAGGAAACTTTATGGCCTTTGTCACAAATTTTACTAACAGAAAGAAGATTAGCAGTCATACCTTTAACGTATACTACATCATGGATTTCAGGAACGCCAGGAAGTTTGATCGTCCCCTTCTTGCTTATGTAGCAACAACTCCCATCTCCGAATGTTACCGGTCCTCCTTCAAAATCGTTTGAATTCACAAACCACGAAATATCTCCAGTCATGTGTCGGCTACATCCACTATCAAGGAACCACTGAAAGGGTGATATTGATTTTAGAGCAAAAGCTCCCATACTAACGCTACTAACCCGATTGGGTTTTTTTGTTAGATTTGTACACCTTTTGAGAAAAGAAAACAGTTGTTCAGCTTTCTTTTGAAAATCATTAGCAACCTTTAAACTTTTCTTGAAAGACGTGCATGTATGTTGAAAATGATTATGAGAACCACAAAACATGCATAAACCAACATCTTTAAACTCATCTGAGAGGTTCTGAGCTGAATCGGGTTTCACAAAGCCTAAACCTCGCTTATCTCCTGACTTTCGACAATTCTTCAAGGAAGAATTAAAGGAGTTTTTCATATCCATTGAACAAGATCAGAATTGATCCGGATTTGTTCATCCAACTTCTTTTGGAGATTAACTAGCTCTTCAAAACATTCTCGAAGATCAGAGTTTTTGATATAAATTTCGCAATGAAGACTATCAATTTTCCTTATCAATCGTTGTTTTTCTCGACAAAGATTTTATATGATTTTTTCTAGATCAAAGCACTCAACCTCATCGATAGTTTCTAGAACACACTCGGAGTTGAGTAGATCTAATTCTGGTGAAGCGTTTATAGAGACTTTACTATCCATAGAGTTAGATTGCTACAAACAAGGACTTATGAGGTCTTAAACGTGTTTGCCTACTTTGATACCAATTGAAAAAGCGGGGGTCTAACAACCACACCCAATATTTCGTTTCGGCAATCTATATGGACTAACTCCAATATATTTTCAAGAGAATCAACTAGACAGTTAGACTCAATCAAGGAAAATACATCCAAGAGTTATATCTCCGTTTCTCAATATAATCAGCAAATCAAACAGATAGAAATCCGCAAGCCTGATTATTATGAGAAACAACTTGAACGGTACCAAAGACCAATGTTCAAGTATCAATCAATTTATATCAACAACCAAAGGTGGTTGGATTATCTAATTGATTGAACTACGCACAACCTGTGATATTTCAATTATATGAACAAATATAATACGTAAAAGAAATAACACAGACACCAGAAGTTTTGTTAACGAGGACACCACAAATGCAGAAAACCCCGGGACCTAGTCCAGATTTGAACACCACACTGTATAAAGCCACTACAGACTCTATCCTACTAAAAGTTAACTTCGTACTGGAATGTAGTTGAGCCCTAACCAATCTCACACTGATTAAGGTGCAGTCGCGTTCCTTGCGCCTCTGAATCCCAGCAGGACTCTACGCACTTGATTCCCTTAGATGATCTCACCCACAACTAAGAGTTGCTACGACCCAAAGTTGAATACTTGATAAACAAATCTGTCTCACACGGAAAAGTCTTTTGAATAGATAAATCTGTCTCCCACAGAAATACCTACGAGTTTTTGTTCCGTCTTTTGATAAATCAAGGTGAACAGGAACCAATTGATACACCGGACTTATATTCCCAAAGAACAGCTTAGTAATATCAATCACCTCACAATAGCTTAACCGTATGGTAGCGGAACAAGATATTGTGGAATCACAAAGAATGAGACGAAGATCTTGTGATTACTTTTTATATCTTACCTATCGGAGATTAAATCTCGATCAAAACTTAGAGAAGACAGTACTCAATAAGATACAACAAAGTAAGATCAGAACACGCAACTACAGAGAAAATAATTGGGTTTTGCTTCGGAATCCCAATGAAGTCTTTAAGTCGTTAACCTATAATGGTTTTAGAAAAACCTAGGTTAAAGGAAAATCGACTCTGGTCGCAAATAGTATCACACAGGAGGTGTGGGGATTAGGTTTCCCATTTGCTAGAGTTATCCCTTATATAGTCTTCAAATCAGGTTTTGCAATCAATGTTACCTTGGTAACAAAGCATTCAATACTTACCGTTAGATGAAACCCGATTTAAGATTCAAGCTAATATCTTTCAACCGTTAGATTGAACTTAGCTTGTTACACACAAATTAAATGTACCTTTATTTAGATATGGGTAACCGTACCTAAACGTGTACACTTGGTTGGCTCAACAATGGTTAACCGAAGTTAGCCATATGAACACTTTCATATCAACCTTGTTCATCTTAATCACAACTAGTTTAAATGACTCAAATGAAACTAGTTATAGAGTTGTTCAATTGTTTATATTCTCGTAGAAGTATACAAGACACAATTGAAGCAAAATCGGTTTTGATTCACTCGAATCAGTTCATGAACATTATAGCCACGGTTTGCAAAGATTTCATTCCTTATTATATAAATGTATTTGTTCATGAGTATGTAAACATACTTAACCGATTTTAGAAATTAACCCACTCAAGTATGCAAACGGGTACACATACCTAAGTTCCCGGACTTGGTCATGTTCGCCAGTTTGCAAACGGGTAAGCATACTGTCGTTCATGACCGAACTCAGTTGAAATCAGTACGCATACGGGTATGCATACTATAGTTCCCGGACTTCAACTATTGAATCAGTATGCATACGGGTATGCATACTAAATTCCCGGACTTGGAATACACTTGCAACAGTTAGCATACACACATACTGTGCTATATCCAATCAATGGTTAATTGTTCTAAACTCCCATTTTAATCATTGAAACATTCTTAGAAGACGAGAATAGCTGTCTCACAAAAATTATTAGCTTCAAAACTTTTTTCAAGTGATAAAATAATCAATACGAAACATTCTGAGTCTACATCAAATGACTGTCTCACACAAATCATGTAAGATGTTACCATGCGATTTTCACATGATCATCTTTTAACTTTCGTCAAGAATAAAAGATGAACTTGGTTAAAGCGAAAGCTTACCAACACATATTTCGAGAAATTTGTAAGCGAGTTAAACTCAGCTCGAAATATCAAATGTGTATAAAGTAAAGTCTATATAGCTATACGACTTTTGTCTCAATAGGAGATATAATAGAAATAGACTTCTGAGTGATAGATAAGTTCAAGTCTCCACATACCTTTTGTTGATGAAGTTCCACAAGCTCCCCTTAGTAGTTCTTCGTCTTCAATCGATGAACGCCGTGAAGTCTAAAGCTCAACTACACATTCTATCCTAATCCGAGACATAGCAATAAGTACACTAGAAATCAAGACTTATATTTTTGACAACTAAACTTGACAAACAAGCTTGAGATAACAACGGTTGCAAGTTCGACCGAGCAGTGCTCTACCAATGCCAATCGTAAAAGCAAATGTAATTGATGGTAAATGACATGCGCGATAGAGACCCCAACATACTACGCATGCCAAAGAACAAAGAGCAAATGAGTTCAATAGTGGGAGTGGCATGTGCGTAGGGTACACATGAGTGTTGCGCATGCTATATTCAGTTTGTGTGAAGAACAGTTGGAGATGAAGTCATGGAGGAGAGTGCCTGAAGACAATAGGACCCAGACAGAGTCACCTCAAATCCTAAAGCATGATGCCTTCGAAGAAGTTTAATCATCAAGGACACGCGTACGAATCCAATTGCGAGAGTATGAAAGAAGTTAGGAAAAGTACACATGTAATATATCTATAAGTATAAGAATACTATAAATATGGTTTGAGAGAGAATGAGAAGTTAAGGATTTTTCTGTGTAATTTGAGCAGTGTACTATTTTCTGGGTCAGACTAATACTCTTTCCACATTTATATTACCTTGGGTATACCTCCTTAGCTTTAATACCATTTTTATTTGGTGACTTCACTATATATGACCTCGGGATTAATACAATGAAAATAAACATAGAGAAGACACCCCTTCACAATGACAGGAAGGAGATACCACATACCGAACAAATACTAACCAATACCTCGGCACCCAGAGAGTTATAATAATCATTGTTGGATTTTCAAGAGATGAAGAATCGCGGTATAGAGATGATAGCACGCATCACTGCACTTACCCCATCATATCGACAAGAAGGGTCACACGGAGATCAAGAAGATCAAGAAAGGAAAAAATATCAAGAGACACGCCAAGACTGAAATTACGAGGGTACCGAAGTACACCATGCTTTGTTGTTTTAACCTATAAGTATGATACCAAGTATGATCGTCTATGGACAAAGTCGAGACAATGCAACAACAAGGTAATCACTTGACAACAATTACGGTATAAGACCAATTGACTATATGATCAATGTCAAGTGATTAGGATTTAACGTACTAGCGTTATTTACTTTATTATAATGCGGAATTAAAGTAAATGACACAGCAAGATTTATTTAACGAGGAAACCGCAAATGCATAAAAACCCCAGGACCTAGTCCAGTTTTGAATACTCTCAGAATTAAACCGCTATACAAAGAACAAAGCCAACTTCGTATAGTTGAGATCAAGTAATCTACCCCTAGTTACTTAGTTCCCTCAGTATCCATGTGTACGACCGTCTGGTCATGCACGTGAATCCCAAGACGGAAATAAATATCTTGAGTTGCTTTACCGATGTAAAGTCTTAAGGACTCAACTCCTTTTGATCGTCTTCCAAAAAGTAAAGGAACAAAGTTGTTTGGTGACTACTCCAATAATCTTTTAGAAAAAGATTCGTTGAGTTTTGACAAAGGCTCTTCCGTTTAAACTAGTTAACTCCTTTGTCGAGTAAGATCAATCCAAATCAATAATTTAGATTCGGATTCACAACTATCAGATTTGGATATTGAAGAATACCACCAAATGATAGTTGTCGATCTAAACGAATATATGATCAAATCTATTAAAGATGAATCAGATCTAAGTCGGATCCCAGCCGATCAAGATGTGTGCACAAATCACAAGATATGAAAACCAATAAGAAAAATCTTCTTTCCTTCAAATCTTCAATTGCCTTCTTTTGTACCTGCACACCACAAACTTGAATCCACTTATGATCGATAATACACAGAACGGAGTCTGTTAATTATGGATGATTACAAGTTGTCTTTAGATCTAAAATCAGTTCTAAACATCCCGTCAATACTTTGATCTAGTTTGAGTTACCCTTATGTCAGAAGAGAAGGCTCTCAAGAATAATCAAACTAAGTGCAATCAAAGTTTTAACAACCATTAGTCACTCAAATCAATAATCGAAAATTAAAATAATAATGCAATTATCTAGTTTCCCACCAATGGTAATCGTAGAGCTTCTTGATCCCACATAAGTCTTTAAACGAGCGTTCATAAGAGATTTCGCCTAATTATGGTACTTTCCTCTTCGGATAGACGGCTCCACCAGAAACAATACGAATGAAGTTTTCATGGGTCGTTGGATAGTTCACAGGAAATGCAAACTCAATTATTTATAGACCAAGGTTGATTGGACAACAAGGAAATTCCAAAACCGAAAATATTCTCAAGATATGCAATAAGTACATAATTTCGGTTTTCGTATTTCCAACTAATATCCAACCTGTAATTTTGAAATCTCTCATTATAAAATATTTAATATTAGTTTAGCACTTAACTAATATAACTTTCCAAGAGATATGTTTTGATTTGTTGGAGAATCAAAAACATATAATCGAAAATCTTAATTAAAAGATTCTCAATATTTCGGATTGGGATCACCTTGAGTATCAAGGAATATCTTTGAATAATAAAATATAAGAATTATATTCATGTTCAAATTATGTCAACATCTGGACTTTCCTATTTAGCAAACCTTAATTCCAAATTCACACAAAACCGTAAAGTAATATGTGAATATAGAGGATCCATTTTGCTCTTGGGACTGGTTCTACCATGACTCCTAACATAGGTTAAGATCGGTTCTACCAAGTCTCCAAATATAGGTAGGGATCGGTTCTACCAAGACTCCCAACAATAGCATGGATCGGTTCTAACATGTATCCCAATATAGGTAAGGATTGGTTCTACCAATATTCTTAACATAAGTCAAGATCAGTTCTACCGCGTGTCCCAAACTAGGTAAAGATAGGTTCTACCATAACTCTCAACATAAGTCAAGATCGGTTCTACCAAAGGTCTTACCTAGGTTCGAATTGGTCATCTAATAGATCTTCAATGGAAACAGGACCAAAACGCCTATTGATTTCTTTTCGATTACGAAACAAGTTTCGTATATGTACTTCCTTTAAGCATATGTAACTAAACATAGTTTCCTAGGATGAAACCACACCTATATCCAATACATAATCAAGTAGTGAGTTACATAGATTATGTCGATGTCACATTTACGAAGTTCAAAAGATAAACGTTATACCGTGTAATCAAATATTCTTCCTTGACACTTTGATCATAATAAAATGAGCAAGTCTATTACTAGAGTATTAAATATAACCTCGCATGTTATGTTTTCAATCTTAAACGGCTTGAAAGCAACGATAAGAATGGATACAAGTCAAAGTAGTATCACTAACCTCAAGTGGAAGGATGGTGTCTTCATTGTAGTCGATACGTCTTCACGATCTTCAGGTCTTCAGAGTAATACTTGTATGTCTCAACATTCCTAGACTTTCTAGTCTAACCTAAACGATGTTGACTCTAGTACATTTAATCAAGCAACCTTAATTGAGTTTTGATACTAAAATATGACAACCAAACTTGACATACCAATGCTTGGTGGGTTCAACCGAGCAATGCTCTAACAAAGACAACAACAGAGAACCATCAACACACACTCCAAGACAACAACGGAGAACGCTTATCAGGTAGTCATCAAGATGGGCGCACCTCGCACGAGCTACATTACACACCGCAATGTTATAGTCGATACGATGCATCAATAAATGAAATGAAGATGGATAAATACATTGAAGACAAAAAAGACTTGGAAGCATCTTCTATGAGTTATAAATTTAGTCCCCTTTTCACCCCAGACGTGGTTAAAAGGCCAATACCAGCACATTATAAGACTCCGGAGTTCAAGTTGTTCGACGGAACTAGCAACGCAATATGAAGCATCTCCATAGGTTCGGAATGATGCTCAATGAGCATGCAGAGAATGAACACATCTGTCTCAGTGAGTATGAAAAGTCGCTAACTGGCGACGCATTTATATGACTCATCACACTACCACAGAACAATATTGAGACATGGGAGCAGATGCAACAGACCTTCATGCATAAATTTTATTCAAAGCTGGTTAAGATCTCCATCTCGGACTTATGCAAGGTCAGATACAGGGTGGGTGAAAATATTACCTTATTTGTTAAATGTTTCTGCATAGAATAATTGAGGTGTATCATAGTGATTCCAGAAAAAGAGTTGGTGAACGTCTGCATTGCTGCTCTACTTTTATAGAGACGACGTGTGTTAGAGAATGCATAACTTGATAACTTTGTGGACTTAGAAGAAGCATGCACTAGAACCGATGCCACAGAGGAAGAAATTGTTGTGGAGACTAAAAATTGGCCCCATAGTGTTTCCTATGCACGGGAGGAGGGTAATCAAAGAAGGCGACAATTCAACGATAATGAAGATAAGCGAGGCAAGCGTCCAACCAACAATAGTTCTGAACGAGAGGAACCTCCAAAATACCCATGTTCTTTTGACCAGGTAGTCGACTTGCTCAAGGAGTGGATCCGTAACAACGAAATCAAGATGCCACCACCTCCTAAAGAAACAACAATACAAGACAAACGTCATGCAGATTACTGCTTACTCCATAGGAAGGTGGATCGCCCTACCAGGGAATGTCGAAATTTGAAGTGGAATTTTCACAATCGTATGAAGCGTGGTGAAATCGACTTGGGCACCAACAAAATTAAGGAGAATCCATTTCCAATTCATCAGATAGCCATATTCACCCACGCCAAGGGAGACGACCGTAAAGTCTATGCCATGCAGGATGTAGAAGACAAAGAGCTTGCTTTGGAAGTTGCAACCATGGAGGTACGAATTACATTGCGGTAACAGTAGGGAAGTCATCATTGTTTAATAACTTCTTCAATGCACTTGGCTTCGACCAACGCCAACGCCAGTTGGCTGCTGAACTACTTACTCGAGTGATAGCTAATGAGAACATGAAATCTTACCTAAATACCCTCTGCCTACCAATGTGATCACATTCTCATAACAAGACCGACGAGTGGATTGCGACCACATGTACGAGACCGCTATACTTAACAACAACGTTCCTCAAGCACTCGTTCAAGAGAGCATTCGTTGATACATGCACTTCATTGAATTTAATACCATACTAGGCATTACAAAGTATCGACGTTAAGGAATCTGAGATAAGAAAATCGCATACAAGAATTCTCACAAAAAGCTACATCCACTAATAAACCGATCAGCGGAAATAGAGAACACGATGATTAAAGTGGTTCGGTCACTCGACCTACATCCACTGATAAACCGTTAAGAGACAAGATCAAGATGAAATAGAGAAGACAAAGATTAAAGTGGTTCGGTCAATTAGACCTACTCCGCTGATAAAACCCTCTTGGGGTGAATTGTATTGATCATCAGTACTACTGAGATAAGTTTACATCAACTTAATGCATCCTATTTATAGATTGATAAGAGAATTGGTAAACCTAGAAACAGAATAGGGAAGCTTAGCTTGACTAAGTAAGTACCGCACATATCTAGCTAGATTACAGGATCTTACAAACTAACTTGATCCTCTTTTATATAGGTGCTTTGACCAAATAGTCGCCTCGATTCTTTTCATGACAACCTCGGCTGCTTGTGCACGACTGATATACTTTAATACCCCTTTCAAGTTGGACACCGAGAGAACTGAAGTGTTCAACTTGAACTATTGTTTGAGTAGATGACTGCAAAACGATCTTTATTCTTTTCTTCCTCTATACGGCCTTCATGGTCACTTAATCGTCGATCACCTTAACACTTGAACAAGAACGAAACAGTCGCGGAAGCAGGCTCTTGTCCTCAACAGTAACAATACAATTTTCCACGGAATTTCTTTGACGGATATTTTTTTAGTACTTGTCGGCTGGTATTATGAAAACACGTCATGGAGATGAAATTGACGATATTTAAGGAAATAATATTGAACATGGAATTATGTTCGGAAGTTTTGAGATATCCAAATATATGGAATGATATATTCGGAATTGGATGGATATTTCTCAATGATGGAGAGATTAAGTAGCTCATTAGAGAAAAACGTGATATTAATTGACACGAGGTTCCAAAAAAATAGAAAATATTTTTGGAGTTAATGATTGATCAGAATTTAGAGAGCCAATAGATGATGGCAGTATCAAAGAACAAAACTAGGTAGATCAACTAGTAGTTGTTCTGGATGTACCAATTGAATAGTACCGAATAAAACCAAGTTGCTTAATCAAATGAAAGTGCCAACGAGCGTATAGACACTAACAAAAGCAGTTTTGCTGTACCTTCCATCCATGCTTTGAAGGTAACCCATAAACACTTAGAAAGAACTTATTTTAAGTGAATGATAAAAGACATGTTTTGATGATGCCGTAATAGAGAGGCAATTGTTGGTAGAACTAAGATATATGTCATCAACAAGCAGGTATGGACATCAGAACAAAAGTGATTCAAATATATCTTTTTCTTTGTTTGCTGATAACAAAAAAAGCGAATATTTATTTTGGATAAAAATCCAAGCAAAAAAAGAAGATCGATTTGGCTGAGTTCTGTAAACTCGAATTATGATGCCAAAACAATAGCATGATCTGTTGATAGTGCAAATGATCAATTGAGTATTGAGAAATGTATTAGCTCATAAAAAACGGAGCTAAGATATGATCTTTGATAAAGATCTACGAGGAGATATATTTAAACAAGAAAGCAACAAGAGTATATTGAACGAACAGAAAATGGTCAACTTGTTGAATGAAACAATACTTTTAGCCTTGAATAGAAAATAAAATGGAAAAATATGAAATTGATCACCAGAATTTAATGGTACTGGGATGATTAGAACACTGTTGATTAAACCTTTAAACAACAGTAGTTAATGTTATTGGTATCACTGATTAAGCGATAAATGAAGAGATTATGAAAAAGCACATCAATAAGAAAATGTTAACTTGTGGGATTGAATCTGTTTAGAAAGAACTAGGGCTGCACATGGGACGGGACGGTACGGGTTTTTGTCTAGCTCAGTACCTGTACCTCCATATGGCCGGTACCTGTACCTTGTACCTTGTACCTTTACCTGTACCTGTGCAATATGGGACGGGACGGGACTTGTACCTGTTTAACTCGGTACGGGACGGGACGGTACCGGTTCTTTACCCGTAGCGTATGTAAAATTATAAAAAAGAAAATAAAACAAAAAATCTTCTAAGTTCGAAGTTCAAATGAAAGTTATAAACCACACCAAAAATTCCAAAACCCTAAAATCAAAAACCAAAAAATTACAATCTGTTTCACATCTAAAGAAATCAACAAAAACTAAATAGAAATGAACAAAAACTAATTAGTTTTCAAAAACCCTAACTATTATTAGACATTATTACTTGTTGCTCGGTACTACGGGACGGGACGGAACGGGAATAGCCTAGAACCGTTACTTGTACTTATTCTAGGCACGGTACAAGTTTTTGGTACTTGTACCTATCCCGTCTGACCACGGTTCCGGTAAGGTTCCACGGGACGGGACGGTTCCTGTGCAGCCCTAGAAAGAACCGATGAGATGTAAAACTAAGATAATTAGTTTGATACAAAGGTGTAACAGATTTGACTCGAATCAGTTTGACAACTAACAGTGAGGAACCATTGTGAGCGAAACCAGTACGTAAATGATTTCCAAAAAACTACAAAGATATTTCCTCAAAATTGATAACCAAATCTAGCAAAACCATCGGTAATACAAAAAAATAAAAATTGCTTTACTGGCTAATAAGTAATAACGAAAGCACCAAATCCAAAGAGAGTATATTTTGGATATGAAACAAATGAATAATATTGAATGGCACAGATCATTTGTTGAAAATATTGTGGTAAGATTGGAACCACACCAAAAACTAAGCGGAAGCATTTTAATTAGAGAGAAAAAAAAACTTGGAAGATGCTAATGAAATAGAACGGAACAATGATAATCTATAACAATAAAAACATCATCAAGAAATGGAAGAGGAAAAAGAAAATGAATCTTTTCCAGCTCTGTACCATATTACCACAACAGCAACGAAGAAGAAACAAAACAATGAAAATAATTGTTACCTGATCTATATATCAAGCGAACCAAATAAGCTAATCCCTTCGTTGGTGTTGAACGATTGAAAAATGAAAGCTCCAATACAACATCAATGCATGGTTTTCCATTGTAAACACAAAAAGGATTTGTATAGTACTGTAAAAAAATATCACAGCAGAAACTTTGATCAGCAAAAGAAGGAAAATATATATATATATATCGATCTCTAATGACGAGATTTAGGGAAACAAAACTTCAAAGCATCTTTACAACAAAAAAATGCAGAAGCAATATTGATTAGCAAAGCAAAAAAATGTTGGTGATGCTAATCAAATAAGAGAAACAATGAGACTCGAATAGACACGATTAAAAAAGCGGAAGCAACGGATCTTTTCCTGCTCTGTACGATCATAAAATATGAATGGTAAGAGGGAAATAGAGTGGTTCGGTCACTCGACCTACATCCGCTGATAAACCCCATAGGGGTGAAATATATTATGATCATCAGAAATTCAGAGATAGATTTACAATTACACAGATATTCCTATTTATATAGGATAATAGGAGAAACAGTAAACCTAAACCTCGAAGATAACAAACTAGATAGCTTGAATGTAGGATTTACCGGCTGACTTGATCTTCTGTAACCAGCTATACGTGGCATATATTCCAACAAATTCAAAGGCTTTGGCGGTTTGAGTCAGTACATTATTGGTACCGTTAACTTGTAAGTCAAGGTTGGCCCTATTCGTTCCGTGGAGCCATTTCATGTTATGAGCATTAAAACTGTTTATCACAAGTTATTGGGATGTCCATGACAGAGAATTTAATTTCACCAGTAAAAGCTTACATCGCGGAAGATGTTTTCTATGACGAAATCAGTGAACCAAATGAAGTAATCACCCATGTTCATTCTATCCTTATCCCAAATTGTGAAACAACATACCAAGAAGGTCAGAGCGTCGACGGTAAGAACAAACATAAGAGAGGACATGCAGCTGAGTCTTCAAGGTTCTAGAAGGAGTCGCATCCAGACGGAAGCCATGTCTATCGCTTATAGAAATCACACAAGGGGTCACACCCATAGTAAAATTAAATATGGCAGAGACAGAGCCATCTACCAAGGATAGTGACCCCCTACAGTTTTGGGAGAGGATTGTTCCAGACTAGGAGCCTAAAAGCTATGAGGCAAGGCAGTTGAATATAGGAGGTGAGAACCAATCTTACGCCAGATGAAAGCAAGGTATTAGAAGATTTACCGCGAGAGTTTCAAGATATATTTGCTTGGTTCTATGAAGACATGTCGGGTTTGAATCCAACTCTGATATGCCATGAACTCAAGGTATCTCCAACAAGCAGACCTGTAAAGCTTTCTCATTGGTATCACCATCGCGGATGAACTTCATGTCAACTACTTGGAAGTCATTGGGGATTCACGACTACTAGTTAACCAGATGGAAAGAGAATTTCATATCATAGAGACGACCCTAGATGTGTATAGAGGTCACGCATAATGACTGATTGAACATTTTAAACAAGTGGTCGTACAACATAAAACTCGAGTATGCAACAGACATGCTGATACATTGACTACATTGGCGTCTAATCTTCAGCTTGCAAACATCAACGAGGAAACTGTCACGGTAGTAAGACGGACCACGCCATCCACATGGGTAGAAGACCTCATCTTTGAAGAAGAGAACGATTAGCGTAGACCAATCATCTCAGAACTCAATAGTCCTCCAGAAGAGCGATAATTACCATGGAAGTTATTGAAAGCATACACACTCATCAATGGTACCCTATACTTCATAGCATCAGGAGGAGCTTTGAGCAGATGCCTTAGTCAGGAAGAAGCACGAGATAAATTACATGAGACACACAACTTCACATGTGGACACAACTAGTCCATTGCATTACATAGGCGAATTCAAATAGTTGGATATTACTGACCAGATATGGTCATCCAGGCAACAACCGTGTAGGATAGCCGTGTCAAGTGTCAAGAGGCACCCCAGCTGGCAGAGGTTATGTAATAGACGATACAAAAGATGAATGGTGAAAACACCATACATTGAGTTCCTGACAAGACGGGATTTACCAGAAGAAAAAGAATTGGTTCTCAAGATAGAAAAGAAATCAGAGAGGTTCTTCGTGGTTGAAGGTGAATTGTTTAGGAGGAGCTTCGGGAAACAAACGCTTAAATGTCTGGGTGTGGCAAGGCAACCAGATGATGGAAGTGACACATGATGGTGAATACCAAGGGAAAGCTAAGTTGTTTACTACAATGGAGCAAGACACGGCTGCATATGTTCAGAAATGTGAGCAGTGCCAATTACATGGGAACCTTATGCATGCACCACATACGATCCTACACAACATCGCTGCCTGATAGACACATTTTTGTGTTTACTCTCAATTCTATATATTGTTAGTTCTCAACTATATACTTATTGTGTTATTTTATGTGTTTGTAAGTGTTTTTGATAAATAAAATTTTGCGGAAAAATTGGCTCAAAAAGTCATAAAGGCACAAGAAATTAATAAAGGCACCACATGGCAAGTGCTAAAGGGGCCGTCATTTTGGACAGGGGGACTCCACCTTCTTCACGTTTTGAAGAAAATTTTGACGGGAAAATTTCCTTTCTTGCGAAGTTTTTTGGGAGCGATTTTCGAGAGATTTAGTTGTAGATTTGTATGGGATTGACTTGGGATTAGTTGGTATAGATAAAACAGGGAAGATAAGTGCTTGAGATTCAAAAAAATAGGAAATTATCATTGATTATCGTTGATGCATGGGAGGAAATACACTCGAGTATGTTTGGTTTATAAATGGAAGTTGCGAGAGGATTTTATATTGTTTTGGATTAACACAGTTGACGCATAAAGATAAAGAAAGAGAAGAAAATTTTCGTGACTTTTGGTAAAAGAAAAAAACGGTAAACCAAGATATCTTCGAGTTATTTCGGGTCTGGTGGGGTATAAAAGGGTTGTTGGAGTCTCAGAAGTTTTCATGCAAATTTTGGGGAAGTTTAGAAGAGAACAGAGCTAGAAAAATCAAGTTTCAGAAAAGTTTTTGCTCTGCTACTGGGAGAGTAATGACTAGAATGATCGGCACGACGAGGAGGAGCAGAATCGAACGTTGAAGAAATAAGAAATGAGGTATTTATAGACTTAAGATGTCATTACATACAATAAAAATAATAAATATTATTCAAATAAAAATCGTACCACAAATGACAAAGCATAACTATGGGTAATTTTGGGACTAATAAAATCAGGAGAGCTAGATACAACTTGAGAATAAAGAGTTCGGATGACCGTCTTTTCAGAGGAATGAAACGTTGTGACTGAAATAAACAAAGGAAGTTTCAACAAGGGGAAACAAAATGAAACCCACGCACAAGAACAATAGTTATAAGAAGGTACCTACATGGGGGTGATGGCGGCAACAACGCCAGATAAAATAACCTACTTTTTGTAGCACGGAATAATGGAGTCATTAATGGAGTCATAGCTTGGTTACCAACATTGGATGATGTGGACAAGGAAATTTACGAGTGAAACGAGGCTTGCTATCTTTGATGACGGAATGAGAAAAAGTCTTACCAACCAGTTGAGGGTCATCACTATGGGAAGGCAAAACAACAGAGGAAAGTCCTTGATTAAAACCCCTTTGGCGAACGAAGCGATCAACATTGTAGTATTCGACGTAAAATTTACAGGCATAGTAACCTAGAAGATATCCAGGAATCACGGCTGCGGCAAAATCCCATGAAACTACAGAAGGGTTGTTAGGACGAATCTCCATGGAATCATCGGTCGATGGTGAAGAAAGAGAATCTGATAAAAGGCCGCAAGCACCGTCGTTTTAAGGTCAGAATGTGAAACCATAAAGAGAATCCATTACATCAGCAAAGCTTGGGTTACGACGAGCATAGAGACCAGAATAGAGTTATATGCGAAGGTGAGCAATTGTATCCTTGTAGGAACGAGCACCCCATTCATAGTGGCTTAGTTCTTAGGAGGACGAATTTATAAGGGTTTCAAGGTGGGTTGGTATCGCTTGAAGTATTCCCGTGTCTGTTAGAGCATTTCTCGGTTGAACCTACAAGTTTTGCTATCTCAAGTTTATTGTAAATGTTAGGTGATCAAATCTATATATTTATTTTCAGTCTACTAAGTCAAGTTTCAGATAGGTTAGAATTGTAGTTGAGTATCAGAGATCACCCTTGAAGACCGAAGATCGACGAAGACATTTTGGAGAACTTCTGTATCAGGTATGTGAAGACTGAACCATTCTATTTTACTCACTATACCATCATTCTATATATTGAGACTATGTCGTATGACTTATAGTAGATTAACAAACAAGATGTTTCGAGTCAAGCTTTTCTTGTGAAAAATCTCGAAACATAATTTAGCGTTTGGATGTTCAAAGGTCCTTAACAATATTAATTCTATGAATTAATTTGTGGATCAATTGAAAATTGCCCATGCAAATGATTATATCACTTTGGAATGTTTCAATTATTAAAAGAGAGATATATGAACTTATAGAATTTCTACTCAGGCTAGGTTGGCGAACTCAGTTTGCAAACCATAGATATCTGAGATTCAAAAATACAGGAAGGTTGGCGAACTCAGTTCGCAAACCATAAGTTCAGTCGGGAACAGTTCACAAACCTGGTTGGAAAACCTTGGTGAACTGAATTTTATAGGTTGGATTAATTGGCTAGCAGTTGGCGAACCCATCTCAAGAACCGTGGTCAACTAAGTTCCGGAGTCTAGTAGGGTTGGATAACTCGGTTCACGAACCATTAAACCCTGACCGTGAACAAGCCTTGCGGATCACGAACCTTTATACCAACTGTCCTGGCAATGTTTAGCAGATGCTCAAAGACTTATTATTTTAATATGTTTAGCATTGCTAAAGCTCTCTTAAAAACTTCTAAGACTTCATTGATTTATTAAAACACTTAGATATTTGAATCATGATTAATTTCTTAGGTGTTTAAATGAACATCAAGTAGCTTTTAGTTCTTTGGCTAACTTGCCAAACCGAACAGTCATTATACAAGGTTACTGAACTCGGTCTAACCGAACCTTTGTGTATAGTTTTCTATTGTAGTTTGAAGACCTATTTTGTTGTCTTGATTCTCAAGTTATCTTAGCTTGAATTATAAGCTAACCCTGGTTTTTGAAAACTATAAATAGAGCATCTCTGTCAATTAGGAAAATTAATCCCTGAAACATTGTGTCCTAGTTGATTCTAGAGTCGCCTCTATTGACCTTTTAGGTCTACGGCTAAAAAGACTTCGCTTGGGAATTCGTGAAGCTAGGATCTGACTATTTTTACCTTGATAGTTCGTGAATCCTGATCTTGCTTTTCTATTATCGAGGTTTTCGTAATGTCTTTCAGGCAACATAGATAGTAGTCACAAAGTTTTTTCGTCTCTGACTTTGTGATTCCTCAAGATAGATATCTAAAGACTGATCTTAGTTGATCTTTCGACGATTGCTATTGAGAGGTGGTTAAGAATATAGACTGCTCTTCGGGAGTCGTAAGTTCCGTATTTGTGAGGTTTGCTAGCTTGCTATTGCAGACAGATTTCCACACCTTGATCTTTGATCTAAACAGATATCAAGTAGGCTTATCTGTTAGAGGCAGATTGATATCAAAAGTCTTCACTTCGGCTGAAGCAACTCTTAGGCTGTAAAAGACGTCAGCTAAGGGAAAAAAGTGCGTAGAACCTTGCAAGGTTCAAGAGACGTAAGGAACGCGACTGTAACTAAATCCTTTGGAGGGTGGATTCGGTCTCAACTACATTCCAGTTTCGAGTCTGATCGTAGGCTAATGTCTATAGCGGCTTAATACAGTATGGTGTTCAATCTGGACGAGGTCCCGGGGTTTTTATGCTATTGCAGTTTCTTTGTTAAAAAAATTCCTGGTTGTTGATGCGTGAAAACGATTTGCTGGTTTTTTAGGAAAGTGAAGAGACGACCATACGTGCGGGGACTCTTCGACCGAGCAAATTTCCCAAACCTTTTTCAAACAGATGCACTGCATGGGAGTGCTTTGAGTTCGAGAGATCAATATGTAGGACTCCGGCCTAAACCAAGACAATGACCATTCAAGAGTCAATTTGGTCACAAAGAGGGATGAGGGTCGATCTGTAGGAGGGAAGCTGAGAAGTGTGTGTAATATCAATGATGATCAAGGATTGTGGATGTGTTTGGAGATTTTTGCAAGTGAACTGTTGAGTTCGAGTAAGTTCTGATTGATTGATTGAATTCTGCTCTGTTGAGAGTTCTTGTTCAGATGAGAATTCTTGGTTGTTCAATCGTGGATCTAGAGACTTATTTATATTGCAAGAATAGTAGACACATTGATCCCAGTAAGTGTGACGGTTGCTGGAATAATAGAGTGGGAAATCGTGGTTAAACCAGTTTCATGTCGTGCGGAGACTTGGTTGATTTTCCATCCACTACTTTGCTAACTCCCTCAACTGCTTGCATGACTAACTCACATTTCTTATCGTGGGTGTACACACGTGCCGTAGGACGCCAGAAAAAAACCCTAGTGAATATCCCCCTATGTGATGTGATTGATGTCTCACGAATGTGGTGTCTGCAAGGCAGACGTGTATTTAATTAGTCAGTTATTACCTTAACTAGACGATGAGTATTAGCCTTGATGAGTCGAGCATAATGAACGGATGTGGTATGCTATGAGACTCATAGATTGAGCATAAGGTGTTTGCTCAGACATAATAATGGAAAGACATTGAGTCTTGATGAATTGTATATATTATTTTACCAGTCGAGGTAATAATAATATTCTGATAACTTGGGTTGCTCGATCAAGGACTTATTTTGATATGTCGAGTATTCGACAGGAAATCAAAGATATTGTTGAATTATACAGAATGCTCATTTCTGATCTAATATATCATGAATAATCGAATGACAAAGTAGAAATCAGAAATATTGGATGGTCGTCCATTCGAACCATGTTGTTGAGTTGAGAAAAAATGTTGGTAGCATACCAAACATTAAGTATAAATTAGAATATTGATTGCTGGATCAATAGAATTCTCTAATGTTGATAGTTGAATCAATCATAAGAAATATTGCTCGGTCGAGCAATTAATGGTTGAATCAATGAGTTCTGAACCCAGTTAATTGTGTATTTTGCTAAATTAAGCAATTTAGTGTTGATAGATGAGCAAAATAAATATTGCTCGATTCATGAATTATTGGTAGAGGGACCAAATAAAATATTAATTAAAATACTGGTAGCTAGACCGAATATTATATAATTAATTAGGATGTCGATTGCTGGATCGACATAAAATTATTAGTGTTTACACTTGCTCAAAATTATGATTTGCAGAGCATTTGGTTTGAAACCCTATTTATGATCGATTGTTGATCAATTGATGATTTACTGAAATCAACCAATGAGTGATAGAGGGATCGGCTACATGGGTAACTCAAGTCTTTCCATCCTCTTAAGATCCTAGTTTTGAATGAATATATTGGAATTTTGGGTAACAATATCGGATAATTTTATGAATATAAGCATAATATATTCAAAAATGAGTAATAATATTTAGGGTTTTATTTTGAACCATTTAATCGGAGTCATCTCATCTTACGGTGATAGTTGGTTTGGAAAGGCTATAAATAATGAGCTAGTTTTTTTTATAAAAGAGGAGGAGGAACCCGGTAAATTTTTTGGGGAAGAAACATTTTTAGAAGAAGTCCGTACGGGGAGGAAGGGAGACTAGCTCGAGAGAATTCATAGAGGTATATGAGGAAAACTTTGGGAAAAATCTAGAAAAGAGTTTGGGTACAATTTGCGGCAATTGTTGGATTCCTTAATCAAAGTAACATTTTCGATACCGACAGTGAAAATAGGTTTGGCTAAATACAATTTCTTTCAATTTTATTGACGTGATCCCACGCGAACAATCGTGCACGAAATATTGATTATTTTTCATCTGATAATGCAAGCTTTTGGTGTTCGTTCATTAGTTGAGAACTGTTTTTGATCCATTCATAATATATACTTATATTATATTTGTTTAATGCTTGATGTACGTCATGGTGCTCAATAGAGAAATTTCAATGTTATTAGTTGGCTTGTTTGGATATATATATTTGACGTGCTAGCTAACCATTTGAGCGATCAAATTATCAAGAGACCTTGCTGGTACGTGGTTGTCGGTAGTCCGAACTAGTACCTTCTTTTATAACATCTAACGTAGATTTTAAAATAATAATTGATAGTTAATAATAATAGTTTATATTTTATTGGTAATAATAATAATATTTCCTTTATTATTGATTTATTTATTCAATTGAAGGTATCTAATATTTTACAATTTTGCAGGTGATAATCGTATGAAATTGATTTTTTTTGTATATTTTTATAACCCAAACCCTAATATCCCAATTATAAAGTAGAGGCATATCTTCGGATTGGACAGGTTAGGTGCCTCACACCTTCCTAGCCCGTATCTTGATTCCCGGACTCATCTCTGTATTTGGACCAGTGCTTCTTTTTGTGTCCCAACTCCCTAAGTTGGGTGGCGACTTCCCATAATAATATTTCCTTGTGTATTTTTCCATTTTAGATATTTAGAGATCTTAACGGATTTCGACGGTATCTACAGTGGCGACTTCACTGGGGACTTTGAGAATCTAACTCGAAAAATAATTGGGATTTTAGGGTTTTGATTTGACACTTCTCGGTGTTTGCACACACACACTGCACTCACCCATTCATCTTGCATTTTCCTTTCGCATCATCCGGAGTCCAATTTTTAGGAAAATTTGTGGCTATTAAGCTGAACCTACTGGGCGTTATCGGCCGAACCACCACAAGCCTTAGCCTAGTACCGAAGAAGACTAGTTTCGACTACGTCTGAGGTATATTCTGCTAAGGTAGCCCAAGCCTACCGAAGTGCTAGTTAAACCTGCATGCACGTGCATAAACTGCATTCATTGTTGCACAAAATACGAGGCATTGGCACCTTTTGTTACCATATATTCTTTTTGTTTCCTTGAAAAACAGGAACAGAGAAGTTTGTACAGAAAATAACCAAAGAACCTGAAATGACTAGCGACACTGGGGAAATGGCCTGGTTGCGCGAACAACTCCATAAGATGTTGTATACCAAGTTCAATGAATTGAAAGTCGAGATGAAATCCGAGACCAAGAAGTTGACTCTCGAAACCATTACTGGGAAATATGAAGGGTCGGAAATGAGGAAAAATGACAAAAATAATCATAATTATGAAGAGGTTAAAAATAATAATTTTGAATAGGAAAGTTTTAAAGAGGTTAAAGAGGAAGATTTTAAAAAAATGGGAGAGACCATGGCACGAGAAAAACAATTGTCCCTGAGGCTCAAAAAATTTGAAAGGACCTTGCAGAAAATGGGTGAAGGTACAATAGATACACATGGGCTATATCCTTATCCCGATATTCGTTTACCTCCTTGCTTCAAATTTACGGATATGGATAGATATGATGGAACTGGGTGCCTGAAAACCCATATTCGTATGTATGTTGGGTACTTAAAACCATTGGGTATTAGTGATGGGTTGTTAGTACAATTGTTTCAGAGAAGTTTGACCGGTACGGCCTTAAAGTGGCTGATGAAGACAGACCCAAGTATAGTTTCGACTTGGCAGGAAATGGTCGATATGTTTGTGAGAAGGTTTATGTTGGTCCCTTAAATTCAATTTCTCGGAAAAACTTAGAGGCGGTCAAACAAGGACCCACTGAGTCATTTACGGAGTTCTTTCCACGATGGAGGACCAAGGCATTAGAGATCGATGAGATATTAACCGAAGAAGAGATGGTAGATATTATAATGAACTGTTTGAACCATGAATATTGGAACCGGCTGATATCATCTTATCATCCAACATTACACTCTTTATGGAAGGTGGGTTCACAGATTCAAAATGCATTGGACACGGGTAGAATGACAAGGTTGACCAATCCGGAGAACTCTAGTGGGAATAATAATAGAGGGACCACATTTATGGAAGAAAATCAAGTGAATACCATGACAGTTGTGTCACTAATTGAAGTACCCGAAGGACTACACCAGGGGCAGAGCCAGAATTGGAATCAGGGAAGATATGGACATCCTCAAAGGAATTTTGCAGAGGCAAAGCACCCATTACCCTATCATCAAAGGGAACCCATGGTCAATTTTTCTTGGAAGAAAACCATACAAATTTAGCCTCCTCAATCTACAAGCAAGAATCTGCTTTCAATCGACCTGTTCACATTAGTGAGCTCTTCGTGGATCAGGTACAAACCGTGACTTCATTTAATTCAACTAATCGTCCTATTTTTCTATCTGAATTAATGGAAGATTATTATGGAGTTGAGCAACCAAGGAACGTGCCAAATTCCAACCGATTCCCAGCAGAGTCTGTGCATATATCTGACCTTCTACCAAAGCAGACCGTGCCTGTTAGGCCTGTGCATATTTCAGAGATCTTATCTTATTCCGATCAACCACCAGTGGGTCCAGTGCATGCAACAAATCAATCTTCGTTTAGTTGGGTGGATCCGGTCAAAAGTGACGGTGGTGATGAAGTTCAAAATATAGCAAGAAGCAAACCCATTTACAAGCCACCTCATCTCAGGGATAAAAATACAATGCCTCCTACATCCAGGTTGAAGTCTACAAGACAAGAGGATGAACTAAAAGTGGTAAGAACAATAGAGGATGAGTCAGGTAAGTCTCTAACTCATTCTGTTGAATCAATCAAACCGGTTAAGGGTACACCACCTGAATTTGTAAATAAGTCGTCTTTTATTTCCAATTTTCAAAATATTTCAAAAAATTCAAAAAAAATTGAAAAACTAAAAAACCAAAAAGATTTTATTTGTAGGAAAATGTTTTGAAGAACAATATACTTGGCATAAATAAAGTGTTTGAGAACACTGACAAGCCGTGGGGACAGTGGAACGACAAAAAAAAAAAACCCTGAACTGGCTAAAGAAGTAAAGTTCGTCAATCAGAGCAAGGAAGGTCAACCTTTAAGGGCACCTTAGAGAAAGAAGATGGATACGACCAAAATGTGGATACAATGCAAGAATGTACCAAAACAGAAGACAGAATTAGTGAATTTAGTAGAAGAGAAACCCTTGCAGCTAAGACCACAATGGATGTTGAAGACCTGTAATAAGAAGGAAGAGAGATTCAAAACACATGAGGATGAGATTTTTCCACCAAATAAAAGAAAGACGACGAATCCACTGCTTGAGGAAATGGTATCTTACAAGGACGTGTTATTAAATTTGAAAAATGATGGAGCAACTGATCAAAAGGCAAAGAACGATTTTCCCAACATAAAGTTTAAGAAAGAAATTAATCAAAAGGAAGTGAATGATTTTCCGAACAGAAGGTTCAAGAAAGAAAATAATCAAAAGACAATGAATAATAATCGGAGCATAAAGTTCAAGGAAACAATTAATCAGAAGGTAATGAATAATTCTCCCAGCACAAAGTTCAAGAAAGATATTAATCAAAAGACAACAAATGATTTACCCAGCAAAAGGTTCAAGAAGAAAATTAATCAGAAGGAAATGAGTGATTTTCCCAGCATAAGGTTTAACAAAACAACTAATCAGAAGGCAATGGATGATTTTCCCAGCATAAGGTTCCAGAATGCAGTTAATCAGAAGGTAATGAATGATTTTTCAGACAATGGGTTCAAGAAGATGAAGCAAGCAGAGTTTCGAGAAGATCCAAGAATCGTACAGAATAGAAGAAATGTTCAACCATTTGATCGAGGCAGCCAACATGATCCAGGCCCGGCAAGTGTTACTCGACCCAATAAATACCAAACCTAGGTAAGTGCTCAAATCTATCTAAGGGCGGCGAACGCTCATAAAACTTAAGGAGATTTTTTTAGAAGTCCAATATCTCTCTCATAGTGTCATAGTCTAGGGGCGGAGTCGTCATCATGTTTGACCCCTTTAGTCAGTCGGTCCCAATAAAAATAAAAATAAAAATAAAATAATAATAATGTACTAGGGGCAGATCCTCACTATCTTAAGCCCTCGTCAAAAAAAAAATATGCTAAGGGCAGAGTCGTCATTATGTTAAGCCCACGTCAAAAAAAAAAAAAAAAAAAAATCTAGGGGCACCACCATCATCATACTGGGCCCATGTCATTAGAGCATTTCAGTCTTCTATTATAGTGTTCGGTCTTTTTCAAATAAATAACTGGGCTTTTTAATAAAGTGTCCATGTTTTTGTAATATATTTTAGAAAATGGCCGTATTTTTTAATGTTTATATAAAGTGGCCGAAATTGACATTTTCCATCCCGTTTTCTTTAAGAAAACGAGTAACGGTAGTTAACTGTAGACGTGGCAGTTATCCTACCTAGTAAAAGACATTTACGCCCCTCTTATGGACTGACTAGGTCCAGTTAGTTACATGAGTCACAACTCAATGTGTCGGACCAATTGAAGAACATCATTTAGGCATTTCTACGTACATGTTGAGTGTGTGAAGGGATGAATGTGTGATTAATTTGTACACTTTTCCATATCTCCTTACCTGCATTGAAATCTTATCTAACACAAACTCATTGAAATCTTATCTAACACAAACTCATTCTCCTAAACAATTACAAACACTAATCGTTCATCGATCTTAAACCATTCATTACAAATAACCAATAGTAAAGCATTAGGTAAGAATGGGTTGATTTTACCGGGTAGAAAAGATGGTAGAGATGTTGCTCATGTCGTGTGAGATGGAGAAACAGGTCATGACTTTACCTGATTCTTCTCGGCTTGAATACCCTATCCGCTGACATATAAACTTCTAATTGATTTTAAGAACAATCCACGATTATAGATCCACACATTGTAGTTGTAGCCGAGAAGGTTTTGCTCCTTTTGTACCAGGCAAGTAATGAGACAACTGGTGTACCTCTCGACCCTCCCACATTCAAACTATGCTAGCCAAAAAGAGCAAAAAATCTCTATTTCTCTTGACAGTTCAACAACTAGCTTCTTGTCACCGCTAATTTTAGCATCATTTTAATCATAAGAAACAACGAATTCATAAGATGAAAATCAGACTGTTACCCAAGGCTAAACCCCATCTCATGAACAAAATACCCATTGTACAGATTGTCAGATCTATTAGCTTGAATAGGCAATCGGAGACTGGTAGCATTTTTTCTCTTGAAACACAATATCCCTTTGAACCATTTTACCAAACAGCTCTTGTGCCATATTCATGCTTCTCTTCCTTTCAAATGAGTAAGCAGAGTACTCCATGTTGTGGTGCCTCCTGGTGATATATTAACTAGCAGATCACCAATATCACCAGTTTTAATGAACACCCATTTGTTTGACTTTGCAAACAAAAAATTAAATCCATTAGCATGTCTATTCCATTCAAAACTATCAAACAAACCTTAATCTCATCTATTCTTTATCAATTTCAACGGTTGAAGATCCCAAAAAATTACTGATTTCACGACCACAATCAGTACAAGATTCTTACAACTCGAACCTATATCAAACCCACCTTTCCAATTCATTTAAGAACCCAAATCTCTTGATTAATCTACTCAGTTAATCCATGAAACCAATAATAACAAAACTTTTTTGCTTCCCTGTATTTTTATTCCAACTAAAGCCGAAAACTTTGCCATTTCTCATTACAAGCTCCGTGTACCTCTCCATCTCAAAAAACTCTTCACACCGAAGCACAATATCTCTCGTATTCATGACCAGCCGGCAGCAAAGTTGCCTCCTGTTACACCCTAAAGAGAAAAGTAAGTTCGTAAGGGTGTAATGGTAATTTCAACATGCATAATTGACTAAATCAACGAGTTTGACCATTTTGGTGGGTCCATGTGTTATATTTAATAGAAAGGCCACATTCTAAAAGATTTAAATTTTTTGGACGGTTTATTAAATATATGGATGGAAGCTGGTCAGTTTATTAATTTTCCCTAAATAATTTAGAGAGAGATATGTTGGTCCATCTGTATGTCATCATTAGTCCTGTAAGTCATCTCCTAAAGTTCTATGAGCAACGGACGTCCAAACTGATAGATTAAAAAAAATGAAAAAAAAAAAAACAAATTTGAAAAAAAAAGGGATACAAAAAGAAAAAATAATGAATGAAAAAAATTGAAAAGAAATGGTTATTAAACAACCACTTGGGAAAATTGAGTAGCACTTAAAAGAGACAGAGGAAAGGAAGAGTCGCGAGGAGAAATTGAAGATTTGAAACATCGAACGTCATCCCTGGACTTAGAAAACAACAAAGTCGTGAATCGTTTTTACAGTTCGAAGCTAATAGGTGAAGTTAATTATAGCTGGGAGGATTGACAGATTTGAAAATTTGGATGGGGACGGTAATATTTTTGGTGGCATCTATCAGACACGTGGCAGGTCAGGATTCTTAAACCTTTGTATATATTGAGTATTTTGTTTTTTCACCTTTTGTTCTTGAAAATTATTTTCTAGGATTTGTCTCTTAAGTAA
This sequence comes from Papaver atlanticum, assembly GCA_023531105.1. NCBI lineage: Eukaryota > Viridiplantae > Streptophyta > Magnoliopsida > Ranunculales > Papaveraceae > Papaver > Papaver atlanticum. The sequence continues at coordinate 989,381 of JAJJMB010007841.1, read as the reverse complement.
AAAAAAAATGAAATAAAAAAAAATTAAAATAATAATAATAATAAAAAGAAGGATTACCTAGCATTATTAAATAAAAATAATAATATAATATTTTTTTTTTATTAGGAACATGTGCTACTAATAGCTCCTTTGCAAGGTCGTGAATTACAGGGTTTCCCCAGATTTTGGACGCATAGCTCAAAGAGGAAGTGAAAGTGAAGGTGTACTTTCTTCCTAAGGATTGTGGCAATAGAGAATGCATGGGGCAATTCGTATGTCCCAAGCTTCTAAGGGATCGTAGAAATGACCAGAAAGGATGAAAATATTTTGAGCAGGGTTGTAAAGATTGAAGAACCTTTACACGGATGATGCAATCGATGTGATGAAGTAGCATGTTGATTAGAGGAATCATAATAAACCGCAACCTGTTTTTGCTGTAGCTGGAATCGCACAAGTACCGTCTCGTCGTGATCCCTATCATGAGGAAATGTACTAGTGCTAAATAAAAATACTTAGATATAATTCGGGTGAACTTTCTAGTGTCATCTCGGATATTCATAAGTAAGGAATCCAACAAAATATTTGGCTCGTGTTAATGTGCAAAATTGGTGTGTATGTCTTTGGCATTCAGTTGCACACAAACCTCTGCCAAAGAGGGGCAACTGTAGACACCCCAATTTTGTATATACACTTAAGATTGTGAAAGCTCACCCGCAAAATTGTATCTGAAACTGTCTAGTACATTAAGACTGTTATAAGGCTAAAATAATAATACTTTTTTGTTGCTGAGAAACACACCAATGCATTAACTTAAAAGACAATTACAAACTTCGATTAAAGGTTCTTCCCTCAACAAGCTATCCAAAAAAGGAGTAGAAGAAACCCAAGTGATTTTCAAACCAAACCTTCTAGCCCGACGTGCAAGCCGGTCTGCTAATTTGTTCTTAAGACGCTTAATATAAACAACTTTATAACTATTACAACTAGAAAGGGAAATCCGACACTCCTTCAGTAGATCCATGCATCGCCAGTCTATTGCACCCTTGCCTTCATTAACAAAATCCACCAACTGAAGGCAGTCGCTAGCAAATAGGACTTTGGATAGATTCATCTCCAATGCCCAAGAGATAGCCAAAATTAGAGTTATTGTCTCAGCAGCAACAACACTTGAAATCAATCCAAAATCCACTCTAGACTGTTTTATTCTTCCTGCATTATCACACAGAATAATACCAACACCCATATTAAAGTTCTTGAAAGAGCCATCTACAAAATATTATCAACATCTTGAATAGGAGTTCTAACATCCAATCTTATAAAAAAATTAGGAAAAAGAGGAGCAACATAAGTGTTAATTAGTCTTCTAGAATCCATAATAACTCTATCAAGATTAATCGAAACAGTTCTAAATACTACATCACATCTTAATTTCCAGATACACCACATAACAATAGCTCCAATGCTTGGCCAGTTTACAACATAAGGAGATAATCCCAAGACTTTATCAAACCACCACAGAAAAATATCTTCAATACAATCAAAATCAGTAACCACTAGATGTTGCAGAGATAGAGAAAACCAAATATGAGAAGCAACAGGGCAAAGAAAGAACAAGTGCATAACAGATTCAACTTCATTTCTACATAAAGGGCAGCAGTCGTCAACAACAGGATTATAAAGCACAAGGGTTGAGTTAACTGGTAACATCTGAGAAAAAAAATTCCACATAAAGAATTTAATCTTTGGTAGACAATCTAAAGACCAAACTTTTTCCCAAAAAGAGGCTTCTTTAACAGAACTAAACTCATTCATGTAAACTTTGTAAGCTGTTTTAATATTAAACATTCCAGTTTTTGTATGAGCCCACATAATATTATCTTTTTCCCTAATATTAACTCTTAAAGACCTAATCTTTATAACATCATCAGGAGAAAACAAAGACTCAAGAAGACCAAGGTTCCAATTGTTATTCTGAGCATCTATAAGTTCGCTAACAAAAGTGTAATCTTCAAAATTAGGACTAATCGAAATATGAGGAGAATTACTACCAGGTAACCAATTAGAAGACCAGATTTTCGTTGATGTTCCATCATTGATCTTACTCACAATATTAGCTTTTAAGAATATCAAACCTTTTACTATACCTTTCCATATCCAAGAAGACCTATCAGCAGCCTTATCAATCTCCAATAAGTTTTGATTAGGAAAATACTTATCTTTTAGAAATCTAGATACCAGTTGATCTGGATTTTTACAGATTCTCCAACCCAATTTTATAATAAGAACCCTGTTAGTAGCATAAGAGTTTCTAATACCTAAACCGCCATTTAATTTAGACTTACCAATGTCATTCCAAGAACGAAAATAAGCAGCATGTCTTGGGTTTTTTTTAGACCACCATAAAACTCTTTGAATCGAATCAATTTTTTACGTAATTTTTTTAGGAAATGGAAAAAACGACATATGGTAAACAGCTAAACTAGAAAGAACATGCTTTGTAACAACAGTTCTACCCGCAACATTAAGATTTCTCTTGGTATTACTCAGCCTATCATAAAACTTATCAATAAGGAACTAGAAAGTCTTAGTTTTATCCCTTTTTACAAATAAAGGAGTACCCAGATACTTTTCAGTACTACTCAGATATTTAATCCCCAAAGATTTTGAAAGAAATTTCACATGCTTATGATGCATCTTACTGCTAGTGAAAAAACCAGATTTCTCAAGGTTGATAGCTTGACCTGAGGCTTTCGCAAAGGTATTAATTATCTTCATAAGATTTCTAGCATAAGTTAAAGAAGCTTTTGAGAAAAGCATGCAGTCGTCTGCAAATAATAAGTGAGAAATCGAGGGACTATTTTTCCTCAATTTAAAACCTTGAATGAGTTTATCATTTTCACCTTTCAGTAACTGCTGAGATAAGGTTTCCATACAAATGATAAAAATATAAGGAGATAGGTAATGTCCCTGCCTAATACCCCTAGAAGGATAAAAAACCTCTCCTAGCGAGCCATTGACTAGAATAGAATAGGACACTGTACTAATACATTGATAAATCATTTGACACCTCTCCATGAAAGATAAAGAATGTATTCCCTAACAACCTTCTCACAGAGATAATCATAATAAGATTATACAACACCAGAAAAGATCATTCCCAAAAAATATTGACAGCAATTAAGAATCTTTAGTATCAAACAACGTATAATCAAATCCCTACACTAGGTAGGATCTCAAATCACCCCACAAATCACTCCGAATGACTAAACCCTTAAAGCTTATAACTTAACCCTTATCAATTTCAGAATCTTTTCCAAGAAGATAACATCAGAAGAGAAGTATCAGTGAACCATACCCAATATCAAAAGTAAACCCGTCTTCTCAAGAACCACTCTTGCTTTATGAATCTCATGATGATGCTCTGGAACTCTATGTCTGCACCTCCATTAGCTCATGACCTAAAATAGAGGAAAAAGAAAAGAAAACTTAAAAAACCAAATCAGATACAGGTTAAACATAAATCAAAATATCTAATACTGATAGATTATAGAAGACATCAAAGATTTTGTTCAAAGATCACAGATATAAAGATTCAGGATTAAAATTTAGGATTAGGTCAAAACAGACTAGGATTCAATTTGTAAATTTCGGCCACCAAAATCTAAATAAAAGATATGTAAACGGATTAAAATCAATAGGAGAACATGAAAAACAAATTGATTTGCAAAGAAAATAACTGAATTGAACAGGAGAAAGTAGAAAATTTTCAGTTTGACTTAGTCAGCGTCGCATGACTTTTCGCCTCTCGACTTAGTCAATTACATATATGAAGGTTAATCAAATAATAATGTAATTGAAGGTTAATCAAATAATAATAATACTAGGTGAACTATATTTGGAGTCTAGTTAGCCTATGTTAGATTGTGTCCAACCAAATTATAGACGTGAGTGCGGTGTCGGCTTATGTCATCATTTAGGAGCCTAAATTTTCTTAGCCCACTAAGTGCCCACCATTTCAAAGTCCATGCAAAGATTAAATGTCTACTGGTACCAAAACGTGCCCACCAAGCCCACCGATCACTTAGGTTTGACGTCCACCTAGTTGCAAAATGTCGACATATTTGTGACACCGAATTCCTTAATTCTCAAGTCTTTCCATCCTCTTAAGATCCTAGTTTTGAATGAATATATTGGGATTTTGGGTAACAATATCGGATAATTTTATGAATATAAGCATAATATTTTCAAAAATGAGTAATAATATTTAGGGTTTTATTTTGAACCATTTGATCGGAGTCATTTCATCTTACGGTGATAGTTGGTTTGGAAAGGCTATAAATAATGAGCTAGTTTTTGGGGAAGAAACATTTTTAGAAGAAGTCCGTAGGGGGAGGAAGGGAGACTAGCTCGAGAGAATTCATAGGGGTATATGAGGAAAACTTTGGGAAAAATCTAGTTTGGGTACGATTCGCGGCAATTGTTGGATTCCTTAATCAAAGTAACATTTTCGATACCGACACTGAAAACAGGTTTGGCTAAATACAATTTCTTTCAATTTTATTGACGTGATCCCACACGAACAATTGTGCACGAAATATTGATTATTTTTCGTCTGATAATGCAAGCTTTTGGTGTTCGTTCATTAGTTGAGAACTGTTTTTGATCCATTCATAATATATACTAATATTATATTTGTTTAATGCTTGATGTACGTCATGGTGCTCAATAGAGAAATTTCAATGTTATTAGTTGGCTTGTTTGGATATATATATTTGACGCGCTAGCTAACCATTTTAGCGATCAAGTTATCAAGAGACCTTGCTGGTACGTGGTTGTCGGTAGTCCGAACTAGTACCTTCTTTTATAGCATTTAACGTAGATTTTAAAATAATAATTGATAGTTAATAATAATAGTTTATATTTTCTTGGTAATAATAATAATATTTCCTTTATTATTGATTTATTTATTCAATTGAAGGTATCTAATATTTTACAATTTTGCAGGTGATAATCGTATGAAATTGATTTTTTTTGTATATTTTTGTAACCCAAACCCTAATATCCCAATTATAAAGTAGATGCCTATCTTCGGATTGGACAGGTTAAGTGCCTCACACCTTCCTAGCCCGTATCTTGATTCCCGGACTCATCTCTGTATTTAGACCAGTGCTTCTTTTTGTGTCCCAACTCCCTAAGTTGGGTGACGACTTCCCATAATAATATTTCCTTGTGTATTTTTCCATTTTAGATATTTAGAAATCTTAACGGATTTCGACGGTATCTACAGTGGGACAGGCCACGGCCAAGGCATGGCCAGCCGGCCCGTGTGCCTGGTCCCCTACTCTTTCCTATTTTTTATTATTATTTTCATCATGTGGGGAAATATGGAGAAACTAAGAGTTTTGCTCAAACGAGGAAGTTTGCTCAAACAAGGAGTTTTCAAGAGACAAGGAAAATAATAAAATCGGTAAAAATAAAATAAAAAGAAAGGCGGGACCGGCCACAGCGGCATGACCGGCCGGCCGGTAGGCCCGGTCTCGTGCGCCTCTTGTCTATTTTATTTTATATTATTTTCCTTCCCTATTTTGCATAGGTTTCCTCGTTCGTCCATATTTTTGAATGCTCTTTTATGCATTTGGGTTCTCACTTATGCATATTTGGGTGCTCGTTCGTGCATTATTGTTAAGTACACTCGCACTATTTTCTCGGGGCTTACTCAGTGCTGGCTCAAATGCCTGAAAAGTGATTATTTATTACTAATCCATGGAACTCAGCTGAGAATAAGTTATGAAACGGAGTAGTGAGATAAATTGAATATCTATTACTAATCCATGGAATTCAGTTGAGAACAAGCCATGAAACAGAGTAATGAGATAAAATAGATTATTTTTAATTATGAATGTGAGGCTAGAATTAATCTATGAATTTCTCTATACTAGCATGCAATATGTCTAGTAGCTTTTATTCGAGAACCGAGGTATGAGATGATAGAGACATCATACTCGTTTTGAATATTAGTTCTGTATAGTCAGGGAAGAACATTGCGACATCTTGAAGACGTTAACGTTATATACTAGTGTTGATGGTGGTTTTTAATTCAGAGTTAAAAATGTAAAACCCTATGTTTATGTGCCTATTCTGCAAAGAAATAAGAGCCATTGAAAGATGACGAACGCCTATGCCACTCTGCTTACATATGTACTGAGCAACTTTGTATATTTATACACGAAATTTAAATTAGAATAATGTTGGTTGCAAAAAATCATAAATATTCTGTAAATTTTGTTGAGCTCCTACTTGCATTATTCATTAATGCAGGGTTTGCAGAGCGTCTATCTTATGCTAAGTTCCCAGATGAACTCTTAAATACTGACATTAAATTTATGCTCATTCTCAGCTGAAAAAAAAGCATGAATTTCCTTAATGTTCATATTAAGATACGCATAAAAGGCACTGCAAGTCTTGCCACCGAGAACAGACGTGCTACTTGAGAGAGTAGCCAAAAAATTAATGATTTTGTACCAATGTGCAAAATTTACCAAAAATTGATTAATTTTGTGTCCGCTTGTAAAACTCAATTTTTTGCCCTATTTTTGTTAATTCACAAAAATTAGGTTTTTCGCCCTAGAACGGAGCTTGCACGATATCTCGATCCCTATTGGTCGAGACCAAACCTAGGAAAGCTAGGAAACTAGGCTATCATATAGCTAGTAGGAGTAGAATCCTACCAAAAGTTTGAAAATAAGGAAGAAAGAGAAACTGCGACAAAATGGGAAAGTAGCAAGGGAGGCGTGACCGTGTAACTTGGCCGGTCGGTTTGCCCTAGCTGGCGCACCTCCTTGCAGACCGGCCATGCCCCATGTTGCTGTCCGCTGGTCCCTCTTTAGCAATTACCAATCAAATCGCTCCAAAGCTGTAACCAACACTTTTAATTAAGGGTTGAAGTAGGCTGGTCGACGTGTTTAAATCCTTAAGAAAATACATCTTGGTCGTCCAAGACAGTCGCAAGTTGATCACAACCACATGACTTGGTAAGCTCCGTTAGCTAACCCTAAGTCTTACAAACATGACCGAACAAGTTCCATGGTACTCACCGATGGGCCCACTTTTATTTCAGCCAATTAGAACTCTCCTAGCCTGCAGGCAATATCCATAATCGCTAGCCAAAGTAGGCTAGTCGTGCGGTTCAAAAAATTCTTTTAATTAACTTAAGACCGCCCATGGCAGTCTTAAATCAATCATGGTCGTCCAACTTAGCCAACCTAATCGAATGGCTTAGATTCTATTTTGGGCGACCAATGAGGTGCTGATATACTCACCGATGACCCGCCTTTGGCCTCGAACAATCGCGTTGCTCCCAGCCTGCAAGTGGCGCTTCGAACCGTTTGACCAAAGTAGGTTGGTTACACGGCTTAAATTAGGTTGGCGGCAATACACGGCTGTCGCAAAATGATCTGGCCGTCCAACTTGGCCGGCCAAATCGACCGGCCTAGATCCGATTTTGGGCAACCAATAAAGTGTCATCGTGATCACCAGTCGCCCCTCTCCTATGAGCAAATCTCAATCATACGACTACCTACCACCTAGCTTGCGCGTTATTAGTCGAAATAATCAGGTCTTGCCATCAAGACCCATTCAGGACTTGTTCCACTCTTCATGTAACTTGCTCCATATTTTCTACAAAAATGCTCGAGACATCAAACATGTCACAAACTGGGGGATACTTATCAGGGTATTGGTCTGGCGGTTTACAGCGTGCGGCGTGCAACACGCCCATTATGAGAAAGTGTCAGGAAAGGGAGAGCGGTTGATGGCAGTAGAGAAGTAGTGGGTGTAAAACCGACCAGTCTTCCCTTCATAGTAGGGACGTGGTTTTCATCCCACTTCTCTATCATTCAACTACTCCCACTTCATACGAGATCAGCTTATTCGACTATGACTTGTATAAATAGATTTTCAATCTATTATACGAGAACAACAATTGTTATCAACACAAGTATTCAGAAACCATCCAGGATTCACAGCTTACACTTTACAAGCAAATTCTATATTCTGATACAAGTCATAAACAACCATACCTTACAGAGTTCATCATTCTGATCTCAACACCTTCTTTGCTTCCATCCCTAAGATCAACCCTTCTCCTTCCTTTGTGACTGAATTGAATATGGAACGGCCATTTCTTGGTTTAGGACAGAGTCTTACAGATTGATCTCTCGAATCTAAAGTACTCCAGTGAAGTACATTTGTTTAGGGTTTGGATTCGTTTCTCATCGACACACCCAATTTACCATTTTCAGCGGAATCAGTTTTTACCCTACTACAAATTGGCGACCACAGTGGGAGATTAATCTCTCGGTTGCAAAATCAATTTCTCAATTTCAAAATGGTGGATCTTAGGTCTGGATCAGTAACTAATCCTGATGGTACTGGCGCTGACAACACTCTTGGCGCCAATATTCCTGCTGCTGACACCAACTTACCACCTACTGGAGCTGTCAATACATCCCATGGCGTTACATCCTTTACCACAAACACCAGTGGCTGGAAACATTCCCTCTGGTATGACATCTCCTGTCACCAGAGCCAAAACCACTGTTACTCTTCCTAACATTTTTCTTCGATCTTGACACCTCCAATCACCACCAGAACTACTACCACTTCTCCATCAGGAAGGGAGGCTAGAGGATCCCGAGGAAACCAACCTCCAATTACCATTGTCGATTTAATGTAGAGACAGAAAGTTCTTGCCAAAGCTAAGACAGACATGGCCACAACTCAGAAAGAGGTACTCACTTTTCTCAAAACACTAACAGAAAGGTTACCACCGGAACCGCGCCAACCCCAAATGGAGCAGGCAAGGAACAATTTCATGACTCCTGGTGCAAGTACTTCAATAGTGCGTACCTTTATAGATGAAAAAGCTCACGTTGATCCTGATCGTCCATCAGAAAGGAATCAACATTCCAATTTCATCACTCGTGAAGACCTGGAACGACTTCTCCAAAATCAAGGCAAGAAAAACCCGGCTACCATTCATCAGCACCAACCTCCTTACCCTCCTGATGTGCAAAGAGTTCCTCTTCCAAGAGGATATTATTCTCCTCAGTTTTCCCTTTATGAAGGTACTGGTAACGCTCATGAACACATCTATCGTTTTTTGGAATCACTAGGAGAGCATGAATAAAACCACGTCCTTCGCTTGAAAGAATTCTCATAATCACTCACTGGGAGAGCATACACCTGGTACAACAATATTGCACCAAACAACATAACCACATGGTGTGATATGGTTACCGCTTTCTACAAGAAATATTTCTTTGTATCTGAGCAAACCACTTTATTAGACTTGGGAAGGATGTTTCCGAAGCAATGAGCATCCAAATTATTATGTCAAAAGATTCAGAATTCAGGCACTAGATTGCAATGATCAAAATGTGACTGAACAATAATTGGTAGAGTTATGCATTAATGGCATGGTACCTGTCTATCACGCTTTACTGGAGAACCTGTGCTTCCAGACACTCTCTGAACTCCATGAAGCTTCCAAGCGCTCGGCTACAACAACACCTTCCTTGCTGGAAAGAACCAGGCCCGCCAGGAATGAAGATGCACGTGATACTCGAGGAAGTAGACGTCTCATCAACAAACAATACAATACTCAACCCTCTGTAAGCGTGGTGGTTGAAGGAGGAAAGAGAAAGGCACCAGCACAACAGACAACTCAACCTCGAAAAGCTACGACTAAGACTCCTGCACAGCAACAAGAAGTAGGAGAGGTTGCTATGAACTTCCCATTTCCAATCGAAGAGTAATTGAACTCCTGGAAGCATGGATTCAAGATGATGCTATCAAGTTACCTCCTATCAGACGTCCACCAACTGAGAAAGAAATGGAAGATCCCAAATACTGTCGTTACCATAGGTTCTTCAATCACCCCACCAGTGACTGCAACAAATTGAAGCGCATTTTCAAAGAAAAGGTGGATGCAGGAGAGCTTCAATTAGGCACTGAGGGAGTTCACAGAGATCCTATACCTGTTAGGAGCTGCATGTTTTCTTGGGACTCCATCCACAAAACTGTGCAGTCTATGATGGAGCATTTATGTGAGATTCTCTATTTTTCCAAGGCGTAACGTCAAGACATGTTCTCATCTCTCAATTATGTCATTTCAGGAAAACGATTGTATTCAGTGGAAGCTGCTCCTAAACCTCAACCTCTCCGGGAGGATGCGGCTAGCGTGTGTAACTGGGGACTCCTAACCACTGCTCACCTCAAAGGCGTTGAGTTCGAGAGCATATTGATTGATGCAACCTCATACTTTAACATTGTCACTATCAAGACTCTGAAGGATGCAGGAATTTCAAAGCAAGTAGCTGTTCACTGCCCGACTGTGATCAAAAACTCAGAAGGAGAGCCCAAAGATGCTTATGGGTACATTAATCTCGAAATCAATGTAGGATATGCCCTAACACACGCCAAGTTTCCTATTGTTAAGGAATACCCAAATTATGATATGGTCCTGGGGCGCTCATGGATACATAACAACAAAGCGAAGCTAGGAGTATGTCATTTGCCAGTGTCTGTACCTGAGAGGATCTCCAACAAGCTGTCTAACTCTGAAGATTATTTGTTTTCGTACCGACACCTCGCAAATGTGACAAAATTACCTGGATAAAGTGGAGCAGCGTTCGTCCGCAAGTTTCGTACACAAATAAGTCTTGTTGAACAACCCTTTTTACAACTATCTATTCCTCGTCCCATCAAGGCCTGGGGACTTGATCGTGCTATCAACCCAGCTATAACTAGATGTGAATGGGAAGATGGTCCTTTTCAATATTTTATCAAATGCTTAAAAGCAGTCTCGCTCAAAGATAAGAAGCCTGGAAGTCAAGTAGCAGTGCAGAACCTGAATCCTTTTTCAGGTCGGGGATAGGGTGATAAAGATTACTACAAATGTGCAACCTGCTCCACCAAGCCTCCCAAGAGATGATGAAGAACCTCTCCTAGTTACAGAAATTATTTTGGGAAGCTACTGCAAGCTTATTGGTATAGACAAGATGGAAGGAGTGGTAATACACTCCAAATGGCTCAAACCTCTTGATGTTTAGAGTGTCAACATTTCCTTAGTATTTCCCTATTTCATGCAATATTTATAATTCCTCCAAAATTATTGCACCAGCTTGCATTCACAATTAGGATTCCAGTTTATTAGCCAATCAAAGCACTATTTCCTTTTAGAGCTACTCACAAATCATCTCAAATCAAAATCTCAAATAAACTCAAAATCCTTGCAAAAAAATAAAATAAAATAATAAAATAAAATAAAATTACCTACTTGTTCAAAATTAGAAAATCAAGTGTCTTTTGCCGTTTCAAAAACACCTAAGAAGGAATGTTCTAAGAAAAGAACAAAACATTCAAGGGGAATTTTCCAACAACAACGCGTCCTTCTCAGAAAGCGTCTCTCATGTCCCGAAGAGCGGCCTGCTTCAACTTCAATTCTCGAGACAATCTCAACCTCAACCTTTTGCTGATTAATGAGATCCCTTGAAAGGGATTCATTCATTCCAGTCTATAACTTTTGAATTTCAGGAATCCTTTCACGGAACCAGGAAGCACTGGACTCGAAGTTCACACATGTCCCGATGATATTTCCGATTTGTGACTACTTCTTTAGAAACGATAGGTCCATGCATGTTACACATGTCATCAGTGAAGAAAGAGCCTCCTCGACACATTTACAACTCCCGCATACTTAGCTGGCACGCTGAACCCTCTAGACAACACGTGATCTGCAGGGAGAATATCAAAGGGAAAGTACAGGTTTGCGGCAGAATCCTTGAACGTTATTGTTGTTTTATCTACTTTAGAGTTGATGTTATTGGGGTTACATGTGGAGGTGACATCCCTTCCCATGGAAAGAAAGTACGGACCTCCCAGTTTATCGGCCATCGCTACTGTCGTCTTTCTATTATGGCATCCGGAGAATGCGTCGTACAAAGAGTGCTACATCTAAAATTTCAAATATTATGGGATCTTTCGAGAAATTTTGATTCTTTAATCATTGGGTTTTACTTGTTCGTCCAACTGGAAACGAAAAAAAAAATCACGAAAGCAACGTGATTCAAGAATTATTTGAAGAAATCCTGGCTCCAGCCGTGGGAAGGAAACTACTAAAATAATGAAGAAGCATCTACAAGCTACGAAAATAAGTTTATCTACAAAAGAAATCGCAAAGTGGAAGATCTAATCATCAGGATTAACGCCACCTTCAACGGAGTTTTCTTCAGAAGCTACTTCGATGTCGTCTTGAGGATTTTCCTCATGAAAGGGTTCATCCATGTCAGAGTCCAGAATCACAACGCCGTAATGGACAAGGTATTCGTGTTTATCCAGGAGTTCATGTTCATCCAAAAGTTTCTTCTGCTCAACCCTTCGCAACTTTTTACGAGCCGTAAATCTTTCAGCCCTGACACTCTTTGGCTGGGAAACTTCATTACGTCTCCACTTTTCCTCCATGCTAACCGAAGCCAAGAAATCTTGAACGCATTCTCGAACGATGCTTAGATGTGCGAGGGACATACCCTGTATGGCTTGTCCAGCTTCGCGAAATGGACGATCTATTTTAGCCAATACCTCTTCGAATACGGTCATATTGGGTTTGTCGACTTCAAAATTCTTTTATGGAGAGTTGGAGGAATAATCATCGCTAGGGGTTCCCATCATATGATGCAGAAAGTACGGGATCACAGTTATGTCAACAACTAACGGATGATCTAAAAAAAATCATCAAAACCTATCAATCACTTTGAACATCTGTTACACGGTGAGAATTCGAACTAGGGCTAACGCCCATTCTTTAAAAAAAAAACTACAAAGGAAGATGAAGTACTTACCTGCCAATAGAATAAGAAAGAAAATACAACTTTGTGATGATCGGCATGAGAGGAAGGACCCAAATGTTTCCTTTTATATCCAGCAAGTCTACAAGACCCGGGAAAAGAAAGAAATCTCTATCTATCGTGTATGCAGGCTTGGGATGCGGTCCAAGATATCAGCCGAATATTTTCTTATCTATATGGAACCAATCGGCACATGATGTGAGGATGATCGCTACTTTCCTCGATGCTTCATTAAATACGTTCTGCTCAAAGGTCAAGCTAGCCTCTCTCCTGGTAACGTCTGTCTACTCTTCTCATGAATTTTATCTTTCACCATCTAGTGCTTACCCCGCAACAATGTCACTGTTACGTGCTAAACATGGGACTTAATGTTGATGGTGGTTTTTAATTCAGGGTTAAAACTGTAAAACCCTATGTTTATGTGCCTATTCTGCAAAGAAATAAGAGCCATTTAAAGCTTACGAGCGCCTACGCCACTCTGCTTACATATGTACTGAGAAAATTGGTATATTTATACACGAAATTTAAATTTGAATAATGTTGGTTGCAAAAAATCATAAATATTCTGTAAATTTTGTTGAGCTCCTACTTGCATTATTCATTAATGCAGGGTTTATTGAGCGTCTATCTTATGCTATGTTTCCAGCTGAACTCTTAAATACTGACATTAAATTTGTGCTCATTCTCAGATGAAAAAAAGAGCATCAATTTCCTTAATGTTCAGATTAAGATACGCATAAAAGGCACTGCAAGTCTTTCCACCGAGAACAGACGTGCTACTTGCAAGAGTAGCCAAAAAAATAATGATTTTGTACCAGTGTGCAAAATTTACCAAAAATTGATTAATTTTGTGTCAGCTCGCAAAATTTGATTTTTTGACCTAATTTTGTTAATTCACAAAAATTAGGTTTTTCTCCCTAAAACGGAGCCTGCACGATATCTCGATCCCTAATGGTCGAGACCAAACCTAGGCAAACTAGTAAACTAGGCTACCATATAGCTAGTATGAGTAGAATCCTACCAAAAGTTGGAAAATAAGGAAGAAAGAGAAACTGCGACAAAATGGGAAAGTAGCAAGGGAGGCGTGACCTTGCAACTTGGCCGGTTGGTTTGCCCTAGCTGGCGCCCCTCCTTGTAGACCGGCCAAGCCCCATGTTTCTGTTTGCCGGTCCTTCTTTCCCATTGAATAATCAAATCTCTCCAAAGATGTAACCAACACTTTTAATTAAGGGTGGAAGTAGGCTGGTCGACGTGTTTAAACCCTTAAGAAATACATCTTGGCCATCCAAGACAGTCGCAAGTTTATCGCGCGGTTCAAAAAAGGGCTTTTAATTAAGTTAAGATCGCCCATATCAGTCTTAAATCCATCATGGTCGTCCAACTTAGTCAGCCTAATCGGATGGCTTAGATTCTATTTTGGTCGACCAATGAGTGCCGATATACTCACCGGTGAGCCGCCTTTGGCCTCAACCAATCGCGTTGCTCCCAGCTTGCAAGTAGCGCTTCGAACCGTTTTCCCAAAGTAGGTTGGTCACATGACTTAAATTAGGTTAGCGGCAATACACGGCTGTCGCAAAATGATCTCGGCCGTCCAACTTGGCCAGCCAAATCGACCCGCCTAAATCCGATTTTGGGCAACCAGTAAAGTGTCATTGTGATCACCGGCCGCCCCTCTCCTATGAGGACCGATCGATTTATCCTCAACCTACTCAAATAGCTCCTGGTAGCTGCTCGAAGTATGTTAGTCGCGCTACTCATAAGAATTTTAAATAAGTTAAACGATAATCAACAACTGCCGCAAATCATCTCAACTCAACTTGGCTAGATGATTTGACCGGCTTAAATCAAATTTTGGGAGACCAATGGGACGCCATGATTGCTGTCATATGCTCCTCTTCTCCATGGTGCGGTCCCGCCATCTTTAGTCGACTTGCTTAGCTGCCAACCGTTCAACCAAAGAAGCCTGGTCGCGCTCCTAACAACAACACTTCATATGCATCGATTAATTTGAAGTTGCTTGCTTAACAAAGAGGCTTTACATGCATCGAATATAAATGATATTTTATAAATATCAATTTCACGAATAATTTAATTATTTAATCTAAAAGCATTATATGCTATTTTTTTTGGCACTGGCTTACAGTAAGTCTCAATCATACGACTACCTACCGCCTAGCTTGCGCGTGATTGGTCGAAATAATTAGGTCTTGCCAGCAAGACCCATTCAACACTTGTTCCACTCTTCAGGTAACTTGCTCTATATTTTCTACAAAATTGCTCGAGACATCAAACATGTCACAAACTAGTGGATACTCATCAGGGTATTGGTCTGGCGGTTTACAGCGTGCGGCGTGCAACACTCCCATTATGAGAAAGTGTCAGGAAAGGGCGAGCGGTTGATGGCAGTAGAGAAGTAGTGGGTGTAAAACCGACAAGTCTTCCATTCATAGTAGGGACGTGGTATTCATCCCACTTCTCCATCATTGAACTACTCCCACTTCATACGAGATCAGCGTGTTCGACTATGACTTGTATAAATAGATTTTCAATCTATTTCTACAAGAACAACATTGGTTATCAACACAAGTATTCAGAAACCATCCAGGATTCACAGCTTACACTTTGCTAGCAAATTCTACATTCTGATACAAGTAATAAACAACCTACCTTATAGAGTTCATCATTCTGATCTCAACACCTTTTTTGCTTCCATCCCTAAGATCAACCCTTCTCCTTCCTTTGTGACCGAATTGAATCTAGAACAGACATTTCTTGGTTTAGGCCAGAGTCTTACAGATTGATCTCTCGAATCTAAAGTACTCCAGTGAAGTACATTTGTTTAGGGTTTGGATTCGTTTCTCATCAACACACCCAATTTACCATTTTTAGTAGAATCAGTATTTACCCTACTACAACTAGCATGCAATATGCCTAGGAGCCGTCCAATCATTGAGATTCTATACATATGCATTCTATATAGTCAGGGAACAGTGTGACTTCCCGAAAATGTTAGCGCTCGGTACTAGCATGCAATATGTCTAAGAGCCGTCCAATCATTTTCGATTCTATATAGGAGTGTTGATGAAATATGTGAAGTGTCGAAAGCTCAGTTGAGAGGCTTTACGAATCACATATTCATTCCTGCTCTGAGAAGATGTACGCTCTGTCAGAGATTATGACATGAGCTTTCACATCTGAATCCTAAAATATGAATTTAACATACGTGTCTGAAGCCGTGTCAGAAATATGTAAAATTATGATTTTATGATTTTAACCTTTGTCGAAAATCCACCATCAACATTAAGTCCCCTGCTTAGTGAGGGACAGTCATGTTCCACAGTAAGCACCAGATGGTGATTATCTTGATTACAAACGAAATAAGCAATTGAACTTAGTCGTAAGACATATTACCAGAATCCTCGATTTCCTCTAATGTCGTGCGAGCAATAGCTTGAATAGGAACTCTGGTAATATGATAGAGTTCCCAGTAAGTGTGGAGAGATGAGGCACTGCTGATTTGGGTGGTCGAACGCCCAATTTTGGTCGGTTTAGCGCTTATGGGACCGATCCCAAAAAAGGAAATCCTTGTCTAATTAGGTTTTGGAAATAAAATTGATATAAAAGGATTAAAACCCTCTTCTTCTTTTTTATTTCTCTTTGACTGAACAAGCACCTCTCTTCTTCATCTCTCCCTCACCTTTTTTTTTTTTTTTTGTACGCCGGAGCTCGACCGCCATCGACTGCCGCTGGCTGATTTCCGGCCAACTCCGACGCCGACAAAGGTAAGCGATTTTTTTTACTATCCATGAGTTGCTTATAAAAAAATAATCCATATATGTATATATGCATGCGTGAGTTTTCACAAAAGTTTGCTTTAGAAAACGAACGCCCGTTCGTCCATTAGTTTAGAAAGCGAACAATAATCCTTAATATAAGAGAGAGATATATTTTTGAATAGACATGATCTAATTGCGGTGAAAAAAATTTCGTGTATGAGCTTTCATGGAAACAAAATTTTATTTTGAATATGTGGACTTTCACAAAAATAGAAAAAACTCTCGTTCCAAAGGTGAATGCTCGTCCAAGCGATTCGAGCAGCTGGAGACCTATTTGTTTATCACGGCGTACGAGGTCTAGTAGCCTTGCTCGCTCGCTGGTGTGTCCCTACTCAAACTTTTGTATGCAAATGGGGAGAATTCACTATCACTTTGGAGGACGTGATGGTCTTGTTGCATCTTCCTGTTACTAATAATCTTCTTGGAGAGCTGTCAGCAGAAGAAAGTGCGATGTCCGAAACTCTGACAACCAAGATGCATGAATTTAATAAAACCTCCATCAAATGTTGTTATGACCAATGGTTGAGATATTGGTGGCCAAGAGATAAGGTTCCTGACAGGCCTGCTGAAGGTACATTAACCATTGCTTCTTTCTTATCTTTATGGTTGTCCAGGGATGTGCTTGAAGACAGTGGACATTAGTTGAAACCATTTGTGATTCATTTTACTATTAAGATGACTAAAGGTGAGAGGCTTCATATTGGTAGTCTATTCTTGGGCTCATTGTTTTGTGGGAGCGTTTCAAGAATTATGCACCCATCCCTCGTAGTATTTTGCAAGGACGGAATGTTGATTTGCCCCGTGCTCTCTTGGAGAAAGACAATGCCAGAATCATGCATTGGTCTACATAACAACCTCGCTCCAAGGTGCGCCTTATTGATTTATTAGACAACGAATCTGAATTTAATTTTCGTCCATGGGTATCCGTTCGTCCTCTTGTTTCTCAGTTGATCACCTTTAATGCTGGAGAAAACATCACTTTGAAGTCTGGTACAAACCTCAGTGATGGTGAAAGATATTTTATGTTGAGTATTACTCTTGACCATTTAGTATCTGTAATGTGAGGAAACTTTCTTATGGAAGAATACAATATTTACAGAGCAGCACGACATATGGGTCTTGACCAATGTGTTCCCAATGTTCGAAGGAGTAAACCATCGGTCGAATAGCTTAGCGCTTGTTTAGATTGCACACACATGAATGGAGGTGAATATTTGTTTCCCTGTTCTAACCGAGTCACATTTGCAACTCCGGGTTATGTAGACTTATGGAACAAACAACTCGAGCGTTTCCATGATTTTGTAGTGGTTGTTCAATCTTCAGCACAAGAACCTCCTACCAATGAAATTACTTATGCTCGTCCAAGATTGAAGCCAATCCCTAATGATAAACGGAAAATACTTCCTGGGTGTTTACAAGTAAGTATTTCTCTTGTCATTTTTTTGTGGAAGTATGACAATTGCTTCTTTAATTATTTCATTAATTTTGTTGTAGGACGGACGTGTAGTGAGGCCTCGAATCGATGTAGACTTCATGGAGATTGAACGAAGTTCCCAGGGTAGTGAATCCAGAACTAATAATTACAGGATGTTACCGACTACTCTAAAGTCCCCAGCTGTCTCTTTGGTGAGTCATTAATGCTCCTTTCATCATGAACCTTTCTTGTCCGTATAATTAGGATCACAAAACAAATGTTTGTTACCTTGTTTCGAAGGTTTGCTCAATCAAGCATTGACGGTCTCCGACTCGCTCCTGGGCAAGCAATTCACGAATCCAATACCATTGATGAAGAAGAAATCGATGTAAGTACTTCTTTGCACAACCAATTATGATATTTATTGAATGAAGTAATAATGATTGTTGTTGATGTATCCAAGAGGAAATTCTTATGGATAAACAAGATGCTAATGATTCCCATTCGTCTTTGTAAGAGGTGAGGAAGAGAATTCTCAAGAGTCTGAACAAAATGAGGGTAATAATTCTCCTAATGATGACACTGTCAATATTGATCCTTCGAACGGTTTAGAGACCACTCAAGTAAGTTCCCATCTTGTATTTTCTTCATAGAAGTATAAAATTTCTGATTTGTTAATGAACAAACGAGAATCCATGTGAATGAATGAAAAGTTTTGCCGAAATACGTCATCAAAAAATTAAGAATTCAGTATTTAGCAAAAACTCTGTAGAATCTTCGTCCGACATCAGATTTTTACGATATACCCCAGTTTTCTTATACCCAGGAAATTTTCTAGCATTTTGAAAGAAACTTTTTTAGTTTCGAGCAGGTTTAGTGTGAATACTATTTTCCCCATAGTCTACGTAATGTAAACAATTCAGAGAATCCGATACTAAGTAGTGAAGATGTCTCAGTTGAACTGACGTGGTTAAGTAATAAAAGGTACTCAAGATAAAGACAATAATAACGAACAATACTGAGGTAATGTAAATGCTACTAAGTTATCAAGAGACACAAGAGATTACGTGGTTTGACTTTCGTCTACGTCCATGGGGTAATGAGTGTTTGTTTGTATTAAGTGGTGAGGATTACAAAGGTCTTAAATGCTTCCCAAAGTAACAGAGAGAACTCAAGCTATAATAAATACTTAAGTTCTAAACATTAAAGAGGTATAAGCTTAAGAATAGATCTTCTCTCGTTCGGGTATTGAATGCCCTTATTTGTTGGTGGAGTTTGGTTTTTATAGCCCATTCTGCTCCGAAAACATCTTCGCCATCTTTGGGTCCATCGTATCCTGATGTATCTTCCATACAAACGGTACCTTCGTTGGCCGCACGCTTTCTCTAGTCGCGCTCTGCCACCTCAGCTACCCCATGTTCCCTCGTGAACTCCCCAACCTTAGTACAGGTTGTACCTTCGTTCACCGCATGCCTTCGCCAGTCAGACAATATGAAAAGACGAGGGTACCCAAATATACCTCAATCTAAAACTTTTCCACCTATAAGTCCTCTTACCGAAAGTGATTGTCTATGGACTGAGTCGAGACAATACAACGAATCGGTATTCACACTTTGTGTGATCGTCTATGGATACTAGATCGATACAATACAACAATCATAGTGTGATTACTTGATAATAGGTTCGGACTTAACCAAACTCTATAGGATCACTATCAAGTAATACGGAATTAACGTTTGTGTATTTTACTTCTAATTATAATAAAAACAATTATAATTGCGGAAATAGAAAAGTAAAAGACACAACAAGATTTTGTTAACGAGGAAACCCCAAATGCATAAAAACCCCGGGACCTAGTCCAGAATTGAATACTCTCAGAATTAAGCCGTTATACAAAATCTAAACCAACTTCGTATTGTTGATACCAAGCAACTAAACCTATAGTTCACCTAGTTTCTTCAGTATCCCTGCGCTTCCGACATTCGATAAGTGCACGCACTGGAAAAATTCCTTTCGTTCGTATTCCAAACAGTAAAGGAACAATAAATCTATTCGGTAACAACTCTATTCAATCTTAGTGACATGAGTTTGAAAAAGGCTTTTCTGTTTACTCTAATAAACTCCTTTGTTGGGTTCTAGATATATCTATTCAACAAATACCAAAGTAGCCGTGTTTAGACTAAGCAATCAACCAATATAGAGTCTATCAAGATACTATATAGTGATGCCGATCTACGCAACTAATCAATCAAATCTATCAAAGAAAAACCAATTATAATTGGATCCCAGCCGATCAAGTTTTGTGCACACCAAAGATTATGAAACCAATAAGAAATCTTCTTTGTCTTCAAATCTTCTTAGATCTTCAATAAACACCTGCACACCACAACTTGAATCTCTTGTGATCAATCACGCACAGAACGGAGTCTGTTAACAATGGATTATCACAAGATATCTTTAGATCTACAAACAGTTCTAAAGATCCCGTCGACACTTCGATCTAGTTTGAGTGAATCTTATATCAGAAGATAAGATTCTCAAGAATAAACAAACTAGGTACAATCAAAGTTTAACAACCGTTACTCAATCAAATCAATCGAGAACTAATAACACTGCAATAATCTAGTTTCCCACCAACGGTACTCGTAGAGCTTCTTGATCCCAAAGAAGTCTTTAAACGAGCGGTCGTAAGAGATTTCGCCTAATTAGGTTACTTTCCTCTCCGAATAAACGACTCCACCAGTAACAACACAACAAGGTAGTTTTGCTGTCTCTTAGGATTAGTTTGCTCGAAATGCAAACTTAGGTATTTATAGACCAAGGATGTTTGGACACCAAGGAATTTCCAAAACCGAATATTATCAAGATATGCAATAAATGCCCAAATCGGTTTTCATAATTCCTGGAAATGCTCTGCCCAATATCTTCCGAAATCTCACTAGAAATATCCAATTAGTAAGTGCACATTACCAAAAAAAATTCTCCAGAGATATGCGTTTAATTGCTGGTAATTAAAAGCCTATAAAATTAATAACCTTAATTAAAAGATTCTTAATTTATTTTGGTCAATGTTCTCCTTGAGTTATTAAGGAATATCTTTGAACAATAAAAGAAAAGAATTACTGAACATGTTCAAAGTATGTCGACATCTTTTTCTTTGTAAATCCTTTTTCATATTTACAATCTTGGAACCGATTTACCACACTTCCAAACGAGTTTAGAATTGGTTCATCTGATTTCCAAGAACTATGTGATTGATCAAATATCAAATCAACAATCATGGGTTTATGGTTCTACAAAACACAAGCATCGGTTCTACCTTCATATGGTTACTGGACCAATTACATCAGTTACCAGGATCGGCTACATCAATTACCAGGAATGGTTACCATATTCTCATGGTATTACTTGTGATCGGTCACACCAGTTACTAGGATCGGTTACACCAATTACTAGGATCGGTCACACCAATTACAAATATCGATCATACCATCTTAGGTGATTACTTAGGATCGGTTGCACTAATAAAAGTCATACCAATACATAAGTCAGGCACTGTGAATAGTTTTACCAAGATACATAACAGATTATGATCGGTTCTACTAATCCACACATATTGGTAATCCAAAATATGCAATGAATAACAATACCAATAAGCCTAGCGATTTCCCTTTCGATTCAAAATAAGTTTATGAATGTACTTCCTTTAAACAAATGAAAGCATTGTTTCCTAGGATGAAATCTTCACCCTTACCCATACACATAATCACAATAGCATTCATACGATTATGTCGATGTCTTATATACGAAGTTCAAAAGATAAGCGTTATACTTCGTATTATAATTCCTTAATACTATGTCTAACTAGAGTATAATCATTCACAGCTTCGCAGTTATGTTTTCAATATAGCACGACTTGAAAGATACGTTAGGAATGAAACAGTTCAAGTCAAAATATTACTAACCTCAAGAGGAAGGATGATGTCATCGATGTAGCTCTTTACTTCTTCACATTCTTCAAGTCTTCGAGTAATACTTGTATGTCTCATATCCTAGTCTTTCTAGTTTAACCTATACGAAGTTTACTCTAGTACATAATCAAGCGACTCTTTAAATGAGTTTTTATTCACTAAAATATGACAACCAAACTTGACATACAACCGCTTGGTGGGTTCAACCGAGCAATGCTCTAACACAATGCCATCTCACTTTGCTTCACGCACTTTGACCAAACATGTAGATAAGGCTCGCGGCATTAAATGCTGATTGGATATGTCAGCTACCTTTGTCCCTTCGACAGCTTCCATCTCCCTATGCTATGATCTACTTTACTATATAAGCCGTCGAGGTATCCTTCCTCGAGATAGGGTAAAGTAGATCAGGAAGGGATCTGCTACTTCTCAGATACCCGTGTATCACCAGGGCTACATTTTTAGCTTGCATACGACCGCCAGATACGTGACACGTTCCCATAAGAATATTCGTATTCACATTTAGGGGCCGAAATCTATGAAACTGTAAACTTCCAGGAAGTTTTCAGAAAATATTCAGCTGTCATGTTGTTAGATGTTTCAGCCACATCTTTTTGCTTGTTTATCCAAATGCTATGAAATTTGGATATGTTGTAGATAACACACATACGAAGAGAATTACATATGACTCAACCTTAGATTCCTTACCAATTTCTCCCAGATCGTCACTTTATACAGGGAAGCGTAAAATCACTTCAGACTAGCTTGCTATAAAACGCCTTTTCGTGACTTTACACTATTTGCTTGTGTCTTGAATGCATAAATGAAGAACCTTGATAATGTTAGATCAGTTACATTCTGAATTTTATGATTGCATTTTGAATTCCATGCTTGGAGCGCTCTCACTCATGTAATCATCGTATCAGGTGCTAAACGACGAAGTTGAGGATAACCGAGCTAATAATGATAGAACGAACAATATTTTGGACCAAGATGGTGATACAAACATCTCTGCACTTCAGGGTCATAGGAATGTCGCTAATAAAGTCGTCAAAGAAGTAAAACCCAAGTTATTGTTGCTTCAGAGGTGGAGAAAACCGGTCTAGTGGTTGAGACCCGCATAGTAGTTCACGAATACCCAAATGCAAGGGTTGATTTTGATCCTCCATTAAGCGAGCCACTCCCTATCATGAACTAGTTGGTGGATTTAGTGTTCCCATAGGATATGCTAGCATGTATTAGAAAATATGGGAGAGCTATGGTCATATAGTTGTTACCAAAGATCCCGAACGCGTTTACTTCTTAATAATGCAAGTAGGGATTATCTTGCGCGTTATAGATGATATCCAAAACAGGGCTAGAATGAGTGTTACCAAAGATGTACTCTTTATTTGGGAGTACAACTTGGACAATTCAGAGAGACTTGGTTTCAACTTGAAATTGCTGCTTCAGAGAATTAACACCATCAAGGACACACGCGGGAAGAATGTACCTTTTCCTAGTGATGCTATGATGACGAAGGAAGACAAAATTGCTAATTTGACTGAAGAGTTGGAGTTGGAGAAAGAAGCTTTGCGAGACTTGAAAGTTGCAGAGGAGCAAAATCTTACTTTGCATGTTTCCTTTAATTTTTCTTTCATAATCTCTTGAACTTTGAACTCTTGAGAGATGTGAGGTTTTATTTGATTTTGATTTTTTGATTGGTTTTGGACAAGTGGATGATTGAGGATTTTGTTTTGGATTTAATAGAGAGTTTATGTAAGTAAAATGAATTTTGATTAATTGCTGAATTCTAATAATGAATGCAAGTATTGCATACGTTTTGTAAGAATTGAAAATACAGGTGAAAGAAAATCCTAAAATGCAAACTTTAGATGTTTTGGGCGTCCGTTCCTTGAACATCTAACACCTCAAACTCTAAATGTATCATACGCCAAATGCTTTGAGCCAATTTTCCTGTATTACTGGCACACTCGTCTTGCCATACATGCCAGCTAACTTGTAGTATCCACCATGCCAATTGGAATTATTTGCAGAATGGACATTGCGCTTAGTTGCTTTGAGAACTAAATCTCCTTCATGGAATTTGTTGGGCTTGATTGTTCTTGCTCTGAATATCTTCTGCTGGTTCGGCATTCCTCTTACAGTGGGATTCCATGCTTGTGCGGTCATCAAAGTTTTCCAATTTTGTGGCACATGTGGACACTCGTGCAAGGTTATGGGAGAATACCCAAGATACTCTTTGTTGTGCTTAGACATAATTTCAACAATGAATGTCTCAGTGAGATGTTCGATTCGGAGAGGTTCCATATTCAACTACTTGGTAAAATATTGTTGTAGTGAAGTTACCCATTCATAGCGTCTTACAACAGCTAGTTTGTTAACATAATTGAGTCCCCTGACTAGGAGAACATGTTTGAAAGTAGATAATATGGACATATGAAGAGGAATGAGACTTGCCTGAGTGTGGAACCTCTTGACGAATGCCAGTGCATCTTCCCATGGTTCTTGTTTCAAATCCATCATAGTTTTGAATTCCTCCAGGTGCTCTGATGATGGAGTGTCCATCATGTCTTCCAAATCAGATCTTTCAACATCGGGGAAATGTGCAACCGAAGGCATTTCATCGATAATCATCTTTTCAGCATGGATCCAGTTCGTCCAAGGACCATATCATATCCCGAGTCCTACCTGATTATGTGAAACTTGGTTTCCTCCCAGGTTGAACCAATTTTCATTTTGAGAATGATGTAGCCATACGCATCTCTGGGTATTCCTTCGTGGTCCCTTACTGAGATAAGAGCATGAAGAAAAAACCTTTCATAACGTCGCCACTTTTGCACGCACGGATTGGGTGGTCCCCATGTGTCCTTTCATGCAATAACTGCCCTTGAATTTCAGGTGAACTAGATTTTTTGGATTCTCCAGCCGCCTATATGAAGGAATTTAGGGAAGGATATTCATTAACTTCCCTTTCCTTCTCCACTGTCGATCTCCATCTCTGTCCTTTTCACAGAGAACTTCTTCTTCTCCATTTTCAACTGTTTGTCTTCCAACGACTCCCAAAATCTCTCGTTCATCAACGTTCGATCTTCATATTCAGGTTAGTACTCCTCAACTCTCCTTTGCTTTTTTGCGCCATTGTTTTAGATTCTCCGTGCTTCTATTACGACTTTTTATTGTCGGATGTGGTTGGTGATATTTGAATGCTTTCCTGTACGGGTTGTAACCTCCATCATATTCTCCATGTTATTTGAGAAAATGGGTTTCACCCCTTTTATGTTTTTTGTCATGATTTTCGCCATGATCGCTTGAGTTTGATCATGATAGCCGATTATTCTCCCCCGCTCCATTAGAATATATTATGTGGTTCTTCGCATGTTTTCTTTTGGTTGTTAAGTTAAACCCATGCCCAAAGTTCACTTGTTATTTCCCCGATCGAGTTTTGTGTTGTCTGCAAATTTCCCCTGCCATTGTTGGTGATCTGTTCTTTCTTCTGGTGTTGGCAGTTATGAGGCTTCCGAAGAAACCTATGCGCAAAGAATCGAGGTCCAGATCTGCTACTAAGCCACCTCCACGTATGGATCATCATGATGCCACACCTTCCCCGCCTCCTGAGGTTACTGAGGATGCTAAGATACCTGAGGTTGCTAAGGAACCTAAGGTAGGGGAGACTGCTGCCGAAAACCTTCCTCCGCATCTGCCTCACTATGAGTTACAGAGGTTGCAGTTTCATGACAAGGATAGCTATGCCAGCTGGTCCCTTATTGAGATCTCCAAGTATTTTCGCCTAGGCAAGTTCGAGATCTTCTTTGTTGACGGTCCTGACATTCTTATTGAGTCTATGATCATGAGTTTTTCTTATGATGAGGATAACTTGTTGGTTAGCGTTGGTCAGCTAGCTGCCGGCATGCTTTTTCCTCTCTATAGCCGGAAGGAACCCTTCTATTACGATGTCTTGTCCGCTAGAGATGATCCCGCGAATAACACTCAGGTACAAGGGGTGATGCAGTATACTTGTAACTTTTGGCATGCCCTTCGTTAGTGTTGGTACCGCAGTAAGGGTAAGACTACTCTGAAGTTCTACGATCCTTTCGCTCCTTGGAGGTGTAAGCAATAGGATTTTACTCCTGCCAACTTCAATGCCACATATGCTGATGCCATTCAGAAAAGTAACCTTATTCCTTAGTGCGTTGGTCCGTGCCGTATTCATGTCACTGTTAAGCAAATCAGAGAGGGTAATACCCTTCATTTGCTGGAGGAGATTGATAAGACGGGGCTGACCACAATCCCTTACTATGCTAAGCTCTTCCTGCCTTTGTCTGACCGTATTCGTCTTGATCATGATAAGCGTTGGGGACGTAACCCTGTTCGTTTGAAGGGTCATTGGTCTCGCGGGTTTACTACCGTAGATCCCAACGTCCTCGTCCTGCTTCGTCTCTGCCTTCTAAGTACGATGGGTACCAGCCTTGGGTTTTCAACCCTTCTGTTCCTGATGAGGTAACCTTTGATTTCTTCTTTCTTTAATCTTCATTAGTTGAGTCTTTTGTTGTGAGTTTTGAGGTTTCATTTGTAGCCTGCCCCTGCTTCTTCTGCTAGGACTGCTCCTAGTTCCGCTGGTAACTCCGTTGCTACTCGCACTAGAAAGAGGAAGGCTTCGATTGAAGCGGCCAAGTCCATACCTGCGGAGGTATGGATTATAACCCTACTTTAGTATACGTAGTTACCTAGGTATTTTCCCCCTAATCCTTAGCTTTCGCATGTGTTCTTTTATAGTCTTCCAAGAAGAAGGGCAAGTTGAAAGTTGTGATTGAAGTTGAAGAGTCTGATGAAGATCCGAAACCTGTTAAAGAGGAACCTGAGGACATGGAGGACATTAAGGATGTTGAGGATACTTCCCTTAGCCCTCATTTGGATGATATTGAGGAAGACTTTTCAAAACTAAGTCCTAGCCCTGTCTGTGTTGGTTCTGTTGAAGGAGATAACATTCAGTTTGCTGGTGGTTCTCCATTGGTGAGTCAAGTAATTACTCAGGTTTCTGCGATCCCTTTTCATTTTTCGAAGGTTCCTACGCCTTCGGCTCCTTCAAGTACGCACCATATTGCTCCGGTTGTCACCAATGCCATGGTATTGTCTACCAAGGGTCCTTCGTCTTCTTCGGATACTTCGCAACACTCGGGTGGATTGTTTGCGAAGGGTATTATGCCGGTTTTAAGGGTTAGTAGTTCAGATTCCCAGCCAAAGAAGAAGGTTGTGATTTCACTTGGCAGCTTCTCCTTCAATGCTGCGCCTACCTCATTGGGAAGTGCTCAATCTGTCTCTACTGCCCCTACTAGTAAGCCTGTTGTCCCACCACCTTCGTCGCCTGATTGGATGAACCTTGTCAATCTTCCCTCTACCGGTGACATGAATTTGGGTAGTTCCTCCATCCAAGCATCCATTCTTGTTCCCAGCTCTTCGACTATGCCGGCTCTTCGTCGTAGTGATGATCAAGCATTGGTATCTCATGCTCGCTCCCAAGTGATTGGTGGGACATTCGTTGATCAAGGTATAGGTAAGTTACCTGAGAGCCTAAAACTTGGGAGTTCTGACGATGCTATCCTGGAAGCTATCCTTCGAGATTCCAAAGGTCCTTTTTCTGCTGGAGTTTCCCCTCATCAACTGAGCAACTCCTTGGAGATTGCTTCTAAGATGGATGCTTTGACAGCTCAGTACCAGATGGCTAAGGATTTATTCTTCGATCCAGACTGCCTTCGCTCTTGTCAAAGCCTTGGTGAGATCCGCATATGTAGTATTCAGGAGATGGAGGCCTTCATGGACGGTTATGTTGATTTTCTTCCCCGTCTCTCCATATTCTCAGTAAGCATTTCTTCTTTCTTGCCCTTTTTTGCTTAATTTGTGGCCATCGTATGTTCTTATACCTCATTGCTTGCAGCTTTATAAGCAAATCGATGTCGGATGTACTTTGTTCAAGTTTTACAGAGCCAAGTGTAGTCACTTGAATGCTCTCTTGGAGCACGCTCGTCAGGATTATGCCTTCGTTTGTGCTCAACAACCTGCTTCCGGTGATACTGCTACTTCAGCTAAGGTACCCTTGTTGGAGAATGAACTAAAAAAGACTCAAAGGTCTTTAGAAGCGTGTCTGTTGGCCCTTAGGAAAGCCAATGATGCTGCTAAGATTGTTGAAGAGGGGCGCAAAGCGGCTTATACATCTTTGGCTTCTGAATCATCAAAAGTGATAGGTTCGTCCATTCTCCCCCTTAGTTTTATTTTTGTTTCTTCTGGTAGCTATGTCCTGAAGGCGTGATTCATTAAGTGAAAGACGCTAACCAAATAGTTAGAGATGCCGCAAGCAAAGATCATATAGTCTAATTGACTGCAAGTTGAATAAGCTATGACCCTCTTTGAATCGTTCTGTAATATTCCAGTAGTTGCCGCAAGGAATAACGTCGTAGCTCCTGCAGAAGTAATCACAATCAAATACGTAGGTGGATATTCAAATAAAGGGGAGCACCTTTCTATCATGAAAATGCCAGCAGTGACTGTAGTAGCTGCATGAATCAAAGCGGATACTAGAGTGGGACCATCCATAGCATCGGGTGACCAAGCATGCAATCCTATCTGTGCAGATTTCCCAACAACACCAATAAGAAGTAAAATACAAATTAGAGTGATGGAAGTTGGTAGCTCCGATGAACTTGAACGCCTTCAGGACCATATTCGCAAGTTGACCTCCGATATTTGGTATTATCAGAAGAAATCTGATAGGTTAATGAACGTGACCGTTCATAATGAGGCCCAACTCTCCCTTGAATATGCCCATAATGCAGACCTTGTAAAGAGTATGTCCCTCCTTCATAAGGATGGTGAGGAAACCCTTAGGTGGAAGGAGAATCTCGTAATAAATCAAAAGGAGGATATTGCTTTGTTGGAGAAACGTCTCGCAGCTCAGGAGATCATTCGTAAGAAATACCATTCAGAGTTTGAAGAAACCTGCGCTTCTTTAGCCAAAGTGACTGCCCAAACGTAATGTGTTGTCCTCAGAAGTATGTACCCTTAGGAACAAACTTAATAAAACTTCTCAATCCTCTTCTTCCATGTCCCGCACATCTATGGTTAAGAGATTACAAGAGTTAGAGGTTATTTACCAAGTCTTATCTTCTGAGAATGATTTGCTCCGGATAGATGTTGATGATCTCCGGACTGAACGCGATACTTTGGCTGAGGATCTCAATGCTGCTGAGGAAGATGTGGCCGAAGATGAGCATAGTTTAGAAGATTCTCTTAACCACGCCGGAGGTAGCTTAGGATTTTCTTCTTCCGAAGCCTTCTTACATTTTTTGTTGTAACCTTCTTTTTCTTAACCCTTCCTTTGCATATCCGCAGGTTTGCAGGAACAGCTTATGGGTATGACTGCCAAGGTTGGTCGTCTAGAGAACCAGGTATCCTCCTTGGAGAGAGAGCGCCAATTCGATACTGCGTCTAAGTTCAAGGCTGAGGCGCTTAAGCATTCCAACGATCAGCTAAGTGCTCAGCTGAGGGAGCTTCACCAAAATTCGGCTCAGGATCTGGCGACTCAGGATGCTCAGATAAAGAGAGAGATGGAAATCGCTGCTATCGACCATATCAACAACACCTTTGTTGAAGTGGAGCGTCGATTTGAGGGTGTTTCCTTTGATCGTCTTCCTTATCCTTGATTTCTTTAGACCGCTTTGAATTTCTTCTTTGTTGTGTGTATCCTTGGCTAAGGTGTCCTCCTTAGCTGAGATGTTTCCCTTTTAATGCTTTGAAACAATGTTCGGTACTTTGTGAACTCCTTTGATACCTGTCAGATAACATTTCAAGTGGGTAGAATTTTATGCGCGTTTTGGTAAAAATATTGGTTTTCTTTACATTGCATAAGTTTCATATTCAGACGTAATGTGTCTAATTGGTTGCACATTCTATCATTCATTAGGTGTTAAGGTATAGTTAACCTTGGTGGAACCTTCCATGTACTACCAGGGTATCCTTTGGCCAGAAGTTACCATGGGGGCGAGGGTTCCTATGTGGGTAATAATTTTCCTTTAACCCTACGCGTTCAGCACGAAGACTGCTTTACTTCGACAGGGTATCTCTATGGTGGATATCTTATTTTTTCTTATGCCTCATGGAAGAGATCTTTGCCCCGAGGATCCGAGATTGACATATGCGCAGTTATGCCTTGCCCTACCTCATCGTTACTCCTAACGGTGGGTGTTTATTCTAACCCGATGTATCAATTGGGTGTGTTATGCGCCAGAAAGCTAAGTTTAATAATTAAAGCTTCTTCCATTGATTAGTAAGGTGTGTAATACCTTTTTTTCTTCCAGGGATAGAACATGGTAGGTTACTTCCCTTACCCTTCTTCTCCTGGGTTACCTTCGTTTTCTTACGGGTAGTACTTTTTTAGGTACATCGCATTCCATGGGTGTTGTAGCACTTCTCCTTCCACCATTCTTAAATGGTAGGATTCTTTCCCCACAATATCGTGTATGATGTAGGGTCCATCCCATGTTGGAGCAAGCTTGCCCCACTCCTTCTTATTTTGGTAAGGCGGTATTTTTCGTAGCACATATTCTTCAACTACAAAGTTTCGAGGGATGACCTTTTTGTTGAATTCTCGAGCTAACCTTTGTTGGTAGTTTACCATTCGTTGCAAAAATACCTCCCTTCTTTCTTCAAGGTCGTCCATCTTTCTAGCATTTGGTCCGTTGTTAGGTTTTTATCCCATGCCTCCGTTTTTGTTGTTGGAAGCATGACCTCTGTTGGGATGACTCCTTCGGCTCTGTAGGTTAGTAAGAATGGAGTTTCTCCAGTAGCCGATCTCCTTGTTGTTCTGTAGGCCCATAGGACGTTGTGTAGTTGTTCGCACCATCTCTTTTTGTGCGTACCCAGCTTCTTTTTTCAGATTTATTGATATGGTTTTGTTTGTTGCCTCCGCTTGTCCTTTGCTTTTTGGATAAATCAGAGTTGATTTGTTCTTCTGGATGGTTAAGGTGTCGAATAGCATGTCGATGTTCTTCCCTTATAACTGTTTTCCATTGTCCGAAACTATGGCTGCAGGTTTCCCAAACCTGCATATGATTTGCTCAAACAAGAATCTGAAGACATCACAGTCTCTGATTCTCGCCAAAGGTTTTTATTCGACCCACTTAGTGAAGTAGTCCGTAGCCACGATCAACTATCTTCTTTTCAATGTTCCCTCTACCAAGGATCTGACTATATCAACCTCCCATTTGACAAATGGCCAAGGGATGTTAACCGAATTGAGCTCCTTTGTTGGGGCCTTAATCTTCCTGGCGAAGCATTGGCACTTTTCACAACGCTTAGCCATGTTCTTAGAATCTTTTTCCATGAAAGGCCAGTAGTATCCTTGCATTTTGGCCTTGACGTCCAGTGACCTTCTTCCACTGTGGTTGCCATCTTCTCCACTATGTATGTCGTTAAGTATCCTTTTACCTTCGGTTCTTGAGAGACATCACATTAAAGGTCCAAGAAATGACCTTTTGTACAATATCCCATCACGTAGCTCATATGTGGATGCCTTATATGTGATCTTCTTTGCTTTCTTTATGTCTGCGGGCAAGGTACCTTCGTCAAGGTATTGGTGAATTGGATTCTCCAATCATCCTATGGTTCGTTCCCTTCGTCGTCTTCTGTCGTGGGCTGATCTTCGTCTGATTCCTTATCTTCTTCATTAGTTTCTTCTTCGTTTGGCTCGTCTTCGTCTAGCTCTCTTATGGCCCGAGTTCGGACAGCCAATGGCTCCTCCGTTCGTGAGACTGGTCCTTCTATCGAAAGTTCATATATTCTTCCAATCTGCACAACTGAGGTGGTTCTGTCTTTAGCATAGATGATATGTATGCCAAGGCATCTGCATGCCTATTTTCCTTCCGAAAAACATGCCTGAATGCTACATTCCTTATTTGGGACGTATGCTCCTGAGCTAGCTTTAGGTACGCGGATAGTACCGGATCCAAAGTTTGATATTTGAGTTTGATTTTCCTAATGACCAACTGGGAGTCACTAGTTAATTGGACATCTGTCAGTTTGATCTCCCTTTCTAAGAACAAGCCGTGTATCACTGCTTCGTGCAATGTTGTTAGTGTATTGATCGAACTCTAGCCTGAAATAATAGATTAATCGATCTCCCGTGGGTGTTGTTATTACCACTCCTATGCATGCGCCTTCTCTGTTGGAGGAGCCATCTACGAATATTTCCAACCTTCGTAGATTCTGATGTTCCAGCAGGTTCTTAGGATCCTCCTTGTCTTCTTCCATTCCTGGGATATCGTCTATTTCTGCTTCGTTGTTGACGGGTAAGCCTGCCTAGAAATCTGCTAGTATCTGCGATTTCTCGACTTTTCTTGTTTCGGAAATTATCTGGAACTGCTTGATCAATGCATTCCATTTTGCTACTCTTCCTATCTTCTATGTACTGTCGAGGATCTGACCTATCTGAGCCTTTGTTTAGACTCGGATGGTATGTGCGTCGAAATAGATCCTTATCTTTTGTATTGCAACGCATATATGAGTTGCTCCACCTTGGTGTAGTTACGCTCCGCTGAATTAAGTGCCTTGCTGATGTAATATATGGGCTTTTCTTATTGCCCTTGATGTCGTACCAATATTGTGCTTACAGCATAGTTAGTTGCTGCTAAGTAGAGAGTGAGTACCTCACCTGGTTCCGGCTTTTGCAAGATGGGTACGGAGGTTAAGTATTCTTTGATCTTTTGGAAGGCTTGTTCGCATTCTGAGGTCCACATGAACTGACTTCCTTTCTTGAGCGTATCGAAAAAATGCTTTGCATTTATCCGACTATCTTGCTATGAATCTTCCCATTGAAGCTAGGATTCCATTTAGCTTTTGGACTTCCTTCAGCGTCTTTGTTGATGGCATCTCCATTATTGCTCTGACTCTTTCGGGGTCTACTTATATTCTTCGCTTGGTTACCAAGTACCCTAGGAATTTTCCCGAGGTTACTCCGAACGTACATTTTTCCAGATTACCTTCATGTGGTAGCGTCTCATGACTTCAAATATCTCTCTTAGGTCTGACAGATGATCTTTTGCTTCCTTGCTTTTGAGAAGCATGGCGTCTACGTAGACCTCCAATATCTTGCCTATCCAATGCTTAAAGATTTTATCTACTAATCATTGGTATGTTTCCCCCGCGTTCTTCAGTCCAAAAGGCATCCTTGTATAACAATACAAGTCGCGTGGAGTAAAGAACGCAGTATGCTCCTGGTCTTCTTCCGCAAGTGCTATTTGGTTGTACCCGGAGTAACCATCCATAAAGGATAGCCTTTGATGTCCTTCGGTTGCATTGACCAATTGGTCGATGTTGAGCAGCGGGTAGCTGTCCTTGGGGCATATTTTGTTGAGGTTGCTGAAATCGATGCAGATGTGCACACCTTTGTTCTTCTTAGGTACGATTACCATGTGGGATATTTGACTTCTCGCATGAATCCTGTTGCTAGAAGCTTCTGCAACTCCTTTTCTACGCTTCTTGGTAGATATCTGCTACTTTGCGGTTGCGTTGCTTGAATGACGCGACCTCTGGTTTGATCCGAAGGTGGTGTGAAACTAGGTTCGGATCAATTCCTGGCATATCTTCCATAGACCATGCGAAGATATCTGCGTATTCTTGGAGTAACTTCTGCAACTGCACTTCCTCATCCTCGTCTAATAAAGTTCCGATGGTGATCATCTTTGGCTGCTCATTCGTTCCGATGTTGATTTTCTTCGTTGGTTCTACCGGTGAGAAGGTTAGCTTTTGAGGCCGTCGAGGAGTGCTTTTCTGTAATTGTTATTTGGCGGAGGTATCCGCTACCGAAGTAGTGGAAGTGCTGGCTCCGTCAGCTGAGGGGGCCTCGGGAACCGTGAAGTATCCATTTTTTACTTCGTTGGCAATCTCCCTTCGCCTTTTTCGTGCTTGTTGTTGTGCTTCGATGAAAAGACGAGGGTACCCAAATATACCTCAATCTAAAACTTTTCCACCTATAAGTCCTTTCTCCGAAAGTGATTGTCTATGGACTGAGTCGAGACAATACAACTAATCTGTTCACACTTCGTGTGATCGTCTATGGATACGAGATCGAGACAATACGACAACAAGATAACTTGCATGATTGACTATGGATACAAGATCGAGACAATACAACAACGAAGTATGATTACTTGATAATAGGTTCGGACTTAACCAAACACAATAGGATTGCTATCAAGTAATTAGGAATTAACGTTTGTGTATTTTACTTCTAATTATAATAAAAACAATTATAATTCCAGAAATAGAAAAGTAGAAGACACAGCAAGATTTTGTTAAGGAGGAAACCGCAAATGCAGAAAAACCCCGGGACCTTGTCCAGAATTGAATACTCTAAGAATTTAGCCACTATACACAATCTAAACCAATTTCGTATAGTTGAGACCAAGTAACTAAACCTATCATTCACCTAGTTCCCTCCGTATCCCTGTGCCTCCAACTTGTAATAAGTCACGCACTTGGAACAACTCCTTTGGTTCGTATTCCAAACAGTAAAGAAACAAAAACTCTGTCGGTAACAACTCTTTCCAAACAACGTGATATGAGTTTGACAAAAGGCTCTTCCGTTTATCCCAATAAACTCCTTTGTCGGGTTCTTAGATCAATCTCTTTAACAACTACCAAAGTAATTGTTTAGACTATGCAATCAATACTTCGAATCACAAAGAATTGTATTGATGCCGATCTACTCAATTAATCAATCCAATCTATCAAAAGATAAACCGATTATAGTTGGATCCCCAGCCGATCAAGTTTGTGCACGCCAAAGATTATGAACTCAAATAAGAAATATTATTTGTCTTCAAATCTTCTAAGATCTTCAATAAACACCTGGACACAAACAACTTGAATCTCTTGTGATCAATCACACACAGAACGGGGTCTGTTAACAATGGATTATCACAAGACGTCTTTAGATCTACAAACAGTCTAAAGATCCCCGTCGACACTTCGATCTAGTTTGAGTGAATCTTCTCAAGATATGTAATATATTTCCAAATTCGGTTTTCATAATTCCTGGAAATGCTCTGTCCAAATATTGACCGAAATCTCAGTAGAAAATCTCCAATTAGTAAATGCACACTACCAATTTTTATTTTCTAAAGATATGCATTTAATTGCTGGAAATTAAACGCATATAAAACTAAAAACCTTAATTAAAAGATTCTCAATTTATTTCGATCCGGGATTCTCCTTTAGTTATTAAGGAATATCTTTGAACAATAAAAGATAAGAATTACTGCACATGTTCAAAGTATGTCGACATCTTTACTTTGTAAATCCTTTTTCATATTTACAATCTTGGAACCAATTTGCCACAATTCCAAACGAGCTTAGAATTGGTTCATCTGACTTCCAAGAACTATGCGATTGATTATCCTATCAAATCACCAATCATGGGTTTAACGGTTCTACCAAAACAAGTTTCGGTTCTACCTCCATGTGGGTACTAGGATCAGCCACACTAGTTACCAAAAGTTGGTTTACTAGGTACTAGGATCGGTTACCACATATTTAAGGTATTTAACTTGTATTCGGTTGCACAAGTCATAAGATCGGTTACCAATAACTAAGACTTGTTGTACCTCTTACAAGGATCGATTCCTCATACTTGTGATCGGTTGCACCTCTTACTAGGATCAGTTCCCCAATGTCTAGAGTTGGTCATACCAATTACAACAAATCGATCTTACCATCTCAGGTGATTACTTAAGATCGGTTTCACTAATAAAAGTCATACCAATACAAAAGTCAGGCATTGTGAGTAGTTTTACCAAGATACATAAACAAGTTATGAGCGGTTATACTAAACACACATATTGGTAATCCAAAGATTTGCAATGAATAACAATACCAATAAGCCTAGCGATTTCCCTTTCGATTCACAAAACAAGTTTATGAATTGTACTTCCTTTAAACAAATGTAAAACATTGTTTCCTAGGATGAAATCTTCACCCATACCCATACATAATCACAATAGCATTCAAACGATTATGTCAAAATACGAAGTTCAAAAGATAAGCGTTATACTTCGCATTGTAATTCCTTAATACTATGTCTAACTAGAGTATAATCATTCACAGCTTCGCAGTTATGTTTTCAATATGCATGAATTTAAAGATACGTTAGGAATGAAACAGTTCAAGTCAAATATTACTAACCTCAAAAGGAAGGATGATGTCGTCGTGTTATCTCTTTACTTCTTCACATTCTTCAAGTCTTCATGTAATACTTGTAAGTCTCATATCCTAGTAACTTTCTAGCTAACCTATACGAAGTTGACTCTAGTAAATAATCAAGCGACTCTTTAAATGAGTTTTGATTCACTAAAATATGACAACCAAACTTGACATACCAATGCTTGGTGGGTTCAACCGAGCTATGCTTTAACATGCGGCTCTCTCTTCGTTGAGTCTTACCTCCGCTAGGTTGCAAAGTCTTGCATCGTGCTGATCACCCTTGATTTCCGTTTCACCCATAGGTGTTGGGAATCGAAGGTACTGATGGTAGGTCGAGGTTATCCCCCTTAGTCGGTGGACCCAAAGTCTTCCCATAATTACATTGTAAGGCGAAGGCGCCTCCACAATGCAAAACCTTATGTTAGTTACCAAAGGGCCTGCGCGTACCTATAAAACAATTTCTCTTCTTGGTATAGAGACTGCTCTGTTGAAACCGTAGATTTTGCAAGTGGATGAATCCATATGCTCGCTTGTTAAACCCATACGTAGGTATGGTTCGTAGAAAAAGACATTTAACGAGATGCCCCCATCAATAAGAACCTTTGTAACATTCCATCCGTGGATGGGAAGAGTGATCACCAGTGGATCATTGTGCATTTCGACCTCCTGGTTGACATCCTTTGTTGAGAATGTTAATGGCGTGGCCATCCATTCCTCCCATGTGCTAGTTGGTGGTCCACTTAGTTTAAACACTTCGTGTGTTTCTATCTTCTTTATGTTCCAAGGAAGTTCGAGGATATCTTCGAGTAGCTCCTCCTGAGCTTCGTCCGAGAATGTGATCATGTTAATGTATTTTCCGTCTTGTGGTAGCTCCACCCTTTTCTTTGAAGTATCATCACTGCTGGTAGGTGGTAGCTGCACATACTCCCTGAGTTTGCCATCATCTATGAGTCGCTAAATTGTGTTCCTTAGGTTGTAACACGCGTCAGTTGTGTGCCCGTAGTACTGGTGGTATGCACAATACTCCTTAGACTCCTTCGTTTTGTCTAGCTTCTTTCCCTTAGTGTTAGGGTATGGAAAGTCTGGCTTCGCTCCTTCCTTGTTCGGGATGTGAGAGAAAGTTGTGTTGAGATTCGTGTATACCTTATTTGCAAAGTCATCCCTGCTTTTCCATTTACCTTTGCCATCTACATACTTCGATCTTTTGTCCCTAGAGTTGGTTCTGCCCCAACTTCGTTCTGCCGCTTAGGTTGTTCCGGAATTGGTTCCAGAGAGTTGGTGCATTGCGGAGTAGTTGTTACTTTGGTTTGTGCCCTGGGATTGTCCTTCTGGATCTCTTCAATTCTGATGTAGCGGTCTTGAACGAACCGAAGCTCCCCTTTGGAATCAAGTGTCTGATTGTGTAGCTCCACAAAGATAGATGATGTCCTATCAAGGCCATACTTATAGCAATTAATGCTAATTTCTGGGTTGACTTTGTCAATTGCTTGACATGTTTTCTGCCACCTATCTGTGTATTGCATCAATGTTTCCCGGGGTCCGATAGCTAAAGCAAATAACCTATCTAACCCTGTCTTCGTAGTCTTGTTGTACATGTATGTTTCCAAGAACACGATTAACAATTGCTCAAACGAGTCAATTGAATTTGACGGAAGGTTGTCATACCATGCTAGCGCTAATCCTGTTAAAATTGCTGGGAAGTACCTACAAAGTACTACCTCATCTCTTTCCCAATGGGTAAGGACACGAGTGTAGTACCATAGATGATCTGTGGGATCTGAGGTACCATTGTATGCCTGGAACGTAGGAACCGGGCATTTCGCAGGGATAGGTTCCCTTAAAATGCGATAGGACAATGAAGATTTTGTCGCTTCCTGAAGTACTTCCTCCAATCTTGCGCTTGCGTGGCCAGTCTATAACCCTTGGATTTCTTTTCGCATCTTTTTCATTTGTTCCATGACCATCCCCATGTTGTGAGCATCCCTGGATAATGTCTCATCGTAGTAAGATTGAGAGGGCCTGTATGAGGGATCCGTCTCATCTGGTTCGAGTCTTGTTCTTATGGCTCCTCCTGGTGGGCGAGCCTTCGGTGGGTTGAGACTACCCCTTCGGTGTCCAGCGATGACTCCTTGATCACGCCTCTTTAAGGGAGGGTGATTTTGGGAACCTTCGATCTGTACCTCCAGCATATCTTTCAAGTTCTGGTTCTCTTGTGCCATTGCGTGCACCACATCCTCATGCTGCTTGTTGCCCAAAAGTAGAGCTGCCACCTGCGCTTCCATTTGCTCTTCTTTTTGATTCCGCTACCCTGAGGAGTACTGTCAGCCGGGTCCTCAGAGTCTTCTTCTTCTTCTATTACTGGAGCATCGGGATTGATCTGAACTGGTGTTAGGTTTCCCAACCCTTGTCTGTTAGGAGCTAAGGTTCTGGGTAACCCTCCGTTAGCGGCAGGAGGCTGCGTAACATGAGCGGTCTCCGGTAACGGCATGTCGTAAGGTGGTTGTACTCCAGATGTTTTCCCCATCCCCTCAGTAGGAATAGGTGGTCGGTTGGCCGTCGTTCTTCTTGCTATCTCGCTTTGTCCATCCTCTGCTTCGGTTCTTTGATTTGCACGTGACGGGTTTTGTGACCTTCCTCTGGTAACAGCGGGTCTTGAACTTGATTGTACGTCACTTGGTTTCTGCATATCTTCGGCTTTGTCCTGAAAACACAAAGTAAAATGACAAGGTCCGCTTTTTTGGGCCTTCGTTAAAGTAGCAATTAATGCTCTGACACAGAAGGCGGCTAAGCAGCTCTTTAGAAAACTACCCAGAAAAGATTTGAAAAGATTGGTATTTAATTTTTGGTTGACACCTATGCAAAAAGCGGTAATAAATGTTGGTAAAAACCCAAAAAGGTGTAAGATCCTTAAATATTTGAAGCTAGTAAATGGTTTTATAAGGTTTGTTCTCCTTAAATTTTCACTGAGATTCCCTAGTGTTCAGAGATACTCAGATCCAAAGGATACTTTGTTGGAAAAGGCTTTTTCTCGTACAAACAAAAGTTTAACGTTTTTTAACACGTTTGAGAGGAAAACTTTGTAGATCTATAATAGTGCGAGTCTTTTGAGGTTAAGAACTCACGTAAAAAAGAGATGAACGCATCACTAGGAAGTGAGATCCATCATTTTTAGACTAAGATCTCTTTTTTAAAAGAAGGGTTTGTAAAACATGAAAATGATAATAATAACACAGACTTACGGAGCCTGTATTCTAGCGCCAAACTGTGACTACTATTTTTCCCATAGTCTATATAATGTAAATTGTTCAGAGAATCCGATACTAAGTAGTGAAGATGTCTCAGTTGAACTGACGTGGTTAAGTAATAAAAGGTACTCAAGACAAAGACAATAATAACGAACAATACTGAGGTAATGTAAGTGCTACTAAGTTATCAAGAGACACAAGAGATTACGTGGTTCGACTTTCGTCTACGTCCCCGGGGTAATGAGTGTTTGTTTGTATTAAGTGGTGAGGATTACAAAGGTCTTAAATGATTCCCAAATTAAAATAGAGAGAATTCAAGCTATAGTAAATACTTAAGTTCTAAACATTAAAAGGTATAAGCTTAAGACTAGATCTTCTCTCCTTCGGGTATTGAATGCCCTTATTTGTTGGTGGAGTTTGGTATTTATAACCCCTTCTGCTCCAGAAACATCTTCGCCATCTTTGGGTCCATCGTATCCTGATGTATCTTCCATACAAACGGTACCTTCGTTGTCCGCACGCTTTCTCCAGTCGATCTCTGCCACCTCAGCTACCCCACGTTCCCTCGTGAACTCCCCAACCTTAGGACAGGTTATACCTTCGTTCACCGCATGCCTTCGCCAGTCAGACAATGCCATCCCACTTTTCCTCCACGCGTTTTGACCAAAGGTGTAGATAAGGCTCGCGGCATTAAATGCTAATTGGATATGTCAGCTACCTTTGTCCCTTCGACAGCTGCCACCTCTCTATGCTAGGATCTACTTTACCATCTAAGCTGTCGAGGTATCCTTCCTCGAGATGGGGTAAAGTAGATCAGGAAGGGATCTGCTATTTCTCAAATACCCGTGTTTCGCCAGGGCTACTTTTTTAACTTGCATATGACCGCCAGATATGTGACACGTGACCATAAGAATATTGGTATTCACATTTAGGGGTCGAAATCGATGAAACAATAAACTTCCAGGAAGTTTTCAGAAAATACTCAACTGTCAAGTTTTTAGATGTTTCAGCCACTTCTTTTTGCTTGTTTATCCAAATGCTATCAATTTTGGATGTGTTGTAGAGAACATACATATGAAGAGAATGACATATGACTCAACCTTAGATTACTTACAAATTTCTCCCAGATCATCACTTTATACAAGGTAGCGTAAAATCACTTCAGACTAGCTTGCTGTTAAACGCCTTTTCGTGACTTTACACTACTTGCTTGTGTCTAGAATGCATAAATGAAGAACATTGATAATGTTAGATCAATTACATTCTGAAATTTATGATTGCATTTTGAATTCCATGCTTGGAGCGCTATCACTCATGTAATCATCGTATTAGGTGCTAAACGACGAAGTGGAGGATAACCGAGCTAATAATGATAGCACGAACAATATTGTGGACCAAGATGGTGATACAAACATCTCTGCACTTCAGGGTCATAGGAATGTCGCTACTGAAGTCGTCGAAGAAGTAGAAACCCAAGTTATTGTTGCTTCAGAGGTGGAGAAAACCGATCTAGTGGTTGAGACCCGCATAGTAGTTCACGAATACCCAAATGCAAGGGTTGCTTTTGATCCTCCATTCATCGAGCCACTCCCGTATCATGAACTAGTTGGTGGATTTAGCATTCCCACAGGATATGCTAGCATGTATCATAAAATATAGGAGAGTTATGGTCATATCGTCGTTACCAAAGATCCCGCACGCGTTTACTTCTTGATAATGCAAGTGGGGATTATCTTGCGCGTTATAGATGATATCCGAACTAGGGCTAGAAGCACTGTTACCAAAGATGTACTCTTTTTTTGGGAGTACAACTTGGACAATTCAGATAGACTTGGTTTCAACTTGAAATGGCTGCTTTAGAGAATTAACACCATCAAGAACACACACGAGAAGAATTTACCTTTTCCTAGTGATGCTGTGATGAAGAAGGAAGACAAAATTGTTAAGTTGACTGAAGAGTTGAAGTTGGAGAAAGCAGCTTTGCGAGACTTGAAAGTTGCAGAGGAGCAAAATCTTACTTTGCCTGTTTCCTTTAATTTTTCTTCCATAATCTCTTTAATTTTGAATTCCTGAGAGATGTAAGGTTTTATTTGATTTTGATTTTTTGATTGGTTTTTGACAAGTGGATGATTGAGGATTTTCTTTTGGATTTGATAGAGATTTTCTTTAAGAAAAATGAACTTTGATTAACTGCTGAATTCAAATACTTAATGCAAGTATTGCATACGTTTTGGAGGAATTGAAAATACAGGTGAAAGAAAATCCTAAAATACAAACTTTAGATGTTTTGGGCGTCCGTGCCTTGAACATCTAACCCCTCAAACGTTGAATGTCCCAGATGCCAAATGCTTTGAGCCAATTTTCCTGTATTATTGGCACACTCGTCTTGCCATCCATGTCAGCTAACTTGTAGTATCCACCAACAACAGATTTGATAATCATGAAAGGACCTTCCCAATTGGAATTCTTTGCAGAATGGAGATTGCGCTTAGTTGCTTTGAGAACTAAATATACTTCATGGAATTTGTTGGGCTAGATTGTTCTTTCTCTGAATATCTTCTGCTGGTTCGGCATTCCTCTTATAGTGGGATTCCATGCTTGTGCAATCATCGAAGTTTTCCAATTTTGTGGCACATGTGGA
The DNA here is from genome assembly GCA_023531105.1 of Papaver atlanticum. Taxonomy (NCBI): domain Eukaryota; kingdom Viridiplantae; phylum Streptophyta; class Magnoliopsida; order Ranunculales; family Papaveraceae; genus Papaver; species Papaver atlanticum. The sequence goes on along the minus strand of JAJJMB010007841.1, from coordinate 947,140 downwards.
CACTTGTGCAAGGTTATGGGAGAATACCCAAGATACTCTTTGTTGTGCTTAGACATAATTTCAACAATGAATGTATCAGTGAGATGCTCGATTCGGAGAGGTTCCATATTCAACCACTTGGTAAAATATTGTTATAGTGAAGTTACCTATTCATAGCGTCTTACAACAGCTAGGTTGTTAACAGAATTGATTCCCCGTACTAGGAGAGCATGTTTGAAAGTAGATAGTATGGACATATGAGGAGGAATGAGACTTGCCTGAGTGCGGAACCTCTTGACGAATGCCAGTGCATCTTCCCCTAGTTCTTGTTTCAAATCCATCAGAGTTTTGAATTCCTCCAGGTGCTCTGATGATGGAGTGTCCATCATTTCTTCCGAATCCGAGCTTTCCACATCAGGGAAATGTGCAACCGAAGGCATTTCATCGATAGTCATCTTTTCAGCATGGATCCAGTTCGTCCAAGGACCATGTCATATCCCGAGTCCTCCCTGATTATGTGAAACTTGGTTTCCTCCCAGGTTGAACCAATTTTTATTTTGAGAATGATGTAGCCATACGCATCTCCGGGTTTTACTTCGTTATCCCTGACTGAGATAAGAGCATGAGTAGCTTCTTGTCAAGTGATGCCTGCAACCCTGAGAGTCTTCAAAGGGATAATGTTGACAATCGTGCTAACATCGACCAATGCTCTCTTGAATTTATTTCCCTTGAGACTGACTTTGGTAAGAAGTCCCCAGTCGTACATCTCTTTTTCCGTGACCATAGGTTCAGGGGATGTTTATGGAATGGACAGACGCTTCCCCGACATTATGTGATTCAGAGTCGTGAACATATCTTTCCTTTGAACCTTTTATAGATAAAGCAATTCACATATATGCTCGATCAAAGATTGAACTTCTTCTTTGATAGGTTGCTCAAAAAGCGTGAAAGTCCTGATCGGGAGAGGATTCCTGTGTACTCCTTCAGTCCCCAGTTCTCCTAAATCTACCCTTTCCTTGAAGATGTGCTTCAGAACTCTATAATCGCTTATTGGATGATTGACAAACCTATGAAAACGGAAGTTCCATGGATTCTCCATCTCTTCCTCAATCGGCTCCTTTCTGACATAAGGCAATTTGATTGCACCATCTTGAATCCATACTTCTAATAATTCGATCACCTCTTCAATGGGGAAAGGAAAGTCTGGGTCCGCCTGATCGTTTTGATGGCGCTGAGTGATGTTGTTTTGTTAGTGGTAAATAAAGATCGTTGCTTAGACTTGTTAAGATTCGATTTCAGAAATAATAAAGAAAATATATACAAAAGATGTCACAATATCGAGAGGTATTGAGACTCGGGATTCCACCAATTCTCACATTCATGTGGTTCAACTATTAATTCCAGACAATTATAGCTCATAAAATAACAAATATTGACTTTGTTCTTTGCCAAAAGTAGATTTTATAAAGTATTAGATGTAAATGGCATGCATGGACTATAAAAAGTTCTTAAAATTTAGCATAACCCATCAAACTAAATCACTAATCAAGAAAAATCATGATTCGAATTAAACTAGTGCAAATATCATAAAGGAATTAACAAAAATATTTACCACATGTGTGAAGAATGGCTTCCTCCAATGTCCCAGTGTTGGGTTTTAGCTCTTCATGGTGAAAACACTCTCAAAAGATAAAAACATGGCTCAAAAGTTGTTTTTATTGAAGAAGTATATGAAAAAGAATTGATTGTTACAAGAAACAGTGGTAAAAGCCTTTTTCAGAGAGTCAGACTCGGTCACTAAAGGCCTTTGGCAATTACAGATAAACAACGATACTTGTTTTGTGCGGTTAAATAACTGACTCTCTGTACTTGAGAACGACAATTCTGTTTTGTCGTCTGCAACTTATTTTTCTCCTTCTTCCTGCTGCTGCTACTTTTCTCCTCTGCGGCCTTTCTTTCTTCACAACAGCATACCCAAACTCTCGATACCCCTTATGTGACTTCACCCCCAACCTATATATACCTCAGGGCTGTAAAATCTTCCCGAATATATCTTCTTTTCCTCCCTGCAAGTCACGAGTTTTTCTCCCATCCAAATATTCTAAACGCGGCAACTCGGTTCTTTTTAATCTCAAACTTCTGTTATTTGATAACCGCGAATCTGACAGGGAAGAAATTCTCTTCCTTTTTTACGTAACTTCTCTGTTTAGAATAATTCCTCGAGATATTCTTCTCCCTATATCGTAATAACTTCCACATATAAGAGTGTTTGCTCCCTTTTTAATCTCCTAAACATGTCAACTTACCTTTTTATTAGGTCACCAATTCGTTAGAGCATTGCTCGGTTGAACCCACCAAGCGTTGGTATGTCAAGTTTGGTTGTCATATTTTAGTGAATCAAAACTCATTTAAAGAGTCGCTTGATTATTTACTAGAGTCAACTTCATATAGGTTAGCTAGAAAGTTACTAGGATATGAGACTTACAAGTATTACGTGAAGACTTGAAGAATGTGAAGAAGTAATGAGCTACAACGACGACATCATCCTTCCATTTTAGGTTAGTAATATTTGACTTGAACTGTTTCATTCCTAACGTATCTTTCAAGTCGTGCATATTGAAAACATAACTGCGAATTTGTGAATGATTATACTCTAGTTAGACATAGTATTAAGGAATTACAATACGAAGTATAATGCTTATCTTTTGAACTTCGTATATAAGACATCGACATAATCGTTTGAATGCTATTGTGATTATGTATGGGTATCAGTGAAGATTTCGTCATAGGAAACAATGTTTTACATTAGTTTAAAGGAAGTACAATTCATAAACTTGTGTTATGAATCGAAACGGAAATCGCTAGGCTTATTGGTAGTGTTATTCATTGCAAATCTTTGGATTACCAATATGTGTGTTTAGTTTAACCATTCATAGCTTGTTTATGTATCTTGGTAAAACTATTCACAAGGCCTGACTTTTGTATTGGTATGACTTTTATTAGTGAAACCGATCTTAAGTAATCACCTGAGATGGTATGATCGATTTGTTGTAATTGGTATGATCAACTCTAGACATTGGGGAAATGATCCTAATAAGAGGTGCAACCGATAACAAAAGGGGAATCGATCCTTGTAAGAGGTGCAACAAGTTTTTAGTTATTGGGGAACCGATCCTATGAACATGTGGACCAAATACAAGTTAGATACCATATATATATGGGAACCGATCCTAGTACCTAGTCAACCAAGTTTTGGTAACTAGCGTGACTAATTCTAGTTCCCACATGGAGGTAGAACCGAAACTTGTTTTGGTAGAACCGTGAAACCCATGATATGTGATTTGATAGGATGATCAATCATATAGTTCTTGGAAGTCGGATGAACCAATTCTAAACTTGTTTGGAAGTGTGGCAAATCGGTTCCAAGATGGTAAATATGAAAAAGGATTTACCAAGTAAAATATGTCAACATACTTTGAACACGTGCAGTAATTCTTACCTTTTATTGTTCAAAGATATTCCTTAATAGCTAAAGGAGAATCCCGGATCGAAATAAATTGAGAATCTTTTAATTAATGTTTTTAGTTTTATATGCTTTTAATTTCCAGCAATTAAAATGCATATCTTTAGAAAATAAAATTGGTAATGTGCGTTTACTAATTGGAGATTTTCTAAGTGATTTCGGTCAATATTTTGACAAAGCATTTCCAGAAATTATGGAAACTGAATTTGGAAATATATTGCATATCTTGAGAATATTTTCGGTTTTGGAAATTTCTTGGTGTCCAAACTTCCTTGGTCTATAAATATTGAAGTTTTCATTTCGAGCAAACTAATCCTCAGAGCCAGCAAAACTACCTAGTTGTGTTGTTACTGGTGGAGCCGTCTATTCGGAGAGGAAAGTACCCTAATTATGCGAAATCTCTTACGACCGCTCGTTTTAAAGACTTCTTTGGGATTGGGAAGCTCTACGAGTACCGTTGGTGGGAAACTAGATAATTGCAGTTTATTATTAGTTTTCGATTGATTTTATTGACTAACGGTTGTTGAACTTTGATTGCACCTAGTTTGTTTATGCTTGAGAAACTTCTCTTCTGATATAAGATTCACTCAAACTAGATCGAAGTTTCGACGGGGATCTTTAGACTATTTGTAGATCTAAAGACGTCTTGTGATAATCCATTGTTAACAGACTCTGTTTTGTGTGTGATTGATCACAGGAGATTCAAGTTGATTGTGTGCAGGTGTTTATTGAAGATCTAAGAAGATTTGAAGACGAAGAAGATTTCTGATTTGGGTTCATAATCTTTGGTGTGCACAAAACTTGATCGGTTGGGATCCAACTATAATCAGTTTATCTTTTTGATAGATTGGATTGATTAGTTGAGTAGATCGGCATCAATACGTTTCTTTGTGATTCGAAGTATTGAATGCATAGTCTAGATAAATACTTTGGTGATTGTTGATTAGATAGATCTAAGGACCTAACAAAAGAGTTTATTGGGATAAACGGAAGAGCCTTTTGTCAAACTCATGTCACTTGTTTGAAAAGAGTTGTTACCGAATAGATTTGTTGTTCCTTTACTGTTTGGAATACGAACCAAAGGAATCGTTCCAAGTGCGTGCTATATTTTGCAAGGATTTGTTTGTAGAAGCATAAGAGGATAGTTTGGATAATTCAGGAAGGAGGTGAAGTGATTAAACAGGTTAGAATATCCAAAACTTGGACGAGAAGAAAAATTTATTTTTGGGGAAGAAAATGAGATTTTGATCGAGTTTAAACCGAGCTGTGAGATATATATAAACTCTAGAGAGGCTAAGGAAGGGTAGGGAACACTTTGGAGAAGTTTAGAACCTTAGAGAAGCGAAAAAAAATCAACTGGAGTCGAATACATAAACTTTTCTGCTGCTGCGAAGAAGAAGAACACGAAGAACATAAGACCCTCGGAGTCAGTTGCAGAGGCAGACTTATTTTCAGTGACAACGAGGTACGGTCGCATCTTCCTGCAGTCACCGAAGCCCTTCAGCAACAACTCCGACTTCTGTTTTAGACCTTCAGCAACAACTCTGACTTCTGTTTTAGACCTTCAGCAACTACAGAATCCGCTGCTTTAACACCTTTCTCCCTTTTAATCAACTTTTGAGCCATAAACATGTATGTTGGGATTATGATTAATATGAGGAGCTAAACCCCATTGTTGAGGCGATAGAGGAAGCTATTTTTCCAATAAAAAGTGGTATAATCTATTTTATTAAGCAATTGTTGCCTTGATTTATAATTGTTTGAATGATTTTTGTTAAGCAATTGTTATTTCTTTTGATAGAGCATGCTTAGCCATAGGTTTTTGATGCTTTATACTTTGGATTTACACTTGTTATTTTGAAAATATACATGTTGCAATAGCTTAGAATCAAATTAAACGCAAAAATTGAATAAATATAAATACTAGATAAAATCACTTTGAACTTGGAAAAATAGTGGAATCTTAGCCTCAGTGTTCTTTTTATATTGATATCAACTTTGTCAGTGTTTGTTTTAAATATCAGTGATTTTTTTATATTTTAGTTTTAAAATTTAAGTCTAAAGTTATCCTTCACAAGTTCGAGAATCGAATCCTATTACCACCACTTTCACTACAACTAAAATTCACATCAGTTTTTGGCGCCGCCGACGCGGACTTGTATTTAGGGTTTTAGATTTATTTTTATTTTATTTATATTTATTTTTATATTTATTTTGTTTATTTATTATTTTATTTTATTTTCTATTTTACGTTTTTGAGTATTTATCTTTTGTCTACAGGTTTTGGAACATAAAGAAAAAAATTGAGCCAAGGAGTTTGGTGATGTCGTAAAGACTTGGAGCTGAAGATTAAAGCGAAAAGAACGGAAAAGAAGACAATTTTATTTTAGTTATTTTCTTTAGTTTTTTTTTTTTTTTTTTTTTTTTTTTTTTTATTTAGGGTTTTGTTTATTTTAGAAAAAAAAATATAAAAAAAATTGTATTATTTATTATTTTGTAATTTTTTTTTTTTGGACTTTTGGACTCTGGACATTTTAAAAAAAAAATTATTATACCCTACAGAAGGGTACCTTTAATTATAAAACTGTTTGCAGAGAAGGAGGACAATTACAATATTGTCTCTGCACCTTGGGTTCGTACACTGACACAGGAGTCAGTGGCCCGAGTCGACTACAACCGATTCATCCCCCGTCTGGAACGGGAGGTAAGGTTCTGAACACTCGCGAATCTCCTGTCAGCGAGTTACTGTATTCCTTAAGGTGCATATCTGCTGAGGACCTGAATACGGACATTTACTTTTCTAGTAAAGGGCAAGGCCTGGCCATACAAGATAAGGGTTCGGATTTCATCACCGTTCTCTTCTTGCCCGCCTTAGGAAAACGATACCGAACGCGAACCCAAGCTTAAAATATTGACTAGAACGAGACCGATAGGGTAATGAGCTTGTAGGAAAGTCGTTCAAAAGGATATTATTGGGTATTTTGTTAGCCTAACTCAAAGTTCAGGAAGATTACTGTAAGTCGATTAGAGACGCCTTGTAACCCAAGGAAGCGTTGCCAAAGAGGTAGGGGTATCAAAGATCCTCTGAGCTTCTCCTACTTCTCTTCGACTTACTTTATTCGGATAGTCCTACGAGGTTTGCTAAAATTGTACCCAGTTGCCTCTTGGAAGAGTAGAAGCTGGTCTAGAAACAATCTAAGTGGAGCCATCATGCTTTTTGTTTGCTAGAAATCAATAGGGTTGATTTGGTTGAGTCGTCCTTGATTTGTGATTGCTTACCCTTCAGATTTAGGAAATTCTTGTGTATGCCTGAACGTAAAAGAGACGCCCTAGGTAGATTTGTAAAAGAAAAACCTAGCAGTTCTAAGCGTCTCGATTACCTTAATCTAGAAGGTCAAATTTTCGGAGAGTCTTGTGTTGAACATTCTCCTGAAGAGAGAATCCCTAATACTCTGATAGTTCCAGAGATGGCTACTTTGAAATCTTTGTTAAATCCGACTAGGACCACTCGTCCCTCGTGTATTAAGTTAGCTGACACAGAAGCCAATTATGAGCTTAAACCTGGGACCATACAGATGCTTCCAATCTTTTTAGGGAAAGAAAATGAAAACCCTTATTTCCATGTTAGGGATTTTGAAGAAATTTGCAGTACCCTAAGAATTAGAGGCTTAGATGATGATGCTTTGAAACTTAGGTTATTTCCCTTTTCCCTGAAAGATAAAGCCAAATCGTGGATGTATAGTTTGACTTCTGAGTAAATCGAAACATATGAACAACTTACATCTTCCTTTTTCAATAAGTTTTTCCCTAGGCATAAACCATCGTCTATTAGGACGCAAATCTGCACATTCTCACAACAAGAGGGAAAATCTTTGTATAGGTATTTGGAAAGGTTCAATGATTTGTTAACACAATGTCCTCACCATGGTTTAGAAAAGGTTAGGCTAGTTCAGATCCTTTATGAGGGTTTAGATTATCCCACAATATCCACGGTTGAAGCTTTGTGTACAGGTGGGTTTGAGAACCAAACTGTTGATGCGGCAATGGCATTTTTGAATGAAGCCGCCGAAAAGACCCAACAATGGGAAAATAGTAGGGAACCCCGGAAAACGATTCTTCTAAGCAGAGGAAACGTTAATAGGATAGAAGGAGGCTCTGAATCAGATGTCAAGATTGCAGCGATAGCTAAAAGGTTAGAAGCTCTAGAAATGGGTCACACTAGTGGTAGATCGGAGCCTTTTTGGGAAGGCCATAATAATGAAGAGCAAGCCAATGCTCTTTATAATAACACTAGACTCAAGAATCGTCAGAAATTTGACCCATATTCAGAAACCTATAACCCTGGGTGGAGAAACCATCCGAACTTTGCTTGGTCTAAGGGCCAGAATCAAGGTCAGTTTAGTAACTCTAATGCTCCACCAGGTTTTAGTTATGCTAAGAATCCTTTGGGACAAGCTCAATTTCAGAATCAGTCGGATAAGAAAATCCTAAGCCTAGAGGAGTCTCTCGTTTTGTTAACTCAGCAAACTGCAAAATTTCAGCAATCAGTAGAACTAAGTCTACAAGCTAGTAACAAGATAGGATTAGAAAATAGTCAGGCTATTTCCGAGCTGAAAACCCAGGTAGGTCTGATAAATGAGTCTTTGAGAGAAAAAGGTAGGTTTCCTAGTCAAACACAACCCAACCCTAGAGGAGTTCATGAAATAGGTGCAAAACAATCGAATCAGTTGAATGCTGTTAGAACCCTTAGGAGTGGTAGAATTGTAGACAATGAGGTAACCATGCCCGATAGTGAACATACTGTAGTTCACCCCTCAGGATCTCACCCCTCAGGACCACCCATAGCTGAGGAGACCGATAAAGTTTCTGATGATGTCAATTCAGTCCCTGGGAGGTCTGATTCTGTGCCTAGAGCCCCGTTTCCCCAACTATTAGTACCAACAAAAAAGGAATCGAACTTTAATGACATATTGGAGGTTTTTAAGCAAGTTACCATAAACCTTCCTTTATTAGATGCAATTAGGCAAATTCCTGCTTATGCCAAGTTCCTTAAGGATATGTGTACGTGAAAGCGAAAACTTAGCGTCTATAAGAAAGCCTTTTTAGCTAGTCACGTAAGTTCAACTATTCAGAACACCACAACTCTAAAGTACAAAGACCCAGGTTCCCCTACCATTGCTTGTACAATAGGTAAATTCCGGGTAGAAAAAGCTTTACTTGACTTAGGAGCCAGTGTGAACTTACTGCCGTACCATGTGTATTTACAGCTAGGACTTGGTGAAATGAAACCTACTCAGATGACACTGCAGTTAGCTGATAGGTCCGTTAAAATTCCTCGAGGTGTTATCGAGGATGTTCTCATTGAGGTCGACAAGTTTATTTATCCAGTGGATTTTGTGGTGCTAGACACCCAACCTGTCCCTTACCTAGAGAACCAGATACCTGTGATTTTAGGTCCCCCATTTTTAGCTACGTCTAATGCGATCATTAACTGTCGAAATGGTGTGATGAATTTGTCTTTTGGTAATATGACTATGGAGATGAACATTTTTAATGTCAGTAAGCTACCTTATGAGATAGATGACACATGTGTTGAAGAGGTGAACATGATAGAAGCCTTAGTTCAGGAGTCATTACCAAACATTTTGTCTGAAGACCCATTAGAAAGTTGTCTATCCCATTTTGGTTTAGATTTTGACGACGATAGCACTATTGAAGAAGTGAATGCACTATTAGATTCTACCCCTGTGTTAGACACTAATAGTTGGAAAGCTAGGTTCGAACAATTACCAGCTTCTAAGACTACCTTAATTCCTTCTTTAGAAGAGCCTCCTAAGTTGGACCTTAAACCACTACCCGACACTCTAAAGTATGTGTTTTTAGGGCCATCTGAGACTTTACCTGTGATTGTAGCTTCCGATTTGGATAGTGATCAGGAAAGTAGGATAGTGAATGTACTTCAAGATAATAAGGAAGCTTTAGGGTGGACTATAGCAGACATTAAAGGTATAAGTCCTACTGTGTGTATGCATCAGATTCATTTAGGGGAAGACTCCAAACCTTCTAGGGAGATGCAACGTCGACTGAACCCTAACATGAAAGAGGTAGTTCAAAAAGAGGTGCTTAAGTTGTTAGATGCAGGTATTATCTACCCAATTTCAGACAGTAAGTGGGTCAGCTCCGTTCAGGTTGTCCCTAAGAAATCAGGTATCACTGTAGTCCAGAATGATAATAACGAGTTAATCCCAACCCGAGTGACCACAGGATGGCGTGTCTGTATTGACTATAGGAAATTGAACAAGGTCACAAGGAAGGATCACTTTCCCCTTCCTTTTATCGACCAAATGCTAGAGCGATTAGCTGGACATAGTCATTATTGCTTCTTAGATGGCTGCTCCGGATATAATCAGATCGTTATTGCCCCAGAAGACCAAGAGAAAACAACTTTTACCTGTCCCTTTGGTACCTTTGCGTATAGACGCATGCCTTTCGGGTTATGTAATGCCCCTGCGACCTTTCAGCGTTGCATGATGAGCATATTTTCTGATATGGTAGAACGGTTTTTAGAGGTCTTTATGGATGATTTTTCAGTGTTTGGTTTATCTTTCGATGAGTGCTTGCATCATTTGACATTAGTGTTGACTAGGTGTAAGGAAAAGAATTTAGTGCTTAATTGGGAAAAATGCCATTTTATGGTTAAATCAGGAATTGTGTTAGGGAACATCGTATCCTCTAAGGGTATAGAGGTATACAAAGCCAAAGTTGATCTTATTAAGACTTTACAGGTCCCAAAAACCGTAAAAGATATTAGGTCATTCCTAGGGCATGCAGGATTTTATCGTCGATTCATTAAGGATTTTAGCTTGATTTCTAGACCTCTTTGCAATTTGCTTGCAAAAGATGTTAAGTTTGTCTTTGATGATGCGTGTTTAGAAGCTTTTTAGAATCTTAAGAGTTTACTCACTACCACCCCCATAGTCCAGGCACCTAACTAGAACCTACCCTTTGAGATTATGTGTGATGCTTCAGATTATGCTATAGGCGTTGTGTTAGGACAGCGAGAAAACAAATTACTTCATGTGATTTACTATGCTAGCAAAACTCTGAATGATGCCCAACTGAATTATACAACTACCGAGAAGGAACTGTTTGCCATCGTGTTTGCCTTGGATAAGTTTAGATCCAATCTACTAGGTTCTAAGGTCGTAATCTATACCGATCATGCTGCTTTGAAATACCTTTTGTCTAAGAAGGATACTAAACCTAGATTGATTAGATGGATCCTCTTGTTGCAAGAATTTTCTCTAGACATTAGAGACAAAAAGGGTGCAGAAAATGTAGTAGCAGATCACTTGTCTAGGCTAGTTGTTGATCATTCTAATGATTCCCTTCCTATAAGGGATAGCTTTCCTGATGAACAATTGTTCTCTGTTTCCCAATCACCTTGGTATGCACATATAGTGAATTATCTTGTTACT
>JAJJMB010007841.1:866724-935760 GCA_023531105.1 Papaver atlanticum | reverse complement strand
GCCATCGTGTTTGCCTTGGATAAGTTTAGATCCAATCTACTAGGTTCTAAGGTCGTAATCTATACCGATCATGCTGCTTTGAAATACCTTTTGTCTAAGAAGGATACTAAACCTAGATTGATTAGATGGATCCTCTTGTTGCAAGAATTTTCTCTAGACATTAGAGACAAAAAGGGTGCAGAAAATGTAGTAGCAGATCACTTGTCTAGGCTAGTTGTTGATCATTTTAATGATTCCCTTCCTATAAGGGATAGCTTTCCTGATGAACAATTGTTCTCTGTTTCCCAATCACCTTGGTATGCACATATAGTGAATTATCTTGTTACTAGTCGAATGCCTCAACATTGGGGTAAACAAGATCGTTCTAGGTTTTTAGCCGAGGTTAAGCATTTCTTTTGGGACGATCCTTATCTGTTTAAGTATTGTCCATACCAGATTATTAGGAGATGTATACCTAAGAGTGACCAGTCCAGTATTATCTCCTTTTGTCATGAACATGCATGAGGGGGTCATTTTAGTGCTAAAAAGACTGCTGCTAAGATATTGCAGTATGGATTTTACTGGCCTTCGTTGTTTAAAGACTCCCATAGTCATTGTGTTTCTTGTGAGCGTTGCCAAAGGTTAGGAACCATTTCCCGTAGAAATATGATGCCTTTGAACCCTATTTTAGTGATTGAGGTCTTTGATGTGTGGGGCATTGATTTTATGGGTCCATTTCCTAATTCTTTTGGTTATCCTTACATACTTGTCGCTGTAGACTATGTGTCTAAGTGGGTTGAGGCGGTTCCGTGTAGAACAAATGACCACAAGGTCGTAGTCCAGTTTTTGAAAGAGAATATACTTACACGTTTCGGTACGCCGCGAGCTATAATTAGTGATGGAGGTTCACACTTTTGTAATAGACCGTTTGCTCTTTTAATGAAACAATATGGTATTACCCATAAAGTAGCTACCCCATATCACCCACAGACTAGTGGTCAGGTAGAGGTTTCCAATAGGGAAATTAAGCGTATTCTAGAGAAAACAATTAATCCTAATAGGAAAGACTGATCGTCGAGGCGTACTGATACCTTATGGGCTTATCGTACTGCGTTTAAGACACGCATTGGAATGTCACCCTATCGTTTAGTTTTTGGCAAGGCATGTCACCTACCTGTTGAGTTAGAGCATAGAGCCTACTGGGCTATTAAGCAGCTAAACTTTTCACTTGACAAGGAAGGAGCTCACAGAAAGCTCCAGCTCAATGAGTTGGACGAGATTCGTATAGATGCATACGGTAGTGCTAAGGAGTATAAGAACAAAATGAAACTTGTGCATGATAAGAATATTTTACGAAAGTCATTTTCTCCATGTCAAAAAGTTCTTATGTATGACACTCGTTTGCATCTATTCCCCGGGAAGTTGCGCTCTCGGTGGACCGGTCCTTTTGTGGTCCGTACTGTTTTTCCTCATGACGTTATTGAAATTGAGACACCAGACGGTAGTAGTTCTTCAAAGGTTAATGGTCATAGATTGAATCCCTTTTTAGAGCCTTTTCCTACATGTGATGTTGAGGAGGTCCCTCTGGAGGACCCTGTTTCCCTTGATTGACCATCGAGGCGATTTGTATGTTGTATATTATTTTTGTAGGTTTTTGATTCCACTTCACCCAGGTACTATCTTTCCGACTTCTCTCTTTACTGATTCCTCATGTTATTTATACTTTTGGTACTGTTCTTTAATTAGAAACATTGAGGACAATGTTAGATTTAAGTTTGGGGGTGGGGTAGAAACTTTTTTGTTACATTTTGTTACAATAAATAAACTCCAGAGCCTAGAAATTTATGCCTATTAAGGATGGCACTAACCAATCTAAGTGGATGGAAGCATTTTGGTTTAGGAGTTGAGGAACCAATCTGATTAGATGGAAACATCTATAAGAGTCTATTCATAAAAGCACGGAGCTCAGGTGTTAGAAATAACATGATAGTTTCACCGTATCTCGGAATCATCTTATTACTTCTGTTTTTATTTTTGCAAATTTTTATGTTGATGTCTGCTGGGGTGAAATAGAGTGATTGAGTTACTAAAAAAAAAAAAAGACCAGACCAATTAGACCAATCGGAATAAATAACACTTGGATAGCAATATGTGTATGTTTTCCCTGTCTCCGTCGCCTAAACAAGCGTGGAATGCAGGATCCACGGGAATTACCATGTAATCTGCTGACAAGAAGCATGCGCTTGGATCTAAAAGATCTAATCATGTCGTTAAAAAAATAAAAAAATAAAGGTTTATTATAAAGTCGACCACTGGTTCCCTTGTATATGCCAGCTGTGTTGATGTAGATTTAGGATTGTCGACCACTGGTTCCCTTGTATATGCCAGTTGTGTTGATTTTAGTCCAGACCAGTATCTCAATCCACTAGGTCATAGGTTCATCTTGGCATTGAAGTCCATTCGCAACCATCTATTTCTATATCCATCTTCTTAATCTATTCATGTGATTTGTTTGATTCTGGATATTGATGTCCATAGTGCGACTATCTGAGTAGAGCTCTGTCACTTATATATGAATTTTAGTATACTCGAGTGCAAACTCATATACAGCAATTGGAATTTCGCATCAGGGTACTTCCTCCCGTAATCAATAAGTATGCCAACCAAGGAGGTTCTTTAGTGCATTCCAAGGTTCTGCGTAGATAGCTAGGGTCTGGAGAAAAGGTTTTGTGGGTACACCTCTGGTAAACCCTCCCGAGACTATAACTCGGCCACTAGGGCCACCTAGGTGTTTAAAGGATTGTTGCACATGCTAAGTGCAACCGACGATGCCTGCGACAGTGAGTTAGGATTTTATTTTGTAGTTTTAATTTGCTCGGGACTAGCAAATAATAAGTTTGGGGGTATTTGATAGACGCATTTATGTGTCTATTTTCATCTCTTTTATGTATAGTGTTAGTACCCATTTTTGTACTAATTTTGGTATTTTATCCCTTGTAGGTATTTTTTTGAAAAATAGGTTTTTGCGGCGAAATTAGCTCGAAAAGTTGTTGAAGGCACCTGGGAGGACATTTGCTATTCGGACTCTCATCTTGGATAAGGGGTAACCCATTTCCAGGCAGCTGCTAAGCACAGACCGGGATTGGATAAGGGGAGGTCATCCCCTTCGTTTGAAATTTAGTTTTGGCGGGAAAACCAAATGTCGCCTGCGTAACTTCCTGGCAAGTTTTGGATCGATTTTTGGAAGTGTTTTATCGAGATTCAATCGCCAAACTAAGTTGGGTTGGACTTGAATGGAGTAAACAGGGTTGGTACATCTGTTTGTATCGATTAGAATGGGTTGAATGATCGGGTTTTGATAAAACAGGGAAGAAAAATAAAATAAAAATGGAAACAGGCAAGTTTCGAATTATATTTGGAAGTTACGTGCTATATTTTGCAAGGATTTGTTTGTAGAAGCATAAGAGGATAGTTTGGATAATTCAGGAAGGAGGTGAAGTGATTAAACAGGTTAGAATATCCAAAACTTGGCCGAGAAGAAAAATTTATTTTTGGGGAAGAAAAAGAGATTTTGATCGAGTTTAAACCGAGCTGTGAGATATATATAAGCTCTAGAGAGGCTAAGGAAGGGTAGGGAACACTATGGAGAAGTTTAGAGCCTTAGAGAAGCGAAAAAAAATCAACTGGAGTCGAGTACAGAAACTTTTCTGCTGCTGCGAAGAAGAAGAACACGAAGAACATAAGACCCTCGGAGTCAGTTGCAGAGGCAGACTTATTTTCAGTGACAACAAGGTACGGTCGCATCTTCCTGCAGTCACCGAAGCCCTTCAGCAACAACTCCAACTTCTGTCTTAGACCTTCAACAACAACTCCGACTTCTGTTTTAGACCTTCAGCAACTACAGAATCCGCTGCTTTAACACCTTTCTCCCTTTTAATCAACTTTTGAGCCATAAACATGTATGTTGAGATTATGATTAATATGAGGAGCTAAACCCCATTGCTGAGGCGATGGAGGAAGCTATTTTTCCAATAAAAAGTGGTATAATCTATTTTATTTATTTTATTTCAATTATTTTTATGATTATTTGCCTTGATTTATAATTGTTTGAATGATTTTTGTTAAGCAATTGTTATTTCTTTTGATAGAGCATGCTTAGCCATAGGTTTTTGATGCTTTATACTTTGGATTTACACTTGTTATTTTGAAAATCTACATGTTGCAATAGCTTAGAATCAAATTAAACGCAAAAATTGAATAAATATAAATACTAGTTAAAATCACTTTGAACTTGGAAAAATAGTGGAATCTTAGCCTCAGTGTTCTTTTTATATTGATATCAACTTTGTCAGTGTTTGTTTTAAATATCAGTGATTTTTTTATATTTTAGTTTTAAAATTTAAGTCTAAAGTTATCCTTCACAAGTTCGAGAATCGAATCCTATTACCACCACTTTCACTACAACTAAATTCACATCACTTTTACTTTTTTATTTCTGCAATTATAATTGTTTTATTATAATTAGAAGTAAAATACACAAACGTTAATTCCTATTTACTTGATAGCAATCCTATTGTGTTTGGTTAAGTCTGAACCTATTATTAAGTAAACATACTTCGTTGTTGTATTGTCTCGATCTTGTATCCATAATCAATCACACAAGTTGTCTTGTTGTAGTATTGTCTCGATCTCGTATCCATAGACGATTACACGAAGTGTGAACCGATTAGTTGTATTGTCTCGACTCAGTTCATAGACAATCACTTTCGGAAAAAGGACTTATAGGTGGAAAAGTTTTAGATTGAGGTATATTTGGGTACCCTCATCTTTTCAATTGGTATCAGAACAGGCAAACACGAAAAGATCTAACAATCTGTGTTTGGTGCGATCCAACCTATAAGATATGAGTCAAAATAAGAAAGCAAAGCTAAACTTATGAAGAACTCAGTTAACATATGTCAAGATAATGACAATAATATCTCAGAAAAGTTCAATGGAAATTTGTCTCGTAAGTCTTTTCGAAAATCAATGAAAAAGTCTATGACTAATAACTTGATTGGGAATCAGGTTCCTGATCAGAAAATAATGAATCCGAAACTCAAACATGTTTTGGATCCGACTCTAATCTCTAGTGAAAAATCGTCTGAAAAGAGATTAGATTCACTAGACTGCCCAAGTTCTGGTTTTCGTAAAATGTTAGAAAGATTTTTCAAACATGTTGAAAGCTATTAAGAAAAGGGAAAAACCATTGACAGTCTAGACGATGTCCTAGAACTTATTGTTCAATTGAATTTAAGAATTTGTGACGGAAAGCGATAATCACTCAGTCTTCAAAATAATCTAGCAGATTATTTGGAACAAAAATTGGCTCTATGCAATGAAGTTCATCAACAGACTACAGAGTGTGAAATTGTTACACAATCGTTGGAGCATTCACAAATAAGGAATAAGATCCTTATTGAAGATCTTCTTACAGAGACATGTCGAATGGTATATCTAGACAAGTGTTTAGAAAAATATTTCCAACAAGGAATGGATACCTTAAGAGGACATATAGAATGTCTTGAACAAAAGACATCAGCAATCTGTTGGATGGCAGATCTAGACCACACGGTTTCAAGTTCAAGGAACATACCATCCTGGGCACAAGATGTAATCAAGGATATAGCATCTTGCAATATTCCTGAAGAGGATGGATTCAAAACCCATACTAGGGATCATGATAATATTCCTAACAGTAAGAAGGAAGAATTTCCTCAAAAGGTATTTAGTGAGGAAGATCCTCACCCCAACACTTAATTGTGTTGGAATGTGCATCCTTATAATGCCTAATCTTCTGATGTTAGGAAGCACACATTTCTGGGCAATCTGTATCCTGTCGATAATCTCATATTCAACATAGAGTACTTACACAATCTACCTGAAGATGTTTAAATCGGTCTTCTTGTGTAGAAAAGTTGTCTTACAAACAACTTGTGTAAACAGGATAAGTTTCCCTATCTAAAGAAGTTTTAGATACGTTATCTAAAAGTTTGATTCTTTCTAAAGAATCTTTGTGATTGTCTAACACATTAGATGCGAAAATCTTTTCAAATCTGGTAAGAAATATTTATTTAAGGATGATTCCTATGTTTGGAATGTGTAAAATGATTCTCGAATATATGCACTCATATTATTTGAGAACCTATAGTAACAGGATGTATCCTCAAACCAGATCTCAAACAAAACTTTTGAAAGCCTTGAGTGGAATGACTTCTAAGGAAACTGTTCATCTTGATGATACCTTCAAGAAATATGGTTGTGAAGATATAGAAAATGAAAAGGAAGATGTGACTCATCTCCTTGTCCAAAACAGTTTGGATGCTAAGATTGATATTATCAATCTACGACAAGTCCTCCTCAGTACTATTAAAACTCATCATAGACAGGCAGCACTATTAAGAATTGTTATCCGTAACCAAAGAAAGCTGATTGAACTTGGAATCGGTAATAGGGAGTATGCTCGAAATATTAATCGAAAGGTTAATGCTTTAGCCTATGAACATAATCAAGGTACTGTGTGCATAATCAGTCGAGATGATGTTGTTGAAGATCCTGAAAAATTTAAGGAAATTGAAGATGATCATTGAAAAGTCTGTTGAAAAATAGACATTAGTTTTTGATTATTTCAATAAAGTCTATTATGAATAAAATTATTAGTTTATAATTTTTTTTGTGATAGTTTTCGATTACATAACCTGTGCTTGAATGCTTTATTTTATTGCTATGTATGTTTATGGGATGTTTGATTTCGGTTTTTGACCTTAATATTCGATCTCATATGGTGTGAACACTTATGGTTTGGGTGACTTTTTAATTCAGCGGGATTAAGTTCTAGCCCATGTTGGTAGGCTTTATCAAAGGATCATGAGGGGTTCTGATTGAAACAATATGTGAAAAAGTCACAATATGTTGAATCGTTTGGTTTAGCATAAAAGCATATGTGTTTCGGGTTTTCAACTTTTTCATTGCAATAGTTAAAACTGGTTTTCAACCTTTCTCTGGTAAAGGTTGGTTTTTGTTGTTGTTCTTTTGTCTTGCGAGAGAATGACAACACAATGGGGGAGAGTTCTATCTTGAACTGGCGCTTAATGACATATCTTAAGGGGTAAAGAGGATGCGGAATTTGAGGTAACGAATTTGTTAGTTAATCGTTTTCATGTTTAAGAAAAGCCTGGTTTTATTGCATATATTTATTGCTTTTGCTTAACAAAACTTCGGTACAATTGATGTTTATTCCATTATTTGTGTATTGGATGTGTGTGTGATTCAATTGTTTCCGGTTAAGAAAAACTATTGTTATCTTGCTTTATTATTTGGTATCAATTGTTTAGGCTTACAAAATTTCAGTGCAATTGCGGTACTATAATGTCTATGTTTGTTTCAATTGCTTCCGGTTGAGGTAAATAATTATGCAAGTTGATTTATTTGGTTTGTATGAATTGTTTATGGCTTAACGAAAAGGTTTTCGGGATGAATTGTTTAGTCCAATTCGATTACAGAGAAGAGAAACTAAGTTAATTCTGATCTTAGTTAGACTTATCAAAGTGGAGGTTTCGGTTATTCAAGTCTAAACGAATGCCTTAACAAGAAATGCTAGTTAACTAACCTAGTACTTGTCTTGTTTAAAAGTGAAAGGTCTAAGTTATTATTTGAATAATTAGAGCCTGATGAGAAAAATAGAGTTAATTATGATCTTTATTTTGATCTTATTGAACAAGCAGTTGTATTTGTACAATCGGTTTAGCAAAGGAACTAAGGTGCTTAATCAAATTTTTGGTTTGCTAAACTATTAGGTAAAATTGCTTCGGGCAATTTTTTCCTTGGTAACATATCAAAACAAAATTACTTTGTAGTTTCGGTTTTGATATTGGTTATCAAAAATGGTGTGTGGAACCCTCGTGCTTAACTCTTATAGGTTGCAAGTCTTTTGAGATTTGTAAGATCCTTTCGGTTTGTCCTTTATTTTCTCGTACCTTTGTCATTTTGTGACAAAAAGGGGGAGAAATATATGGAGTAAACAAGTGATTTGATATTGATTTGGTATCACTAAGGGAAAGGACAATGGTGCTGAAACGTTATATCTAACGAAAGAGTAAAGCATAGACTAAGGGGAGTGACATATCATATGATGATGGAAATAACAAAGACGTGCGGATTGAAACTCTATCTATCTTACCTTTAGGGGGAGTATTAGCTTTGTTATTATAATGTCAACAGCGGCATTTATGGATTGAATGTATACAGGTTATTGTGCTGTTGAATTTGGGAATCAAGCATATGTGTAATGAATTCTTGTAATTTGTTTATCCATATGATGTAAGAGTTTTGTAACTAAAATTGACAAAGGGGGAGATTGTTAGAGCATTTCTCGGTTGAACCCACCAAGCGTTGGTATGTCAAGTTTGGTTGTCATATTTTAGTGAATCAAAACTCATTTAAAGAGTCGCTTGATTATTTACTAGAGTCAACTTCATATAGGTTAGCTAGAAAGTTACTAGGATATGAGACTTACAAGTATTACGTGAAGACTTGAAGAATGTGAAGAAGTAAGGAGCTACAACGACGACATCATCCTTCCATTTAAGGTTAGTAATATTTGACTTGAACTGTTTCATTCCTAACGTATCTTTCAAGTCGTGCATATTGAAAACATAACTGCGAATTTGTGAATGATTATACTCTAGTTAGACATAGTATTAAGGAATTACAATACGAAGTATAATGCTTATCTTTTGAATTTCGTATATAAGACATCGACATAATCGTTTGAATGCTATTGTGATTATGTATGGGTATGGGTGAAGATTTCGTCATAGGAAACAATGTTTTACATTAGTTTAAAGGAAGTACAATTCATAAACTTGTGTTATGAATCGAAAGGGAAATTGCTAGGCTTATTGGTAGTGTTATTCATTGCAAATCTTTGGATTACCAATATGTGTGTTTAGTATAACCGTTCATAACTTGTTTATGTATCTTGGTAAAACTATTCACAAGGCCTGACTTTTATATTGGTATGACTTTTATTAGTGAAACCGATCTTAAGTAATCACCTGAGATGGTATGATCGATTTGTTGTAATTGGTATGACCAACTCTAGACATTGGGAAACCGATCCTAGTAAGAGGTGCAACCGATCACAAAAGGGGAATCAATCCTTGTAAGAGGTGCAACAAGTTTTTAGTTATTGGGGAACCGATCCTATGAACATGTGGCCCAAATACAAGTTAGATACAATATATATGTGGGAACCGATCCTAGTACCTATTCAACCAAGTTTTGGAAACTAGCGTGACTAATTCTAGTACCAACATGGAGGTAGAACCGAAACTTGTTTTGGTAGAACCGTGAAACCCATGATTGGTTATTTGATAGGATAATCAATCACATAGTTCTTGGAAGTCAGATGAACCAATTCTAAACCTTTTTGGAAGTGTGGCAAATCGGTTCCAAGATGGTAAATATGAAAAAGGATTTACCAAGTAAAAGATGTCGACATACTTTGAACACGTGCAGTAATTCTTACCTTTTATTGTTCAAAGATATTCCTTAATAGCTAAAAGAGAATCCCGAATCGAAATAAATTGAGAATATTTTAATTAAGGTTTTTAGTTTTATATGCTTTTAATTTCCAACAATTAAAATGCATATCTTTAGAAAATAAATTGGTAATGTGCATTTACTAATTGGAGATTTTCCAAGTGATTTCGGTCAATATTTGGACAAAGCATTTCTAGGAATTATGGAAACCGAATTTGGAAAAATGCATATCTCTAGAATATTTTCGGTTTTGGAAATTCCTTGGTGTCCAAACTTCCTTGGTCTATAAATATTGAAGTTTGCATTTCGAGCAAACTAATCCTCAGAGCCAGCAAAACTACCTAGTTGTGTTGTTACTGGTGGAGCCGTCTATTCGGAGAGGAAAGTACCCTAATTATGCGAAATCTCTTACGACCGCTCGTTTTAAAGACTTCTTTGGGATTGGGAAGCTCTACGAGTACCGTTGGCGGGAAACTAGATAATTGCAGTTTATTATTAGTTTTCGATTGATTTGATTGACTAATGGTTGTTGAAATTTGATTGCACCTAGTTTGTTTATGCTTGAGAATCTTCTCTTCTGATATAAGATTCACTCAAACTAGATCGAAGTTTCGACGCGGATCTTTAGACTGTTTGTAGATCTAAAGACGTCTTGTAATAATCCATTGTTAACAGACTCCGTTCTGTGTGTGATTGATCACAATAGATTCAAGTTGATTATGTGCAGTTTTTTATTGAAGATCTAAGAAGATTTATGATTTGGGTTCGTAATCTTTGGTGTGCACAAAACTTGATCAGCTGGGATCCAACTATAATCGGTTTATCTTTTTGATAGATTGGATTGTTTAGTTGAGTATATTGGCATCAATACATTTCTTTGTGATTCAAAGTATTGATTGCATAGTCTAGACAATAATTTTGGTGATTGTTGATTAGATAAATCTAGAGACCTGACAAAGGAGTTTATTGGAATAAACGGAAGAGCCTTTTGTCAAACTCATATCACTTGTTTGAAAAGAGTTGTTACCGAACATATTTGTTGTTCCTTTATTATTTGGAATACGAACCAAAGGAATTGTTCCAAGTGCGTGACTTATTGCAAGTTGGAGGCGCAGGGATACAGACGGAACTAGGTGAACTATAGGTTTAGTTGCTTGGTCTCAATTATACGAAGTTGGTTTAGATTTTGTATAGCGGCTTAATCCTGAGAGTATTCAATTCTGGACAAGGTCCCGGGGATTTTATGCATTTGCGGTTTCCTCGTTAACAAAATATTGTTGTGTCTTTTACTTTTTTATTTCTGCAATTATAATTGTTTTATTATAATTAGAAGTAAAATACACAAACGTTAATTCCTATTTACTTGATAGCAATCCTATTGTGTTTGGTTAAGTCTGAACCTATTATTAAGTAAACATACTTCGTTGTTGTATTGTCTCGATCTTGTATCCATAATCAATCACACAAGTTGTCTTGTTGTAGTATTGTCTCGATCTCGTATCCATAGACGATTACACGAAGTGTGAACCGATTAGTTGTATTGTCTCGACTCAGTTCATAGACAATCACTTTCGGAAAAAGGACTTATAGGTGGAAAAGTTTTAGATTGAGGTATATTTGGGTACCCTCGTCTTTTCACAATTATTCCCCATGTTTAATTCTTCTAAAAACTTTTCCAAAAATATAACAGAGACCCGAGAACTTTTCTTCTCTGTTTTGTCGAGAACTGAGTGTAGAAACCCTTCTTTAGCAATTCCAACTACATTACAACTCATGTTTCATCCAAAGAGGCCCAATCAAATCCAACTGATCGAAAAAATCCGACAAAAACTTAATAAAAATCAATCCAGCAAAACTCGTAATACGATTGTAATTCTTTCCTGCCAATATCTATTATTAAACCATAAAGAAGGAATGCCCCATATCCTCTGTGGGGTGCGAATAGTAGGTGGGTGTAAACAATATTTAGGGTGCCCCTTAACAATTGAGGTACCCCTTATCCAAAGTATGGGTCCCTTTAGTAGTTGCTCTCCGGGTTCCTTTAGTAAATATTCCGAGAGTGCACTTTCGAGCCAATTTCTCTGCAAAAGCTTATTTCTCCAAAAACGCCTACAAAGACATAAAAAGACAAAATAAATACAAAATCAAGCACTAATAGTACATACAATTGAGATCATATTAGACACATAAATATGTATGTCAAATACCCCCAAATTTATTATTTGCTAGTCCTCGAGCAAATCAAATCTAGAAAAATAAAATCCTAACTCACTGTCACAGGCATCGCGATTGCACTAAGCGTGTGCAACAAGCCTTTAAACCCCTAGGTGGCCCTAGTGGCCAAGTTATAGTCTCGGGAGGGTTAACTAGAGATACACCCACAAAACCTTTACTCCATACATTAGTTATTTATGCAGAACCTTGGAGCGGAACTTAAGAATCTCCTTGGTTGGCATACTCTCATTGACTACAGGAGGAAGTACCCTGATACGAGTGACAGAGCTCCACTCAGATAGTCACACTATGGACATCAATATCTTGAGTCAACAAACCACAATTACATGTGAATAGATTAAGAAGATGGATATGGAGATAATAGATGGTTTGCAATGATGTTGACTAAGGTGAACGGTGTTTCCCATATCTGTCTGAAGGCCACTGCCAAGATGAACTTATCCTAATGGACTGAGATACTAATCTGGACTAATATCAACACAACTGGCATATACAAGGGAACCAGTGGTTGACAATCCTAATTCTAGATCGACTCAGCTGGCATATACAGGGGAACCAGCGGTCGATTTATTCACTGAACATTAACAAACTTTTTTTTTTAAATAACATGATTAGATCTTGCGGATCCAAGCGCATGCTTCTTATCAGCGGATTACATGGTAATTCCCGTGGATCCTGCGTTCCACGCTTGTTTAGGCGACGGAGACAGGGAGAACACACACATATTGCTTTCCAAGTGTTAATTTTTTTTTTTTTTTTTTTTTTTTTTGTTGATTATTATTTCTTTCATTCCGTTTGGTCTGATTGGTCTGGTCTCTTTATTTTATTTTTAGTAACTCAATCACTCTACTTCATCCTAGCGGTGGTAACAATTCGATGCATGTGCCCCACTAAATCACCTAGAGAAACATATAAGTTTTCAATAAAAATAAAAACAGAAAGTGATATGGTGACGACTCTGACATATGGTGAAACTACCATGTTATTTCTAACACCTGATCTCCGTTCTTTTTATATATAGACTCTATTTTTGGGTTCCTCAACTCCTACAACCAAGATGTTTCCATCCACTTAGATTGGTTAGTGTTGTCCTTAATTTGCGTAAATTTCTAAGCTCTGGAGTTCAATTAATGTAACTAAAAAGTTTCTCCCATACCCCCAAACTTAAATCTAACATTGTCCTCAATGTTCTAAAGATGAAATTAAAAGCATGAACAAGGAGAAATTGTTACCACTTGAAGCAAAAGAGTTAAGGAAAGATATTACCATGTTGCATGAGCATGGGTTACCTCCCAAGAAGTGCTAAGTTTAAAGCCTCTAGCCAGACCAAGAAAGGATTAGTCACCTCATATAATCATAAAGTAACAGCCGGAACAACTGTGGGTCATCTTCTTCAAAAAGTGTTACCACGGATAAAAGGAAACTGCAACAAACCAAGAAAGTGAATAAACATAGCATACCCTTTCCTAGTTTCCTGTTTAAGACAACTACATCTAGTTGTGATTCAGGTTCAGGTTCTATAAAGGGGTCCAAATAAAATATTTTCATGGGCTGCACCTCCTCATAAATAAGATCTGAATTATCAGGTTGTAAAAACTCAAATAAAAACTTATAAGCACATAATAATGACCGGAATAATTGAGGATCATCATAGTCAATCATATTTGACTCATACAGTTGACCACAATGAGAGTGATGGTCATTCTTAAGCAAATGTGTCGATTCTAATCTCCTAAAGTACTTATGCTTAGTTTCAAAACTTAATAACATACACATTTCTAATTCAAATATTCCCACATGTGGAAGAAAAGTTTTTGGTAGGAAAGCAAAGTCAATCTGGGTATTATAGCCTGGGTAAACCACATCAACCATAGGATGGGTTTCTAACAACTGGACTTCTTCCTAGACATCATTAGGTTCGGGAAAACGTGTCTGAAGATGATCTTGTAAAATGGTAGAGGTACATATGTCAAGTCACAAGTGAGGGATATCTCTAGTAGCAAAAGGTAAGGGGCAATGAGAATGATAATCACCCCCAAACTTATAGTTTTCGATGTCTCTAGATAGACTAGTCACAATTTTCCTGATTTCTAGGTCATTAGAATCCTTAAAATGGTTCATTGTTTCTTGTAGGTTATACTCAGGTGATTCATCCTTACACATATTTAAGAGCTCTACGAGTTCATTTTCTTCGTCTAAGACTATTGTTCCTAAATCCTTGGACTCTAAAACAGTATTCTCGTAATAAACCCGTTCCTCTAAACCGTCATCGGCTTCGCAAAAAGGAAATACTACATCGTCTGAAGAAATGTTATCTCTAGTCAAATCCTCGTCCTTTTGAATAGGGGAATAATCATTAAATTATTTGGATTTGAACTTGATATAACATTATCATTATAAATCTCAATTGGAGTAACAAATTCCTGATCACTATGCCTACATATTTCAAATTCCTCATCAGCACTATCCTCATCATCATTATAATAACATGAAAATGGTTGAACCTCGTATAAACAAGTAGTGTTACCAATTCTAACCTCGTCATCTTGATTATGTTAATAACTATCTTCGTTCACAAGGGTAATATTGGTAATATTAGAAATTAAGCTTATTTCGAGCATTTTTCGCCTCTAACAAATGCTTCTGAATCGACTCACATGACTTCCTAATGGTATCATGTATAGAAGGTTCACTCATGGTTGCAGTTCTTTCGTCCATAACTAAGTTATTCATCTCAGGTGACTTATGTGTCGACTCAGCTAACTTCCTGAGGGACTCTTTTAGAGGAGGAATAGGAATAGAAGGATCATAAAAAGGACTACTTTTAAATAGTTTGATTCTATCCTCCAAAGAAGAGGAACTAGTGTTATAATCTTCTTGCTCGTATGACCGGTGCGCATGTGGATAGTAATGGGGCACCCCATGGTATGACCCATAACCTTCAAAAGGTTGGTGTTCCCAACCACTATTCACACCATGGTCATAAAATGAATAATGTCCATGTTGCTCAATCGAATATTCATTATATTGGCTGTTGAAATACCAGTTCGACATTCTGTGCACGTGCAAATGCAAATGCTGGGGTTGACTATTTTGGGTAGGATTGGGTTACCTTTAGAAAAATATACCTAAAGTCAGAGACTGGTCAAAGGTATGAGGCTAAGGTTTGTGGTGTTTAAGATGATAACGCTCAGAGGGTTCACCTTACTAAACCACGTGTTTACCTACTAATATGTGCCAGACGATGCAATATCATGTGCACATGTGCTTTCGTGTTTGTGTTTTTTTTATATATAAATAAAATATATACAAACAGGCAAATAAAATATAAATGTTTCAAAAATAAAAACTAACAAAAACAAATAAAATCTAAAAAATAATAATAATAATATGCCCCTGGTGGCTCCTTTTCAAAATAAAAATAAAAATAATAAAAGGTGGGTCACTTTTTATTAGATTAGGTATTATTATTCAAAAAGGGTTGGTGTCCAGATTGTTGCTAGGCTACCAATTAACTCCATGTAAAACGACTTTGTTTTTGCTTTTAATAAAAGCCTCCGGTGACGTCCCTTTTTTAAAAAAAATTAATAATAATTAATAATAATATTAATAATAAGAGTTTGGGATTTTCTGCTCTTTTAGGCAAATCCAACTTTCAACCTTTAGTTTCCAGCAAAACCTGCACATCAAAAATAAAAATACCCAAAGTAAAATTTGTTAGAGCATTGCTCGGTCGAACTCGCATGCGTTGCTATCTCAAGCATGTTTGTCAATGTTAGTGATCAAAACTATAAGGCTTGATTTCTAACCTATTTATAGATGTCTCGGACTAGGACATAGATAGTGTAGTTGAGCTTAGATTTCTCGGCGTTCATCATTTGAAGACGAAGAACTACTAAGGGGAGCTTGTGGAACTTCTTCAACAAAAGGTATGTGGAGACTTTAACTCATCTATCACTTGGAAAGTCTATTTCTACTCTATCTCCTATAATTGAGACATAAGTCGTTTTACGATATAGTTTTCTACTATACACATTTGAGATTTCGAGCTGAGTATATCTCGCTTACATATTTCTCGAAATATGTGTTGGCAAGCTTTTGCTTTAGCCATGTTCATCTTTACTCGTGACGAAAGTCATGTTGACATTTCAATAACTTGAAAATTGCTTTGATGCTAATAGTGTGTGAAAACGGCTATTGTCATTATAGAAGAATGTTTCAATGATTGGAATGTAGAGTTGATAATGTAACCATCTTTGGATATAAGCATATATAGTGTGTTCACACATTAGTGTATAAATCCATAAACCAGGAGCCAAGTGTATGCATATGTGTGTATACGAAATTGGTGAAGGAGACAAGATAAGTATGTGTACCCGTACGCATACTGGCGGAAGTTTTTGAACCGAAAATATCTGCTAGGTTTGGGAATTACAAACTCCTAAACTAGTCACCTTAAGTATGCGTACCCGTACGCATACTGGCGGAAGTTTTCGAACCGAGAATTTCTGCTGAGTTTGGAAACTTAACAAACTCAAAATAAGGTTGCTTAAGTACGCATACTTAAGCTGGTTATTTTATCAAATCGGTCTGTTCATGAACTTACACATTTAAATCTTAAGGAATTCTATCTTTGCAAACTGTGGCTATAATGTTCATGATTGATTCAAGTGAATCAAACCGATTTTGCTTCAATTGTGTTCTTGTATAATTCATGAGAATATAACAATTGAACAACTCATTAACTAGTTTCATTTGCGTCATTTGAACTAGTTATGGTTAAGATGAATAAGGTTGATATAAGAGTTATCATATGGCTAACCTCGGTTAACTATTTATGAACCAACATGGTGTACACGTTTAGGTACGGCTACATAAACCTAAATGAGGATACATTTCATTTGTGTGTAACAAGCTAAGTTCGATCTAAAGGTTGAGAGATATTAGCTTGGTGCAATCAGGTTTTTCATCTAACGGTGATTATTGAATGCTTTGTTACAAAGGTAACTTAGATTGCAAACCCTAATTTTAAAACTATATAGGGGAGAATTCTAGCAACTGGGAAACCTAATCCCCACACCTCCTGTGTGTTACTAGTTGCATAACTAGAGTCGATTCTCCTTTAGCCTTAGGTTTCTTCCCGAGACCCTAATCCAAAGATGGTTAACAACTTGAAGACTTCATTGTAATTGTGAAGCCAGACCCAACTATTCTCTTTGTAGTTGCGTGATCTGATCTTGCTATTTCTATCGTGTTGAGTACAATTGGAATAATTGACTCGAGATTTTATATCTCAGATAGACAAGATAAAAGTAGTCACAAACACCTTCGTCTCATCGTTTGTGATTTCACAATAACTTGTTTCGCTAGTCGATTAAGTTTATTGTGAGGTGATTGATAATACTAGGATGTTCTTCGGGAATATAAGTCTGGTTAATCAATTGGTTCTTGTTCACCTTTATTTATCAAAAGACGGAACAAAAACTCTTGGGTATTTGTGTGGGAGACAGATTTATTCAATCATATAGACTTTTCAGTGTGATACAGATTTGTTTATCAAGTCTTCGACTTTGGGTCATAGAAACTCTTGGTTGTGGGTGAGATCAGCTAAGGGAATCAAGTGCGTAGTTTCCTGCTAGGATCAGAGACCTAATGAGCGCAACTGTACCTTGAATCAGTGTGAGATTGATTAGGGTTCAACTACAGTCCAGTACGAAGTTAATTTGTAGTAGGATAGTGTCTGTAGCGGCTTAATACAGTATGGTGTTCAAACTGGACTAGGTCCCGGGGTTTTTCTGCATTTGCGGTTTCCTCATTAACAAAATTCTGGTGTCTGTGTTATTTCTTTTCCGCATTATATTTTGTTATATAATTGAAATATCACAGGTTGTGCGTTAAGATCAATCAATTAGAATATCCAACCTTTGGTTGTTGATTTACATTGATTGACACTTGAACATTGGTCTTTGGTACCGTTCAAGTTGTTTCACATAATAATCGGGCTCACGGATTTCTATCTGTTTGATTTTCTTATTACATTATGAAACAGCAATATTAAAACTCTTGGATATACTTTACTCTAGATTGAGTCTGACTGTCTAATTGATTCTCTGGAAAGTGTATTGGAGTAAGTCCTCTCATATTGCCAAATGAATTATTGGGTATGGTTGTTAGACCCCCACATTTTCAAAATCTAACAAAGGAAATAAATAAATAAATAAAGTCATAAAGGAAAAATCATGATTCGAATTAAACTAGTGCAAAAGTCATAAAGGAATTAAATAGAATTACCACATGTATGAAGAATGGCTTCCTCCAATGTCCCAGTGTTGGGATTTAGCTTTTCATGGTGAAAACACTCTCAAAAGATAGAAACATGGCTCAAAAGGTGATTTTATTGAAGAAATATATGAAAAAGAATTGACTGTTATAAGAAACAGTGGCAGAAGCCTTTTTCAGAGAGTCAGACTTAGTCAATAAAGGCCTTTTGCAATTACAGATAAACAACGATACTTGTTTTGTGCGGTTAAATAACTGACACTCTGTTCTTGAGAACGACAGTTCTGTTTTGTCGTCTGCAACTTCTTCTTCTCCTTCTTCCTTCTGCTGCTACTTTTCTCCTCTGCGGCCTTTCTTTCTTTACAACAGCATACCCAAACTCTCGATACCCCTTCTGTGACTTCACCCAACCTATTTATACACCTCAGGGCTGTAAAATCTTCTGGAATATATCTTCTTTTCCTCCCTGCAAGTCACGGGTTTTTCTCCCCTCCAAATCTTCTATATGCGGCAACTCGGTTCTTTTTAATCTCAAACTTCTGTTATTTGATAACCGCGAATCTGACAGGGAAGAAATTCACTTCCTTTTTTACGTAACTTCTCTGATTAGATTAATTCCTAGAGATATTCTTCTCCTTGTATCGTAATAACTTACACATATAAGAGTGTTCGATCCCTTTTTAATCTACTAAACACGTCAACTTACCTTGTTATTAGGTCACCAATTGATCCCGTGTTTAATTCTTCTAAAAACTCTTCCAAAAATATAACAGAGACCCGAGAACTTTTCTTCTCTTTTTTGTCGAGAAATGAGTGTAAAAGCCTTTCTTTTGCAATTCCAACTACATTACCACTCCTGTTTCATCCAAAGAGGCCCAATCCAATCCAACTGATCGAAAAAATCTGACAAAAACTTAATAAAAATCAATCCAGCAAAACTCGTAATACGGCTGTAATTCTTTCCCGCCAATTTCTATTTTTAAACCATGAAGAAGGAATGCCCCATATCCTCTGTGGGGTGCGAATAGTAGGTGGGTGTAAACAGTATTTAGGGTGCCCCTTAACAATTGAGGTACCCCTTATCCAAAGTAGGGGTCCCTTTAGTAGTTGCTCTCCAGGTGCCTTTAGTAAATTTTCCGAGAGTGCACTTTTCGAGCCAATTTCTCCGCAAATGCTTATTTCTCCAAAAACGCCTACAAAGACAAAAAAAACAAAAAAAATACAAAATCGAGCACTAATAGTACATACAATTGAGATCATATTAGACACATAAATATGTCTATCAAATACCCCCAAACTTATTATTTGTTAGTCCTCAAGCAAATCAAATCTAGAAAAATAAAATCCTAACTCACTGTCGCAGGCAACGCGATTGCACTAAGCGTGTGCAACAAGCCTTTAAACCCCTAGGTGGCCCTAGTGGCCGAGTTATAGTCTCGGGAGGGTTTACTAGAGATATACCCACAAAAGCTTTACTCCATACCCTAGCTATCTATGCAGAACCTTGGAGCAGCACTAAAGAATCTCCTTGGTTGGCATACTCTCATTGACTATAGGAGGAAGTACCCTGATACGAGTGACAGAGCTCTACTCAGATAGTCGCACTATGGACATCAATATCTTGAGTCAACAAACCAACCTTCGAGTTTGGTTATCTTTCCTTAATATTTTTGCAGGAGCCTGGGATGTTGGAGAAGCGTTCTTGTGCTGTTGTGTCTCGGCTTTTCTTTTGTTCCCTTCAGCAACAACATTCGTGAAGTTTGAAGGTTGTATTTCTTATTGATCAGGCGCCCGGTGTTTCCTCTAGTTTCCCTTGGTTCCTCGACTTTTGTAGCTTTTGCCCTTTCCAGCAAGGTTGGCGGAGTAGTTGCTGACCGTTTGGCTGCTTCATGAAGCTCCGACAAAGTCAAGAATCGAAGATTTTCCAGTAAAGCTATGTAAACCGGGATCATTCCATTAATGCACAAGTCTATAAGTTATTGTTCAGTGACATTTGGGTCATGACAATCCAAAGCTTGGACTCTGAATTTCTTCACATAATCGTTCGGATGTTCATTGTTCTTCTGGAACATCCTTCCCAGATCAGATAGAGTAACTTGTTCCGAAACGAAGAAGTACTTCCTGTAGAAAGCATTAATAGTATCTCCCCAACTGGCGATGCTTCCTGGTGCGATGTTGTTGTACCAGGTGTATGCCCTTCCTGTCAGGGACAATGAAAATGCCTTCAAACGGACAACATGGTTGTGCTCATATTTGCCAAATGATTCCAGGAATCGATAAACATGTTCTTGAGCATTGTTTGTTCCATCATAGAGAGTGAACTTTGGAGAGGTATAACCCTTCGGAAGAGGAATCCTTTGTGTAGCAGCAGGGTATGGGGGTTAGTGACGATGGACAGAGGATGTCTTATCTTTTCTACGATTCTCCAAGAGGCGCTCCAAATCTTCACGAGTGATAAAACTAGATGTCTCTTTCGCTGGTGGATTATCTGCAGCGCGGACTTCATCATCCTCCAAGACATGGATTGGGGAGATTTAAGGATCAGTAGCTGAGGATGCTTCCTTGGGTTTTCCCTTTTCTGTCTGACGTAGGGGTTGAGCTTGTTCGGGCGACAACTTGTCTATGAGACTCTTGAGATGAGTGCATAACTCTTTTTGTGTTGCATCCATGTCTATTTGGTTCTTGGAGAGAATTTCCTGAATCATCATGAAATTAGTTATGGTAGGTGGATTTTCTCTGATTTCTTCAGGAGATCGGCCAAAGAGAGTATTACTTCCGATGTTGGTTTGAGGAGGGGTAGTTACAGTAGCGCCAATGTTGGAAGCGGGAGTGACTAGAGTACCACCATCATTGTTGCTAGTGTTAGCACCGTTTGGGATAGGATTTATAACTGAACCTGACCTAAGATCAACCGTTTTGACGATTTGAGATTGC
Source organism: Papaver atlanticum (assembly GCA_023531105.1). Lineage (NCBI taxonomy): Eukaryota > Viridiplantae > Streptophyta > Magnoliopsida > Ranunculales > Papaveraceae > Papaver > Papaver atlanticum. The sequence goes on along the minus strand of JAJJMB010007841.1, from coordinate 914,751 downwards.
AACCGAGAGATTAATCTCCCACCGTGGTCACCAATCTGTTGATGGGTGAAAAAGATTTGCTGGGTTTTTAGGAAAGTGAAGAGATGACCGTGCGGGCGGGGACTCCTCGACCGAGCAAATTTCCTAAACCTTTTTCAAACAGATGCACTGCACGGGAGTGCTTTGAGTTTGAGAGATCAATCTGTAGGAATCCGGCCCAAACCAAGACAATGGCCGTTGCAGAGTCAATTCGGTCATAAAGAGGGATGAGGGCCAATCTGTAGGAGGGTAGCTGAGAAGTGTGTGTAAGATCAATGATGATCAAGGATTGTGGATGTGTTTGGAGATTTCTGCAAGTGAACTGTTGAGTTCGAGTAAGTTCTGATTGATTGATTGAATTCTGCTCTGTTGAGAGTTCTTGTTCAGATGAGAATTCTTATTTGTTCATTCGTGGATCCAGAGACTTATTTATATTGCAAGAATAGTAGACACATTGATCCCAATAAGTGTGACGGTTGCTGGAATGAAAGAGTGGGAAAGTGGGAAATCGTGGTTAAACCAGTTTCATGTCGTGTGGAGACTTGGTTGATTGTTGTTGATGGTGGTTTTGAGTTGCTTGATCTCTCGAATCTAAAGTACTCTCGTGCAGTGCATATGTTTAGGGTTTAGATTTGTTTCTCGGTGGCACACCCAAATTTACCAAAACCAGCAGAATCAGTTTTTACCCCAAAACAACTAGCGACCATAGTGGGAGATTAATCTCTCGGTTGCGAAGTTAATTTCTCGATTTTCATTTCAATCTTCCCAATTTCAAGATGGTGGATCTTAGGTCTGGATTAGCAACAAATCCCGATGTTACTGGCGCTGACAACACCCCTAGCGTCAACATTCCTGCCGGTGACACCAATATACCGCCTACCAGCACAATCAACGCATCTCATGGCACTACATCCTCTACCACCAATACCAGCTGCACAGGAAACATTCCCTCCGGCGCGACACCTCCTATCACCAGAGCCAGAGCCGCTGCCGTCATTCCCAATGTTTCTTTGAGCGTAACACCCCCAATTGTTACCAGAGCTACTGCCACTCATCTATCAGGACAAAAGGCTGGAGGAGCCAGAGGAAGCCAACCCCCTATTACCATTGTTGATTTGATGGAAAGACAAGAAGTTCTTGCTAAGGCTCGGACAGACATGGCTACAACTCAGAAAGAGGTACTTACTTTCCTCAAGACACTAACGGAGCGGCTACCACAAGAACCACGTCAACCCCAAATGGAGCCAATAAGGAGTACTTTTAATGCCCCCGACGCAAGCACCTAAGCAGGGCGCGCCTCTATAGATGAAGAGGCTCGTTTTGCTCCTAAACTTTCATTGGAAAGAAATCAGCCATCCAATTTCATCACGCGTGAGGATCTGGAATGACATCTCCAAAATCGAAGCAAAGAAAACCCGGTAGACCTGCACCAGCATCAACCTCTTTATCCTCCTGATGTGCAAAGAGTTCCTCTCTCAAGAGGATACTCTACTCCTCAATTTTCCCTTTATGACGGTACCGGTAACGCTCGTGAACACATCTCTCATTTTTTGGAATCCTTAGGAGAGCACAAATACAATCATGTCCTCTGCCTGAAAGAATTTTCAAAGTCACTTACCGGAAGAGCGTACACATGGTACAACAAAATTGCACTAAACAGCATATCCAACTGGTGTGAGATGGTTACTGCTTTCTACAAGAAATATTTCTCCGTGTCTGAGCAAATCACCTTCTCAGACTTGGGAAGAATGTTTCAACAAAACAATGAGCATCCAAATGATTATGTCAAGAGATTCGGGATTCAGGCACTGGATTGTCACGACCCAAATGTGACTGAACAACAGTTGGTGGAGTCATGTATTAACGGTATGGTTTCCATCTATCGCTCTTCCAGACATTCTCTGAACTCCATGAAGCTGCTAAATGATCGGCTACGACAGCACCAGCACTGTTGGAAAGAACCAAAATCGCCAGGAGTGAAGATGCACACGAGACTCGAGAAAGCAGACGTTTCAGCAACAAACAATATAATATTGTACCATTTGTAAGTATAGTGGGTGAAGGAGGAAAGAAAAAAGCTCTAGCAGCGGAACAACAACCCAAACGTACAGCACCAGTGCATCAGACGGCTCCACCCCGGAAGGCTACGGCTAAAACTCCTGCGCAACAACAAGAAACTGGATAGGCTGCTCCAAACTTCACGTTCCCGATTGAAGAAGTAATTGAACTCTTGGAAGCATGGATTCAAGATGATGCCATCAAACTACCTCCTATCAGGCGCCCACCAACTGAGGAAGAAATGGCAAATCCAAAATATTGCCGTTACCACAGGTTCGTCAATCAACCAACCAATGAATGCAACAAACTGAAACGCATTTTCAAGGAGAAGGTGAACGCAGGAGAACTTCAATTAGGCACTGAAAGAGTTCACAGAGACCCTCTTCCCATCAGGAGTTGCATGATTTCTGGGGACTTCGTCCACAAAACCGTAAAGTCTATGATGGAGCATTTATATGAGATTCTGTATTTTTCCAAGGCACAGCGTCAAGACATATTTTCAGCCCTCAACCGTATTGTATCAGGAAAGCGGCTGTTTCCAGCCAGTGAAACCGTTCTCAAACCCCAACCTCTCCTAGAAAGCACGACTGGTAGATGCAACTGGGGACTCCTAACCACCGTTCACTTGAAGGACGTCGAGTTTGACAGCACACTGATTGACGCGGCCTATGACTTCAACATTGTTACCATCAAGAGTCTGAGAGCCGCAAGGATTTCAAAACAGTAAGCCGTTCACTACCCAACCATAATCAAAAACTCAGAAGGAGAGTCCAGGGACGCTTACGGGTACATTAATCTCGAAATCAAGGTGGGAGATGATCTAACACATGCCAAATGTCATATAGTTAGAGAGTACCCAAATTATGATATGGTCTTGGAGCACTCATGGATACATGACAACAAGGCGAAGCTAGGAGTATGTCCTTTGCCAGTGTCTATACCTGAAAGGATCTCCAACAAGAGACTAACTGTTGCCATATCAATAACTCGCGAATGTGATGCAGCTGCCTGGAGAGAGCGCATCAGCATTTGTTCGAAGATTCAGGACACAAGTAAGTCTTATTGAATAACTCTTTTTGCAACCAGTCACTCCTCCTTCCGCCAAGGCTTGGGGACTCGATCCGATTATCAACCCATCCATCACTAGGAGATGTGAATAGGATCCTGGTCCTTTCAAGTATTTTATCAAGAGTTTAGAAGCTGTCTCAGTCAAAGATAAGGAACCTAAGAATCAAGTGAAGGTGCAACACCCAAACCCATTTCAAATTGGAGATATGGTAGTGAGAGTTTCTGCTCAACCTTCTCCGTCCGATTCCGCATAAGGGAAAGACGAGCCATACCTATTGGCAGAAATTATTTTGGGAGGTTACTGCAAGCTCATCAATGCTGACAAGCTAGAAGGTGTAGTAATACACGCCCGGTGGCTCAAACCCTTCAATACCTAAGATGTCATGCCGCCCTTGCCTCAAAAATTCCTTTTAGTGTTTCCTTTAGCAATTTCCCTTTTCATACAATATTTGTAATTCCTCCAAAAATGATTGCACTGCTTGCATTCATAATTAGGGTTTCAATTTATCAGTTAATCAAAGCATCATTTCCTTTAAAATAATTTTTTTTCTGAATCATCTCAATGAAAAGTCTCGAGTAAACCCAAACCCTCACAAAATCATTACCCATTAATTCGAAACCATAAAAAATCAAACCATGCAAGAGATATCTCATATCTTTCAAAAATATCGAGGGGAATATGTAAAGGAAAATAAAGCACAAGATCATCAAGCAGCGACATATTCTTTCTTGAGCAAGCATCTTTCACAGAAGCAGCCGGCTTTAATTTTCGCCTGACGAGATCCCTGGAAAAAGTTTGTTATCTGCAGTTTTCCGGATTTTGTGAATCCCCTTAAAGGAACCAAGAAGCAGTGAATTTGAAGTTAGCACACGTGACACTCTCGGGTTGCAACTACTTCTTCAGAAACGGAGCGTTGAATCACATTACACACGCCATTAATTGGAAATGAAGCCTCCTCACCTAACAAGCACGGATTTTAGATTTCTTAGTCCGTGGCAATGCGTCCACGCTTATACATACCTATCCGGAACGCTCCAAATATTCGAGAAGCATATAGTCTGCACCGGGGATTATCAAACAGGAGAATGAGAAGGACCCATATTTTGCGACCAAGGTACTAGGCGTGGCTTTACCGTAACCCTACCAAAGAACTCTACAAGATATTGCGAAATTTTCTAAGGATTTGAATTTCTTAGTCGGGAGGTTTCATTCATTCATCCGATCGGAAACGTGAAACCATCAAAGCAACACGAATGAAAGATCATATTTGATGAATCCTTGGCTCCAACCACATGAAACAGAAAATTATTAAATGACAAAGGAGCATCCGCAAGCTACGAAAAAGATACTCATCTACACAAAAGAAGTAACAAAGTTGGAAATATAGTTATCAACATCAACACGGGGATCAATGGCGCCTTCACTGGAGTTCTCTTTGGAAGATGCTTCGGCATCCTCTACATAAGCCACTCCTACATCCTCTCCAGAAGCCGCCCCAACATCCTCTCCAAGAGCCATTTCAACATTCTCTCCTTAAGCCGCCTCAACATCCTCTCCAAGAGATGCTTCAACGTTCTCTCCTGAAGCCGCTTCAACGTCCTCTCCAGAAGCTACTTCAACCTCTTCCTTGGGAGCCGCATCAACATCTTTTTCAGATGCCGCTCCTATACACTCTTCGGAAGCTTCTCCAACATCCTTTTCAGAAACTTCTCAAACAACCTTTTGAGGATGCTCCGATTCATCCACATCAGAGTCGAGAATTATGACGCCGTTATGGATAGGGTAATCATGCTTATTCCCACCTGGAGGTTGCTTATGCTCAATCCTTCGTCGCTTCAGCCAAGCCGCGAATCTTTCAAACCTGACACTCGTTGGCTGAGATGCCTCATCATGCCTCCACTTTTCCTCCATGCCACTCGAAGACAGGAAAGCTTGAACACGCTCTCGAACGATACTCAAATGTGCGAGAGGCATACCTGTATAGCACAACCAACTTCCCAAAACCGAGGATCTATTTTAGCTAATACCTCTTCGAATGCCGTAACCCTGGGTTTTTTGACTTCAAAACTCTTTTCCGGAGAATCAGAAGAAGAATCATCACCAGGAGTTCCCATAAAATACTGCAGAAAAGCATTGTGGTTATGTCAACAATCGACTTAGTAAAAAAAAACTACAAGAGAATATGAAGCAACACCTGGAAAGAAGATTAGCACAACTCTGTGATGATCGGTATGAAAATAAAGACTCAAGTGTTCCCTTTTATATTCCGCAAATTGGTAAGATCCGGGAAAAGAAATGACTCTCTACCTGCCGTCATGTATAAAGTCTTTAGATGCGGGATATCAACTGATTAGATGCTTATCTTCCTGGAGACAATAGACGTACTAAGAGGACGATCACCGCGTGATTGGATACTTCGTTAAACGTGTCTTGCTCAAAAGCCGAGCCGGCCTCTATCCTGGTAACATCTTTCTGCCTCGCCTTATAAGTTTTATCTTTATTTATCACCATCTATTGCTTACCACGCAACAATGTCAATGTTACGTACTAAGCAGGGGACTTAATGTTGATGGTTGTTTTTAGTTCAGGGATAAAATTGTGAAACCCTGTATTTAATGTGCTGTCATTCTGCAAAGAAATAGAGCCATTTAAAAGTGATGAGTGCTTAGGCCTCTTTACTTACATATGTATTGAGAAATCCAGTATATGTATATAAAATTTATTCGGAATGGTGCATGTAGCAACAATCCCAAACATTCTATAAATTTTTTAATCTCCTGCCTGTATTATTTATTAATGTATGGCTTATTGAGTATTTTCTTGTGCTATGTTCCCCGGCTGAACCATTAATATTGATATGACATGACAATTAGTGTTCACTCGCAGCTGAGTAGCATGAATTTCCCGAAGTATCAAGATTAAGGTCTGCATAAAAGTACTCAGATGGAAAGCACGCCGCTCTCTGATAATAAAGAATTTTGTGTCAACACACATAATTCACCAAATTTGATCAATTTTGTGATAACTCACAAGATTCAAATTATAAACTAATTAATTTGCAAAATTTAGGTTTTTACGGCCTCCGCAATATCTCGAACCCTGTTGGTCAAAAACTAAACCTAGGCAAGCTACGAAATTTATCCGCCATGGATTAGTAGAAGAAAAATCCTACCAAAAGTAGAAAACAAGAAGGGAAACTGCGGCAAATAAAAGCAGCAATAAAATGAGGCGCGGCCACACCACTTGACTGGCCGGCCACGCCCCATATTATTGCCTGCTGGCCCCTCTTTCCCATCGACCAATCAGATCGCTTTAAATGCGCAACACGCACTTTTGATTAAAGTTGGAAGTTGGCTGGTCGACACACCTAATTCCTTAAGGAATTTAATATAGGTTTCCCATGTTAGTCTTAAAACAATCACGACCACACGATTTGGACGGCCAACTCAATGAGCTTGGCCTCTTCTCAACGAGACCAAGTAAACTTCATGATGTCCACCGGCGGACCCACCACCATTCCATCCAATCGGAATCCTCTTAGCCCGCCAGAAACATCCCTGATCGACAGCCGGAGCTAGGCTAGTCGTGCTGTTGAAGTTCAACGAGTTAAGACTGGGCATGGCAGTCTCAAACTCATCGCATCCTTCCAACTTCACCAGCCGAATTGGACGGCTTATATTTTATTTTGGACGGCCAACGAAGTGCCGGCATGCTCGCTAGCAACCCATCTCCATCCCTAGCCAGTCGAACTTCCCACGACATGTCAGGAGCACACCAAACCGATTGCTCAAAATTGGCTAGCCGTGCGGGTTACAAAACCCTAATTTATGTTAGCAGCAATACATTACTGACACAAAACGATCTTGGCCGCTCAACTTCGCCAGCCGGATTGACCGGCCTAGATTCAACCTTAATCAACGTGTAAGGAGCGGATACGTTCACCAGCGGCCCGGCTATTGAGATGGCCGATCGAGTAGCTCCCAGCACCCGCCAACACGAAAAAAAGTTGGCCCAAAATGGATTGACCACACGTCCTTTTAAAACCTAAGTTGAATCAACGATAGCTATTAACTGCCACAAATCATCTTGGCCGCCCAACTTCGCCAGATGAATTAACCGGCCTATCTCCTATTCTAGGCGCTCAACAAGATGTGTCCATGATCCCTAGCCACCTCCCTTCAATAAGGAACAATCGGCCACGTCGCGGCCTGCCCATATGGCTGCTAAACGATAGCCCCAAAGATGGCTGGCAACGCTTCTTGAAGGAGTCTTAAATAAACTAGCGGCAACCAATAACTACCGCAAATCATCTCATCCATCCAATTTGGATAGCCAATTCAACCGGTCTAGATTTAACTTGGACCGACCAATAGGATGTTAAAATGGTTACCAGCCATCACTCTCCTATAGGGACCAACCGGCCTACCTTTGGCATGCATAAATAGTTCCCAGCCACTTCATGAAAGTGGCCGGTCATGCTCTTTTTAAGACACTAGGTTCCGCGAACAACCAAGACAGTCTCAATATAACGATGCTTCACATGCATCGATTATTTTGAGCTGCTTGCTTAAAAGCGATGTTTTACATGCATCGAATACGTACGATATTTTATGAGTATCGGCTTCATAAAAACTTAGTTATTTAACCTAATAGCGTCACATGCTATTCTTTGCGGCAAGTCTCATGACTTGGCTCGTCACACATGACTACCCGCCACCTAGCTTGCGCGTGATTGGTCAGAATAATTAGGCAAGACCCACTCAGCAGCATATTTTCTATAAAATACTCGAGACATCAAACATGTCACAAACTGGGGGATGTTCATCAGGGTATTGGTTTGACGGTTTACAGAGTGCGGCGTGCAACACGCCCATTATGAGAAAGTGTCAGGAAAGGCGGATAGTTAGTGGCAGCAGAGAAGTAGTGGGTGTAAACTGACTCATCTTACCTCATAGTAAGACGTGGTTTTCTACATTTTCACACGACCCCACTTCTACATCACTCAACTACTCCCACTTCCTATGAGATCAAGGTGCGTGCAACTATGACTGATATAAATAGGTTTCGACCTATTTTTACCAACAACAACAGTTTTTGGTTATCAACACAAGTATCCAGAAAAATACCAAGAACTGATAGCTTACATTCTGCAAGCCAGTTCCATATTCTTATACAAGTTATAATACAACCACACCTTCAGAGTTAACAATTCTGGTCTCAACACCTTCTTCGCTTCCCTCCCTAAGATCAACCCTTGTCCTTCATTTTGTGACCGAAGCAAGACTGGAATTGACATTTCTTGGTTTAGGCCAGGATTGTACAGATTGATCTCTCGAATCTAAAGTACTCTCGTGCAGTGCATATGTTTAGGGTTAAGATTTATTTCTCGGTGGCACACCCAAATTTACCAAAACCAGCAGAATCAGTTTTTACCCCAAAACAACTGGCGACCACAGTGGGAGATTAATCTCTCGGTTGCGAAGTTAATTTCTCGATTTTCATTTCAATCTTCCCAATTTCAAGATGGTGGATCTTAGGTCTGGATCAGCAACAAATCTCGATGTTACTGGCGCTGACAACACTCCTGGCGTCAACATTCCTGCCGGTGACACCAATATACCTCCTACCAGCACGATCAACGCATTTCATGGTACTACATCCTCTACCACCAATACCAGCTGCACAGGAAACATTCCCTCCGCGCGACACCTCCTATCACCAGAGCCAGAGCCGCTGCCGTCATTCCCAATGTTTCTTTGAGCGTAACACCCCCAATTGTTACCAGAGCTACTGCCACTCATCTATCAGGACAAGAGGCTGGAGGAGCCAGAGGAAGCCAACCCCCTATTACCATTGTTGATTTGATGGAAAGACAAGAAGTTCTTGCTAAGGCTCGGACAGACATGGCTACAACTCAGAAAGAGGTACTTACTTTCCTCAAGACACTAACGGAGCGGCTACCACAAGAACCACGTCAACCCCAAATAAAGCCAATAAGGAGTACTTTTAATGCCCCCGACGCAAGCACCTAAGCAGGGCGCGCCTCTATAGATGAAGAGGCTCGTTTTGCTCCTGAACTTTCATTGGAAAGAAATCAGCCATCCAATTTCATCACGCGTGAGGATCTGGAACGACTTCTCCAAAATCGAAGCAAAGAAAACCCGGTAGACCAGCACCAGCATCAACCTCCTTATCCTCCTGATGTGCAAAGAGTTCCTCTCCCAAGAGGATACTCTTCTCCTCAATTTTCCCTTTATGACGGTACCGTTAATGCTCGTGAACACATCTCTCGTTTTTTGGAATCCTTAGGAAGGAACGAATACAATCATGTCCTCTGCTTGAAAGAATTTTCAAAGTCACTTACCGGAAGAGCGTACACATGGTACAACAACATTGTACCAAACAGCATATCCAACTGGTGTGAGATGGTTACTGCTTTCTACAAGAAATATTTCTTCGTGTCTGAGCAAATCACCTTCTCAGACTTGGGAAGAATGTTTCAACGAAACAATGAGCATCCAAATGATTATGTCAAGAGATTCGGGATTCAGGCACTGGATTGTCACGACCCAAATGTGACTGAACAACAGTTGGTGGAGTCATGTATTAACGGTATGGTTTCCATCTATCGCTCTTCCAGACATTCTCTGAACTCCATGAAGCTGCTAAATGATCGGCTACGACAGCACCAGCACTGTTGGAAAGAACCAGACCCACCAGGAGTGAAGATGCACACGAAACTCGAGGAAGCAGACGTCTCAGCAACAAACAATATAATATTGTACCATTTGTAAGTATAGTGGGTGAAGGAGGAAAGAAAAAAGCTCTAGCAGCGGAACAACAACCCAAACGTACAGCACCAGCGCATCAGACGGCTCCACCCCGGAAGGCTACGGCTAAAACTCCTGCGCAACAACAAGAAACTGGAGAGGATGCTCCAAACTTCACGTTCCCGATTGAAGAAGTAATTGAACTCCTGGAAGCATGGATTCAAGATGATGCCATCAAACTACCTCCTATCATGCGCCCACCAACTGAGGAAGAAATGGCAAATCCAAAGTATTGCCGTTACCACAGGTTCGTCAATCATCCAACCAATGAATGCAACAAACTGAAACGCATTTTCAAGGAAAAGGTGAACGCAGGAGAACTTCAATTAGGCACTGAAAGAGTTCATAGAGACCCTCTTCCCATCAGGAGTTGCATGATTTCTGGGGACTTCGTCCACAAAACCGTAAAGTCTATGATGGAGCATTTATGTGAGATTCTGTATTTTTCCAAGGCACAGCGTCAAGACATATTTTCAGTCCTCAACCGTATTGTATCAGGAAAGCGGCTGTTTCCAGCCAGGGAAGCCGTTCCCAAACCCCAACATCTCCTAGAAAGCACGACTGGTAGATGCAACTGGGGACTCCTAACCACCGTTCACTTGAAGGACGTCGAGTTTGACAGCACACTGATTGACGCGGCCTCTGACTTCAACATTGTTACCATCAAGAGTCTGAGAGCCGAAAGGATTTCAAAACAGGAAGCCGTTCACTACCCAACCATAATCAAAAACTCAGAAGGAGAGTCCAGAGACGCTTACGGGTACATTAATCTCGAAATCAAGGTGGGAGATGATTTAACACACGCCAAATTTCATATAGTTAGAGAGTACCCAAATTATGATATGGTCTTGGGGCACTCATGGATACACGACAACAAGGCGAAGCTAGGAGTATGTCCTTTGCCAGTGTCTATACCTGAAAGGATCTCCAACAAGTCATCCAATCCCGAAGACTATCTGTTGCCATATCAATAACCCGCGAATGTGACGCAGCTGCCTGGAGAGAGCGCATCAGCATTTGTTCGAAGATTCCGGACACAAGTAAGTCTTATTGAATAACTCTTTTTGCAACCAGTCACTCCTCCTTCCGCCAAGGCTTGGGGACTCGATCCGATTATCAACCCATCCATCACTAGGAGATGTGAATAGGATACTGGTCCTTTCAAGTATTTTATCAAGAGTTTAGAAGTTGTTTCAGTCAAAGATAAGGAACCTAAGAATCAAGTGAAGGTGCAACACCCAAACCCATTTCAAATTGGAGATATGGTAGTGAGAGTTTCTGCTCAACCTGCTCCGTCCGATTCCGCAGAAGGGAAAGACGAGCCATACCTAGTGGAAGAAATTATTTTGGGAGGTTACTGTAAGCTCATCAATGCTGACAAGCTAGAAGGCGTAGTAATACACGCCCGGTGGCTCAAACCCTTCAATACCTAAGATGTCATGCCGCCCTTGCCTCCAAAATTCCTTTTAGTGTTTCCTTTAGCAATTTCCCTTTTCATACAATATTTGTAATTCCTCCAAAAATGATTGCACTGCTTGCATTCATAATTAGGGTTTCAATTTATCAGTTAATCAAAGCATCATTTCCTTTAAAATAATTTTTTTCCTGAATCATCTCAAGGAAAAGTCTCGAGTAAACCCAAACCCTCACAAAATCATTACCCATTAATTCGAAACCATAAAAAATCAAACCATGCAAGAGATATCTCATATCTTTCAAAAATATCGAGGGGAATATGTAAAGGAAAATAAAGCACAAGATCATCAAGCAGCGACATATTCTTTCTGGAGCAAGCATCTTTCACAGAAGCAGCCGGCTTCAATTTTTGCCTGACGAGATCCTTGGAAAAAGTTTGTTATCTGCAGTTTTCCGGATTTTAGAAATCCCCTTAAAGGAACCAAGAAGCAGTGAATTTGAAGTTAGCACACGTGACACTCTCGGGTTGCAACTACTTCTTCAGAAACGGCGCGTTGAATCACATTACACACGCCATTAATTGGAAATGAAGCCTCCTCACCTAACAAGCACGGATTTTAGATTTCTTAGTCCGTGGCAATGCGTCCACGCTTATACATACCTTTCCGGCATGCTCCAAATATTCGAGAAGCATATAGTCTGCACCGGGGATTATCAAACAGAAGAATGAGAAGGACCCAGATTTTGCGACCAAGGTACTAGGCGTGGCTCTACCGTAACCCTACCAAAGAACGCTACAAGATGTTGCGAAATTTTCTAAGGATTTGAATTTCTTAGTCGGGAGGTTTCATTCATTCATCCGATCGGAAACGTGAAACCATCAAAGCAACACGAATGAAAGATCATATTTGATGAATCCTTGGCTCCATCCACATGAAACAGAAAACTATTAAATGACAAAGGAGCATCCGCAAGCTACGAAAAAGATGCTCATCTACACAAAAGAAGTAACAAAGTGGGAAATATAGTTATCAACATCAACACAGGGATCAATGGCGCCTTCACTGGAGTTCTCTTTGGAAGATGCTTCGGCATCCTCTTCATAAGCCACTCCTACATCCTCTCCATAAGCCGCCCCAACATCCTCTCCAAGAGCCGTTTCAACATTCTCTCCTTAAGCCGCCTCAACATCCTCTCCAAGAGCTGCTTCAACGTTCTCTCCTGAAGCCGCTTCAACGTCCTCTCCATAAGCTACTTCAACCTCTTCCTTGGGAGTCGCATCAACATCTTTTTCAGAGGACGCTCCTATACACTCTTCAGAAGCTTCTCCAACATCCTTTTCAGAAACTGCTCCAACAGCCTTTTGAGGATGCTCCGATTCGTCCACATCAGAGTCGAGAATTATGACGCCGTTATGGATAGGGTAATCATGCTTATTCCCACCTGGAGGTTGCTTATGCTCAATCCTTCGTCGCTTCAACCAAGCCGTGAATCTTTCAGCCCTGACACTCGGTGGCTGAGATGCCTCATCATGCCTCCATTTTTCCTCCATGCCACTCGAAGATAGGAAAGTTTGAACACGCTCTTGAACGATACTCAAATGTGCGAGAGGCATACCTGTATAGCACAACCAACTTCACGAAACGGAGGATTTAATTTAGGTAATACCTCCTCAAATGCCGTAACCCTGGGTTTGTCGACTTCAAAACTCTTTTCCGGAGAATCAGAAGAATAATCATCACCAGGAGTTCCCATCAAATACTGCTGAAAAGCATTGTGGTTATGTCAACAGTCAACGTAGTAAAAAAAAACTACAAGAGAATATGAAGCAACACCTGGAAAGAAGATGAGCGCAACTCTGTGATGATCGGTATGAAAATAAAGACTAAATTGCTCCCTTTTATATTCCGCAAATTGGTAAGATCCGGGAAAAGAAAGGACTCTTTACCTGCCGCCGTGTATAAAGTATTTAGATGCGGGATATCAACTGATTAGATGCTTATCTACCTGGAGACAATTGACATACTAAGAGGACGATCACCGCGTGCTTGGATACTTCATTAAACGTGTCTTTCTCAAAGACCGAGCCGGCCTCTATCCTGGTAACATCTATCTGCCTCGCCTTATAAGTTTTATCTTTATTTATCACCATCTATTGCTTACCCCGCAACAATGTCCATGTTACGTACTAAGCAGGGGACTTAATGTTGATGGTGGTTTTTATTTCAAGGATAAAATTGTGAAACCCTGTATTTAATGTGCTATCATTCTGCAAAGAAATAGAGCCATTTAATAGTGATTAGTGCCTAGGCCTCTTTACTTACATATGTATTGAGAAATTCAGTATATGTATATAAAATTTATTCAGAATGGTGCATGTAGCAACAATCCCAAACATTCTATAAATTTTATTAATCTCCCGCCTGCATTATTTATTAATGTATGGCTTATTGAGTATTTTCTTGTGCTATGTTCCGCGGCTGAACCCTTAATATTGATATGACATGACAATTAGTGTTCACTCGCAGCTGAGTAGCATGAATTTCCTGAAGTATCAAGATTAAGGTCTGCATAAAGGTACTCAGACGGAAAGCACGTTGCTCTCTGATAATAAAAAAATTTGTGTCAACACACATAATTCACCAAATTTGATCAATTTTGTGATTACTCACAAGATTCAAATTGTAACCTAATTAATTTGCAAAAATTAGGTTTTTGCGGCCTCCACAATATCTCGAACCCTGTTGGTCCGCCATCTTAAAACAATTTCCTAGGCAAGCTAGGAAATTGATCAGCCATGGATTAGTAGGAGCAAAATCGTACCAAAAGTAGAAAACAAGAAGTATGAGAAACTGCAGCAAATAAAAGCAGCAACAAAAGGAGGCGCGGCCATACCACTTGGATGACCGGCCACGCCCCATATTATTGCCTGGGCCCCTCTTTCCCATCGACCAATCAGATCGCTTTAAATGCGCCACACGCACTTTTGAGTAAAGTTGGAAATTGGATGGTCGACACACCTAATTCCTTAAGGAATATAATATAGGCTGCCCATGTCAGTCTTAAAACAATCACGACCACACGATTTGGCCGGCCAACTCAATGAGCTTGGCCTCTTCTCAACGAGACCAAGCAAACTTCATGATGTCCACCGGCGGGCCCACCACCATTCAAGCCAATCGGAATCCTCTTTGCCCGCCAGCAACATCCCTGATCGACAGCCGGAGCTAGGCTAGTCGCGCTGTTGAAAAGAAGTTCAACGAGTTAAGACTGGCCATGGAAGTCTCAAACTTATCGCATCCTTCCAACTTTGCCAGCCGAATTGGACGACTTAGATTTTGTTTTGGACGGCCAACGAGGTGCCGGCATGCTAGCCAGAAACCCATCTCCATCCCTAGCAAGTCGAACTTCCCACGACATGTCAGGAGCACACCAAACCGATTGCTCAAAATTGGCTAGCCGCGCGGGTTACAAAACCCTAATTTATGTTAGCAGCAATACATTACTGCCGCAAAACGAACTTGGCCGCTCAACTTCGCCAGCCGGATTGACCGGCCTAGATTCAACCTTAATCAACGTGCAAGGAGCGGATACGTTCACCAGCGGCCCCGCTATTGAGCTGGCCGATCGAGTAGCTCCCAGCACCCCCCAACACGAAAAAAAGTTGGCCCAAAATGGATTGGTCACATGGCCTTTTAAAACCTAAGTTGAATCAACGACAGCTATTAACTGCCACAAATCATCTTGGCCGCCCAACTTCGCCAGATGAATTAACCGGCATATCTCCTATTCTAGGCGCTCAACAAGATGTGTCCATGATCCCTGGCCACCTCCCTTCAATAAGGAACAATCGTCCACGTCGCGGCCTGCCCATATGGCTCCTAAAAGATCGCCCAAAGATGGCTGGCCATGCTTCTTGAAGGAGTCTTAAATAAACTAGCGGCAACCAATAACTGCCGCAAATCATCTCATCCATCTAATTTGGCTAGCCAATTCAACCGGTCTAGATTTAACTTGGACCGACCAATAGGATGTTAAAATGGTTACCAGCCATCACTCTCCTATAGGGACCGACCGGCCTACCTTTGGCATGCATAAATAGTTCCCATCCACTTCCTGAAAGTGGCCGGTCATGCTCTTTTTAAGACACTAGGTTCCGCGACCAACCAAGACAGGATCAATATAACGATGCTTCACATGCATCAATTATTTTGAGTTGCTTGTTTAAAAGAAATGTTTTACATGCATCGAATACGTATGATATTTTATGAGTATCGGCTTCATAAAAACTTAGTTATTTAACCTAATAGCGTCACATGTTATTCTTTGCGGAAAGTCTCATGACTTGGCTCGTCACACATGACTACCCGCCACCTAGCTTGAGCGTGAATGGTAAGAATAATTAGGCAAGACCCACTCAGCAGCTTGCCAGATATTTAACCTAATGGTAAGATATTTTTCATAAAATAATCGAGACATCAAACATGTCACAAACTGGGGGATGTTCATCGGGGTATTGGTCTGGCGGTTTACAGCGTACAGTGTGCAACACACCCATTATGAGAAAGTGTCAGGAAAGGCAGACAATTAGTGGCAGCAGAGAAGTAGTGGGTGTAAACTTACTCGTCTTCCCTCATTAGAGCTGTCAACGGGGCAAGCTAGGGACAACCCTACCCTAGCTTGCCAACCCTTTGTCGGGTTAGGGTCAACCTTAGCCCTAGTACTATTTAAGAACAAGCCTAAAACCCCAACCCTAACCCTAGACGGGTCAACCCTGGCGGGTCGGCGGGTTAGCTTGTACGTTTAACACTTATTTTTTTGAATCACAAAACGAAAATGATAGTACCCCTTGCTTATGATAAAAGGTCAAATCCACTACTCTAAAGTTCCCTTTTTATTTTTATGTTAAATTTTGACTGGTTAATTTAACTACCCGATTGCTTATAAATCTATACTTTATAAATAGGCTAAATCCCCTTTTGTGTTCTCTGTAGATAGGCTCTTTTCTTTCTCTCTCTTTTTTGGGGTGATAGCGAATAAGTTGATTAATTTTTTGACTTGTTCTTCAAATCATTATCATCTTTGATCTCCTCTTCTTCTCTATCTATCTTGAAATTATTCTATCATTCAATGTCTTTTTAACTGCATTTTTAATTCGTGGAGACTCTACGGAGTTCTTTTTTAGTTGCGTAATAGGAAGATTTGACTTTCATCTATAAATAAGTCTTTTGTTAACTTCTTTTCCATCAATTGTTTAGTTCTATATGATAATGAATTATGGGACATAACTTATAAATTTAACAATATATCAGTGACAATCCATTAGATTTATAAGTAATTGAAGGTATACCTACCCACAGTAAAGCATTAAGATCTGTTAAGTTAGTAACGAATGAGTTTTTGAAGATTTAGTTGGAAAAAATCTTATTGTCTGTTTGATTACTATATATTAATCTATAGAAATTAGCTTAGTATTACTATAAATATTAGAAATAATACTTTTGGCGGGTTGGCGGGTAACCCGCGGGTTGACCCTAGCCCGGCTTGTTTGTGACGGGTTCATAAATGTAAACCCTAACCCGGCTTGTTTAGCCAACAAGCCAAGTCGGGCCGGGTTGAAACAAGCCGGGTTAGGGTCAACCCACGGGCCGGGTTATAAATTGACAACTCTATCCCTCATAGTAAGACGTGGTTTTCTACATTTTCACACAACCCCACTTCTCCATCACTCAACTACTCCCACTTCCTATAAGATCAGGGTGCATGCAACTATGACTAATATAAATAGGTTTCGACCTATTTTGACCAACAACAACAGTTTTTGGTTATCAACACAAGTATCCAGAAAAATACCAAGAACTGATAGCTTATATTCTGCAAGCCAGTTCCATATTCTGATACAAGTCATAAAACAACCACACCTTCAGAGTTAACCATTCTGGTCTCAACACCTTCTTCGTTTCCCTCCCTAAGATCAACCCTTCTCCTTCATTTTGTGACCGAAGCAAGACTGGAATGGCCATTTCTTGGTTTAGGCTAGGATTGTACAAATTAATCTCTCGAATCTAAAGTACTTCCGTGCAGTGCATTTGTTTAGGGTTTAGATTCGTTTCTCGGCGGCACACCCAAATTTACAAAAACCAGCAGAATCGGTTTTTACCCCAAAATAATTTTTCATCCACTACTTTGCTAACTCCCTCAAATACTTGCACGACTTACTCACATTTCTCATCGTGGGTGTACACACGTGTCGTAGGCCGCCAGACCAAAACCCTAGTGAATATCCCCCCATGTGACGTAATTGATGTCTCACAAATGTGGTGTCTGCAAGGCAGACGTGTATTTAATTAGTCAGTTATTGACTTGACTAGACGATAAGTCTTTGCCTTGATGAGTCGGGCATAATGAATGGATGTGGTATTCTATGAGATTCATGGATTGAGCATAAGGTGTCTTCTCAGACAGAATAATGAAAATACATTGAATCTTGATGAATTGTGATATATTATTGAAAAACCGGGGGTATAACAACCACACCCAATAATACGTTAAGCAATCTGTATAGACAAACTCCAATATACTTTTAAGAGAATCAACTAGACAATTAGACTCAATCTTAAGAAAAGTATATCCAAGAGTTGTATCTCAATTTCTCAATTCAATCCGTAATCAAACAAATATGAATTTACGAGCCCGATTGAATATTGAGAAATAATTTGAACGGTACCAAACACCAATGTTCAAGTGTCAATCAATTTATATCAACAACCAAAGGTTGGATTATCTAATTGATTGAACTTACGCATAACCTATGATATTTCAATTATATAAACAAATATAGTGCGGAAAAGAAATAACACAGACACCAGAAATTTTGTTAACGAGGAAACCGCAAATGCATAAAAACCCCAGGACCTAGTCCGATTTGAACACTACACTGTATTAAGCCGCTACATACACTAGCCCACTCCAAGTTAACTTCGGACTGGAATGTAGTTGAGTCCTAATCAATCTCACATTGATCAAGCTACAGTTGAGCTCCTTACACCTCTGAATCCCAGTAGGACTCTGTGCACTTGATTCCCTTAGCTGATCTCACCCACAACTAAGAGTTGCTACGACCCAAAGTCGAAGACTTTAATAAATAAATCTGTCTCACACAGAAAAGTCTATTGAATAGATCCTGGGGTAGAAATTCTCATTATCAGGAGACACCACCTGAGATGACATTACGAGAGCATTTGCGTAGAAATTCTCATTATCAGGAGACGTCATCTAAAATAACTCTTGGTGAATATATGCAAGGGAAACGACATTGGGATGTTCCAACGGTAAGCGAGGAATCACATCTAATGATCTACGAGAAGTATTATAAACACAGATCGCCTAGTTTGGAACAAAGATTAAGAATTCTTGAATGTCAGAAATTATATTATGATGAGGAGGAGGATAGTACTGACGAAGAATCTGAAATATGTAGGCATAGTGATCAGGAAACTATTAATCCAATTGAGCTTTCTAACGATGATATTATTTCTAGTTCAAATCCAAATAATTTTTATGATTATTCACCTATTCAAAAGGACGAGGATTTGATTAGGGATACCACCGTTTTAGACGATGTAGTTTTTCCTTTTGATTACGAAGCCGATAGTGGTTTAGAGGAACAAGTTTATTCTGAAAATGCTGTTTTAGAGTCTAGCGACTTAGAAACAATAGTCTTAGACAAAGAAGATAGACCCGTAGAGATGAGTAAAGATGCACTACCTGATAATAACTTAGAAGAATCAATTGACCATTTCCAAGAATCTGATGATCTAGAAATTAGGGAGATTGTGACTAGTCTATCTAGAGACACTGAAAACTCTAAGTTTAGGGGTGATTATCACTTTCCTAGTGCCTTACCTTTAACTCTCAGGAAGTCCCCTCACTTAGGACTTGATATCGGTGCCTCAACCAATTTACAAGATTACCTTCATACGCGTTTTCCCGATCCTAATGATGTCCAAGAAGAAGTTCAGTCGTTAGAAACCCATCCTCTGGTTGATGTGGTTTTCCCAGGCTATGATACCAAAATTGACTTTGTTTTCCCACCAAATAGTTTTCTTCCAACTGTGGGAACGTTTATATTTCAAATGTGTCACTTATCAAGTTCTGAGACTAAGCCTAAGTACTTTAGGTTAATAGAATCGACACATTTACTTAAGAATGACCACTACTTTCATTGTGGTCAATTATGTAAGTCAAATCTTATTGACTTAGAGGATCCTCAGTTATTTAGGTTATTATTATGTGCTTCTAAGTTCCTATTTGAGTTTTTCCAGACTTTAGGACCTAATGATTCAGATCCCACCTATGAGGAAATGCAGCCAATGAAAATATTTTATCTAGACCCTTTCATAGAACCTGAACCTGAACCGCAGTTAGCGATAGTTATCAGGGAACTAGGTAAGGTCATGCGATACTTGTTCACTTTCTTGGCTTATTGTTATTTCCTATGGTCAGCTCAATTTGGTTTTGAAGACCCACAGTTATTCCGAATACTGTTATATGATTCGAGGTGACTAATCCTTTCCAATGTCTGGCTGAAGACTTTAAACTTAGCACTTCTTGGGAGGTAACCCATTCTCATGCAACACGGTAATATCTTTCCTTAACTCTTTTGCTTTAAATGGTAACAGTTTCTCCTTGTTCATGCTTTTAATTTCATCTTTAGAACATTGAGGACAATGTTAGATTTAAGTTTGGGGGTATGGGAAAAACTTTTTAGTTGCAATAAACTCCAGAGCCTAGAAATTTATGCCTATTAAGGATGGCACTAACCAATCTAAGTGGATGGAAGCATTTTGGTTTTAGGAGTTGAGGAACCAATCTGAGTAGATGGAAACATCTATAAGAGTCTATTCGTAAAAGCACAGAGCTCAGGTGTTAGAAATAACATGATAGTTTCGCCATATCTCGTTGAGTCCTTTTCACTTCTGTTTTTATTTTCTTTTTAAAATATGTTTCTCTAAGTGATTAGGTGAGGCTCACGATTCAAGTTGTTACCAATGCTAGGGTGAAATAGAGTGATTGAGATAGCAAAAAAAAAAAAAAAAAAAAAAAAAAAAAAAAGACCAGACCAATAGACCAATCGGAATAAATTTTAACACTTGGATAGCAATATGTGTGTGTTCTCCCTGTCTCCGTCGCCTAAACAAGCGTGGAATGCAGGATCCACGGGAATTACCATGTAATCTGCTGACAAGAAAACATGCGCTTGGATCCACAAGATCTAATCATGTTGTTAGTTCTAAATAAATAAATAATAAATGTGTGTTCAATAAATCGACCGCTGGTTCCCTTGTATATGCCAGACGAGTTGATCTAGAATTAGGGTTATTGACCACTGGTCCCCTTGTATATGCCAGTTGTGTTGATATTAGTCAGACCGGTATCTCAGTCCATTAGGATAGGTTCATCTTGGCGGAGGCCTTCAGACAGATATGAGAAAACACCGTTCACCTAGTCAACATCAAAACCATCTATGTTTTTCTATATCCATCTCTTAATCTTTCCATGTGATTTGTTGACTCCGGATAATGATGTCCATAGTGAAACTATCTGAGTAGAGCTCTGTCACTTATATACGAATTTTAGTGCAAACTCGTGTACAGCAATTGGAATTTCGCATCAGGGTACTTCCTCCCGTAATCAATAAGTATGCCAACCAAGGAGGTTCTTTAGTGCCATTTCAAGGTTCTGCGTAGTTAGCTAGGGTCTGGAGTAAAGGTTTTGTGGGTACACCTCTGGTAAACCCTCCCGAGACTATAACTCGGCCACTAGGCCACCTAGGGGTTCAAAGGCTTGTTGCACATGCTAAGTGCAATCGACGATGCCTGCGACAGTGAGTTAGGATTTTATTTTGTAGATTAAATTTGCTCAGGACTAGCAAATAATAAGTTTGGGGGTATTTGATAGACGCATTTATGTGTCTATTTTCATCTCTATTGTATATATTTTTAGTACCCATTTTTGTACTTATTATGGTGTTTTATGTCTTTGTAGGTATTTTTAGAGAAATAAGCTCTTGCGACGGAATTGGCTCGTTAAGTGGTGTTTTACACCCCAAGATGAAGTACTAAAGGCACCCCAGAAATGCACCGGAAGCACCCCAGAAATACACCGGAGGAACCCCGAAAAAATGTTGGAAAAACCCCATTAAAAAAGTGTTAAAGGCACCCACCAAAATTACTAAAGGCACCCTAAAATTGGATAAGGGCACCCCCAAGGCAGCCGAGCTGTTAAAGGCACCCGAGTTTTGGATTCAGGGCACTTCACCTTCATCATTTGAAAATGGATTTTTGGCGGGAAATTTTTTTATTTCACTGGCAGTTGGTTCGATCGATTTTTGATGATGTTATGAAGAGATTAAAGGGCTGATTTCTTATGGGTAGTTGTTAAATGACCTAATAAACATGTTTTGGGCTTTAGGTTCGACCGAATTTGGCTGAATAATCCGCAAGAAGAAAACAGGGAGAAACGAGTATTTCACGTGTTGAGAAGATTTTGTGGAAGATTTTGTGGAGATTAGAACGAGTTTAACACATTTTCAGCGTGCAAGAAGTGTGTGGAGATCAAACAGATGCGTGGAGGAGCTAAACAGAGAATGAAAATCTTGATTATTCCCGTACATGAATAAAAGATATTGTGAATATTTTGGAATTAATGGAGGAGATTCAACGCCTGTTTTTGGTATAAATAGAGTCCCTGGGAGACTTAGAGAGGGTGTGGAGAGTTTGGGGAGCTGAGAAGAACCAGAGAGTCGAGAAATCAAGTTGCAGGAAAACTCCATTTTCTGCTGCTGCTGCTGCTGATAAACGCGAAGAACATTAGACGCAAGGTAACCGTCGTTCTTCAACAGTGACAGCGACACAAGGATGAGGGTCGTAATGCGACAGTGTTAACAACACTTCATTTTTATCGTTCTCTGTAACAGCTCAGTTTGTAACAAACAGAAGTGTTACAAACCCGGTTTTTGTCAATTTTCTCCTATTTCATCATTTGTGAACCATTTTTGAGCAATAATAAAGATGAATTTTGAGCATATTTCCATGATAATGATGAGCTAATTCTCGCGTAACCAAGACATGGAGGAAGCTATTGTTGCATGAATAATTGGTAATTATTTTACTTTTCTCTAATTTTGCAATTTATAATTCACTCAAATTACTGCTTTGCAGAATTTTAATTATTTGCATAATTTTTCCTAATTAGTTGTGATTCAATTAGATAGGTTATGCTTTGGTTAGATAATCTATGCTTAAGGGATACAATTAATGTTTGAGAATATGCTTGATAATTTGTGAATTAAGAAAAAGATATTTTAAAAATAATTAGAGTTTTGGAATTCTTATCATCATTTATTCATGTGTAATAGTGGAATCTAGTGTCTTGGTTATTTTCACTCTAAAAAATTAAATCCTTAGTCCCAGTACCTCTTGCACCAATTGTACTATTTTTGTATATAATTTTTATTGATTTTAAAAAAACTCGAATCTTCACAAATCTGAACGAACCCATTCTTACCACTATTTAAAATTACATCAGCATACCTAAGTAGCTGGACTGAGTTTGGGTTCGCCAGTATGCATACCACCAACCTTAGTTGAAATTCCGGAACTTGAAACATTCGACGGTACGCATACCGGTATGCATATTTAAGTTCCCGGACTTTCACAAAACCAATCAGTACGCATACGGGTATGCATACAATGGTTCCCGGACTTTCACCAAACCAAACAGTACGCATACGAGTATGCATACCATGGTTTTCGGATATGGATAACATATATGCAAGTACGCACACTATGATATATCCAATCATGGTTAATCGTTCAAAACTCCATTTTCAATCATTGAAACATTCTCGGAAGACAGGAATAGCTGTTTCACACAAACTATTAGCTTCAAAGCAATTTTCAAGTGATCAAATGATCAATACGAAACATTCTGAGTCTACATCAAATGACTGTCTCACACAAATCATGTAAGATGTTACAAGGCAATTTCCACATGATCATATTTTGACTTGCATCAAGAACATAAGATGACTTGGTTAAAGCAAAAGCTTACCAACACATATTTCAAGAAATATGTAAGAGAGTTAAACTCAGCTCGAAGTATCAAAAGTGTATAAACTGAAAACTATATCGTTATATGACTTTTGTCTCAAGAAGAAGATAGAGTAGAAATAGACTTTCCGAGTGATAGATGAGTTCAAGTATTCACATACCCTTTGTTGATGAAGTTCCACAAGCTCGCCTTAGTAGTTCTTCGTCTTCAATCGATGAACGCCGTGAAGTCTAAAGCTCAACTACACAATCTATCCTAATCCGAGACTTAACCGTAGATAGCCTAGAAATCAAGACTTATAGTTTTGGCAACTAAACTTGACAAACAAGCTTGAGATAGCAACGCTTGCGAGTTCGACCGAGCAATGCTCTAACAATTATTTTACCAGTTGAGGTAATAATAATATTCTGATAACTTGGATTGCCCGATGAGATTGCTTGATCAAGGACTTATTTTGATATGTTGAGTATTCGACAGGAAATCAAAGATATTGTTAAATTATACAGAATGCTCATTTCTGATCTAATATATCATGAATGATCGAATGACAACATTCGAGCCATGTTGCTCAGTTGAGAAAAAATGTTGGTAGCAGACCAAACATTAAGTATAAATTAGAATATTGATTGTTGGATCAATAGAATTCTCGAATGTTGATAGTTGAATCAATCATAAGAAATATTGCTCGGTCGAGCAATTTATGGTTGAATCAATGAGTTTTGAACCCAGTTGATTGTGTATTTTGCTAAATTAAGCAATTTAGTGTTGATAGATGAGCAAAATAAATATTGCTCGTTTGAGCAATATTGCTCGATTCATGAATTATTGGTAGCGGGACCAAATAAAATATTAACTAAAATACTGGTAGCTAGACCGAATATTATATAATTAATTAGGATGTCGATTGCTGGATCGACATAAAATTATTAGTGTTTACACGTGCTCAGAATTATGATTTGCAGAGCATTTGGTTTGAAACCCTATTTATGATCGATTGTTGATCAATTGATGATTTACTGAAAATCAACCAATGAGTAATAGAGGGACCGGCTACATGGGATGATGGCCATCCATGTAGCGCCCAGGTGCTTGAATGAGCGTGCACCAAAGTCCTTTGTAGACTAGTTGGTGAAAGGATGATTAAATGCTCGTTTAATCATTATCAAAATAGTGCTCATCTGAGCATTAGGTGGTAAAACCTAATTATGGAGAGAGGGACCGACCAAGGGGTATGAGACCGGCCCTTGGTGGTCGTGGGACCAATTTATGGTCGATTTATCAAATTCCAAGTTGTTTGGAAAGAGTTTGCACCCAATATGAATTACGGAAGATTAATTAGGTCAAAATCATAATAGAGTGTGGGGCCGGCTTCTGTAAGCCAAGGGGCCGACCTTGGTTGGTCAAGGTGGCATGCCCGTGACACTATATTGCTCGTGACTCAATTCTGA
This sequence comes from Papaver atlanticum, assembly GCA_023531105.1. Lineage (NCBI taxonomy): Eukaryota > Viridiplantae > Streptophyta > Magnoliopsida > Ranunculales > Papaveraceae > Papaver > Papaver atlanticum. The sequence continues at coordinate 889,798 of JAJJMB010007841.1, read as the reverse complement.
GAATTTTGATATTTTTCTGATGCGCGTTTGAGCAATATTTTGGATTTTCAGAAGAGTTTGATCTTGACCGAAATTCTCGATCTTGCTTGAATGAGCAAGTAGAACTTTGCCCGTGAGACCAATATTTTGAGAATATTAAAATAATGATATTTTAATATTTTCCGTGAGAAGCCCGGATTGTTGTGTGACCATTTGACTTTTTGGCTTTTGATAGTTTGAGCATATTTGAGAAATATGGAAAAATCAGGTTTTTTGCTCAAACGAGGGAGTTTCATGAGATGAGAGAAGAAGTAATAATAATAAAATAAGGAATTAGGGAGGTGTGGGACCGGCCACGGCCAAGGCATGGCCGTCCGGCCCATGTGCCCGGTCCCGTGCTCTTTCCTATTTTATATTATTATTTTCATCATGTGAGAAAATATGGAGAAACTAAGAGTTTTGCTCAAACGAGGAAGTTTACTCAAACAAAGAGTTTTCATAATACAAGTAAAATAATAAAATCGGTAAAAATAAAATAAAAGAAGAGGCAGGGCCAACCATGGCGATATGAGCGGCCGGCCGGTGGGCCCGGTCCCGTGCGCCTCTTGTCTATTTTATTTTATATTAATTTCCTTCCCTATTTTGCATAGGTTTCCTCGTTCGTCCATATTTTTGAATGCTCGTTTATGCATTTGGGTGCTCACTTATGCATATTTGGGTGCTCGTTCGTCCATTATTGTTATGTACACTCGGACCATTTTCTCGGGGCTTACTCAGTGTTGGCTCAAATGCCCGAAAAGCTATTATCTATTACTAATCCATGGAACTTAGCTGAGAATAAGTCATGAAACGGAGTAGTGAGACAAATTGAATATCTATTACTAATCCATGGAATTTAGTTGAGAATAATCCATGAAACAGAGTAATGAGATAAAATAGATTATTTTCTAGGAATTCAAGTATGAATGTGCGCTAGAATTAATCTATGAATTGCTCTATACTAGCATGCAATATGTCTAGGAGCGTTTATTCGAGAACTGAGGTATGAGATGGTAAAGACATCATACTCGTTCTGAATATTAGTTCTGTATAGTCAGGGAAGAATATTGCGACATCCTGAAGACGTTAACGCTTTATACTAGCATGCAATATGTCTAGGAGCCGTCCAATCATTGAGACTATATACATATGCATTCTATATAGTCAGGGAACAATATGTCATCCCGAAGACGTTAGCGTTCTATACTAGCATGCAATATGTCTAGGAGTCGTCCAATCATTTTCGATTCTATATAGAAGTGTTGATGAAATATGCGAAGTGTCGAAAGCTCAGTTGAGAGGATTTACGAATCACATATTCATGTCTGCTCTGAGAGGATGTACTCTCAGTCAGAGATTATGACATGATCTTTCACGTCTGAATCCTAAAATATGAATTTAACATACGTGTCTGAAGTCGTGTCAGAAATATGCAAAATTATGATTTTACGATTTTAGCCTTTGTCGAAAATCCACCATCAATACTGGTGTCTTGTGTTTTTCCTTTTCGCATTATATTGTTTATCTATACAATTGGACTTACATAGATTTGTACGTATTTGATCTACGTAGATAAATCCTCTTAATTATATTCGATTACGAGACTAGTTTCTTGTAGAATTCGTATCTTGAAAGATAGATAACAAGTTTAACAACGTGGCAGAATTTCGATTGAATTATTTGGATGCAACTAGATTGATCTTGGATATTGATTTTTGAGATCGCCCAAGTACTCTGCTTAACAGCCATGTTCACGGACCTTGTGTCTCTATACATACTGATTGAGTAAAGGTTGAGATATTAACTCTATACATATTGTCAAGGATCATTAAGTTGGTTTTCTTGTAATTGTGTTAAGTTTTGTCTATACAGGTTATCGAACGAAAAAATTGGGTGTATTTGGTATCCCTGCGTTTTCAGTGTCCACATTGGAAGGAAAACTAACTATCGACAGAATAAGCAACACTATTTACCTGTTGAATGTCCTCGGCCAAGAGGTTCGAATGATAATACAAGCTACCAAGAAACATGAGGGCTATGGGGAAAACACTCCACGGACCCTTAAAACACTCATAATCATTAACTCGTCATTAAGATGGTCTTTAAAACTGTGTTCAAACAAATCATGGTATAACCAATATGCTAAAAATGCAGCGAGCTCCGTTTCTTTACTAACTGATCTTAAATAAAGGGGCAAAGTAAGGTATGACTTAATTATAGTGCCGCGAGACCATAAGTTCGCCCAAGCATGGAGACCTGAGCGACTATCCTTTGAAATTTTCTTCACCGTATCTTCGGAAGTAGAAACTTGCTTACCACGATTTTTGGCATGACCAGAGGAAGAGGCTTTAGAGTTGAAGGTGACACGAGCTGGTGTACTTGAAGAATGCCTGGTAGTTACCAATTGTTTTGAAGTAATCCTAGCCTCTTGTAAAAGTTCGAACATTTCTGTATCGTCATAGTTCATGGCAGGTGCACCTAACGCGTCATCATGGGGATGAAAACCATGAACGGGTAAACACAACAAAACCACGACATTCTCAAGAGTTGGGGTTGCTTCTACGCAAGCAAATAGAAAAGTTTGCATGTCACGAAGCCATCTTAAGAGTAACTGGCGGAGGTCTAACTGATATCGTGTCACATCCCTGAATTCAGAAGCCTCAAGAGCTTTGAGCACGCCAAGATGGCTCAACATGGTGATACACCAAGAATCGTTGAAGATATACTCCACCCAGTTGGACCACAAAAGGAAGGTTTAGAAGTACTATGAAACACGATAAAGGGTAGAGTATGATCACCCATGCGAGCAGCAAGGTAAGGGGTCTATTGCTAAGTGATGAGCGACGGTGCTGGTTGATCCGCAGATAATAGTCATGTACTTGTAGTGCCGTCAATAGTAAAGATATTGAGATCCACAAAAGAGGCTAAAGACGTTTCAAAATTTTCAACAATCAATGTTTCTCCCTCGAGAATGTCAGGACGTTTGCGCTGGGTCGGCGAACGAGGGTTATGACCACAAGGACTAGGGGTAAGAATGGTGCCATAAAAAGCATCCCAGGTATCCTGCTATATCGTCATCAGCTGCGCCACTTACATAACCATCTTCAAAGGAACTCATGGTATAGGAGTTGAGTATGGAGAGAGAAATAAAAGTGAAAATGGTTAGAGGAAAGAATGATTAAGAAGCCTTTAAATCCTAGCATTTTTAGGGCGACCCCGAAAGAATTAGGGGCAACTTTTTTATTCCTAACCCATAGACAAGGTTATGGGATGTCCTAATAGTTCGGAGAATTCCTAAATGCCCTTCTATAATCGGTAGTTTAGGATTGGTTTTAGCAACCGATTATGATAACTATGATCGGTAGTTTAGGATTGGTTTTAGCAACCGATTATGATTGTGTTCTTCTCTTCTTTTCTTTGTTTTGAAAAATAAATAAATTTGGGGCTACTATCAGAATCGGTATATAATAAACATCACACAACTACCGATTGTGAAAATAGAGAAATCCGAAGTTTCATTTGTTTTAATTGAGGGCTACTAACACAATCGGTAGATTGTGAACATCACGAAACTACCGATTATAAAAGTTGAGAAATTTGAAATTTGGGGCTACTATCACAATCGGTAGATAATAAACATTATCTACCCACTGATTGTGAAAATAGAGAAATTCCATATTCCATTGGTTTTTGAAAATTTTGAATTTGGGGCTACTACCACAATCGGTAGAAATGAACATCATGAAACTACCGATTGTACAATCGGTAGATAATAAACATCACGAAACTACCGACTGTGAAATTAGAGAAAATTGAAGTTGCTTTGGGTTTTGAAACTTTTGAATTTGGGACTACTACCACATCGGTAGATAAAGAACATCATGAAACTACCGATTATGTCTGTGTAGAGAATTTCAAAATTTAAGAATTTTGGCATTATCCAATTTTGGGACTACTTTGTAATCGGGAAGTTAAACGAACTTCATTTACTACCGATTATATTAGTTCATTTACTACCGATTGTAATCGGAAGTTAAATAAACTACATTTACTACCGATTATGTTTGTGTAGAGAATTCGAAAATTTAAGAATTTTCACACAATCCAATTTTGGGGCTACATTGTAATCGGAAGCCAATTAAATGTCATTGTCTACCGATTTTAGATATATTTTGGCTAAGTCGTTTACAATCGGTAGATGTGGTAATCCATTATCTACCGATTCTGGGTAGTTTGGCCATTAAAAAATTTCATGATGTTCTCCCGATTGTAAACTTAACTACCGATTCTGGGTAGTTTCTCCCGATTGCAAACTTAACTACCAATTATAAAGGGTAGTTTGGCCATTAAAAAAAACGGGAGATAAGGGATAGCTTCATTTTACGTTTGGGTGAACTGTTTTTGTCTTATGTGTTGCCCCTAGTTCTTCCGGGGTCGCCCCTAAAAATGTCAGGATTTAAATAATGAGATAAGAACTGAAGGAAGAACAAATTGCGGGAACCAACTGCCACTTTGCAGACGTTGCTAAGAACGGGATGGATGTGTTACTTCGCACAACACCATGGCTAACACACTTAAAAGAAAAGGGCCCATTTTGGGCGCGTGCTTTCAGCAAAACTATGTCAATAATTGGACGACCGAAGGGAGTCCTTCTTTGTGTTCATCACTATGGGGGCTAAAAATGCAATCGCACGCAACGCATATTTAAAAAAAGTTCATCGCAAAAATTGAACGTCGATTGGTCTTTTTTCAACGAAATTGGATCGGCAATCGGAGAGTCATCAACCCCGGCCGTGGTTAGGCGCAATCAAAACGATCGGAAATCGAGCCGATTGACGGTAATTTCGGCGTGAAAATGGCAAAAAAATCGTCACCTATACTTTTAATTTTGATCCTGACCGTTTATTACCAGCAAAATTCAGCCACACGATCTAAAGCTGCCGTTGCTATCAAAAATTTGTTACACAAAAATGGTACAAAATTGTTACAAAATAAGTATCACATAAATGTTACACTTATAAATGTAATTAATTAGTGTCACAAAAATTGTTGCAAACACTGTTACAAAATTGTCACAAAAACCCATCCCCATACAATTCCACCGGCACTCCCAAACTTCGGTCGGCCCCCCACCGCATTGCGGTAATCTAGTATAAGTGTATGTTTACCTTTGAAATACCCGTAATTATTAGTGGAAACGAGCGGAATTTCTGACCAGATGTTTGTAAATATATGAATACTACAAATAGGGTCCGAGAGAGAATTAGAAGTTAAGGCTTTTTCTGTGCAATTTGAGCAGTGTACTATTTTCTGGGTCAGAGTACTATTTCCACATTTGTATTACCTTAGATGTACCCCTTTGGCTTTAGTAATATTTTTAAGCTTAAAGGGTGAATCAAGGCCAAATGAATACCAATTGAAAGTATTAAACATAAATGTTAAGAATTGAAAGTATAAGATTTTTATATACAATTTTGTTGAGATTTTTATTTTCAATTACTGATTTTTTTTTATTTTTTTTTGTTATTTCTTGTTTCCAGCAATAATAATTTGATAAGAATTGACAATGTGCACAATAACATTTTGTGTGAAGATTATAACGGTAGTATTTGAGAAGGAATAAAATAAACCCGTGAAGATTATAACGGTAGTATTACTGATTTTGCAAAACTTCAATGGTTTCAGTTCTTGGTGGTTGGGGTTTTATATTTGATTGTTATTAATATTTTGTGTGCGTGTATGCTTTGATTTATTGTTCGATATTCCTGAGTTGATTCATGGAGTTCAAGTAGCCGATAAAGATACTAAATATTTTCCTTCCGAATGCAAATTTGATATGCCCGTAAGCTTAATTAGGTTTAATTTATTAATTAATGACTTTGTTTGCCGAGGAAAAACAAAAATGCAAATAAAACAATAAATGATGGGGAGCTATATATTGGAACGCCTAAGTTTTTGAACTCACAATTTTTTACATTGATATTCATCAGTTTTATTTGGTTTTGTCAACTTTAAGTTTGTATTTTTGTAGTGTTAAATTATGATTTATCATAATCAAGATGGAAATGTTTATAAGGAGGTGGTTACGCAATAGATCCAATTTTAGTTGTTGTAGCTACAACACGACCAGATGCAGATGCTCCAGTGGTGTCTGTGGCCAGAATGGTTTGCATTACCATTGGTTTTACAATTTGGATATTTAGACTTCGATTATCGGTTGTGCCTTCATTTTTCTAAATAGACAAAAAAAAAAAAAAAAAAAAAATCAAGTTGTAACCATCTTAAGTATTCTGAAGTGAGCAACTGTTTTTTATTTTTACTAGCATGGGGAACCACTCTTCCCAATCAACAGCTCGAAACTGTACCCAGACTGTTTTGTAAATGGCTTAAATGAGTGACCTTTTAGAGATGACGTTATGGAGTCCGCAATCAAGGTTTAGTGCCGCCCCGACACACCAAATCAGAAATTTTCATCGAACCAGATGCGCAGCACGAGTTACATGCCAGTTTTTGGTAAAAAAAAAGAAGAAAAAAAATTATGAGAAGTAAGCACCGGGCAAAAATATAATTTATATTTATTTATGTTCAGAATAGTTAGATATAATAACAGCCCATGCAACAACACATAAAGGGAAGGGGATGTGAAATTTCCCCCCTTTCAGAAATGAAAACTTGACCGTCCAAAAGAAATTAAAAAAAAAAATGAAAATTCGCGTTAGTGCCCACATGCGACTCTTCTTTACAAACGGATCATATACTATGGATACAATTCTTCCTTGCAAACGGATCATATACTCTGAAGAAATGATAAAAGATCTTAGATAGTCCGTCTTTGAGTATTTATTATTACAACAATTTTCATTTTGGTATAAATTTTGGAGAGTTGAAAACCTAAATTTTTCTCTTTCAAAAAAAAAACAACTAAAATTTTCATTAAATTAGTCGAGAAGAAGAGAGAATTTCGCATTTTTCTTATAACGAACATATATTATTTTCTCGTTCATGATTTTGGCCATTCTTGCATGTGAGTTAAATAGTTTTTTCGATTATGGTTTTGGATATTGTTTGGAGTTTTCAAAAACTTTTAGTATCAGTCTAAAAGTTGACTAAGAGAAACAATTTAAAGTTAGAGTTATAGAGGTTTCCATCTCTTTACCAGCACAAGCCGAAGACATCAAACCTATTTTCAACCTTTCATTCGCATTCAGTGCTGAGCAACTTCTCATTCACTAAGGGTTGCACATGGTTTGGTTTTCAACCCATACGAACCTGGTTTAAAACGATAAAAAAATCCAGAAAACCGAAGAACAAAAAATCCAGAACCGAGAAACCCCAAAACCGTAAAACCTATTCAAGGTGGTTGGTTTTGGTTTAACGTTACAAGAAAAAACAAAAACAACAAACAAACAAAAAATCCAAGAATTAGTACCAAAAAAACCATGATATCATGTAGCCAACTTCCCATCCTAATGAATCCGGAGCTAGGATGCATACTAGCTAGCTATGGATTCATTAGGCTAGTCCTAGTCAATTGAGTAGTGAGTTTTACGTCATCTCATAGGAAGATAGGAGTAGGAAAGTGTACTTGAGACGGTGGCTTTTGGTGATTGTCTTTTTATTTTGTTTTCTTTCGGGTATTGGTTTTGGGTTCCTTAACCCAGTTGATTGTATCAAAAATATAAATAAAAACTTTTCATCATAATATAATATCATATATATATATATATATAGATAACTTTCCTAATATACACATATCTAAACAGTCGTATGGGATAACAAAGTGGCCCCGGTAATGATTGAGTACCTGCGGAGTAGGGGATCATTTCTCTTATTCACTTTATCTAATCACGAGAATAGATTTCATTTCATCGACGGTGGTGATGTGGTCTAGGTACTAGCCCAGGGACGTTGCTGCTATCGGGAGTCAGAGACAGATGAAATGTCTTTTCAGCATTAAATGCAACGGTCGACTAGCCAAGTGCGTGGTCTTCATTTATGTGGAATCAACATACGTGGCAATATCAGGCTGGAGTTGGAGAGCGGCCAACGAAGAACGTCAAATCTCTATGGAATGCATTTGTTAGTTAGGGTAGGTTAAGTTAAAGCTGATACTAGGTCCAGTTAGACAGATCAAGCAATGCAAAATTATTTAATTTAGAATGGTAAAGTAAGGACTAAGTATATAAGGAAAAAAAAAAATACAACCCGAGAGTGACAACTCCAATTAATCTAGACTTTACCAAGTCTTTTAAATCTTTTAAATATAGTTTTTATCCGCAAAACTAAGATAAAATGCTTTGAGTGCACGCGCATCTTTTGATGTTAGGAGTTTTTCCTTGGAATAGTTTTTGGCCCCATTTCGAGATAATTTCGACCAATAGAAAATCATGGGACAAAATTTAGACTAATAAAAAAGATTTATCCCCTTTGCAGAAAACTTAGACCAATAGGAAATCATTAGAAAAAATCTAGACCAATAGAAAACCAAATGTGTTTAGTCCCGGTGGTACGTATAAAAACTTCTCTCCAAATCCTAATTACCCCTCTTCTTTTTTTTACCTACTTTCTCCACTCCTTGTCACCTCCTTTCCTCTCCGTGTTTCGATTCTATTTTTATTTTTTCATACACTTGATGATTCTTTTTCGTTGTACATGTATGTTTGGATTAGTTTTATTTATCATAGATGATAATACATTGTCGCTATTACTTTGTTGGACATATCAATACCAGGTAATAATCATTGTGTCTTATATTGTGTCAGTTTTTTCTTATTTCACTTTACTAGGTTTTCAGGCAAACAGATAGGTTTTTCTCTTTTTTTCCTCTTTTTTTTTTGATTTTCGTCATTTATGTTGTGTTTTATTTTTCTGGTGATTATTTCATGACATGGGGTATCGAAATTTTATGTTTTTGACTTATTTTATTTTAATCTTTTCAAGTACAAGTTTATGTATTATACCAACTATTTTTATGGGTATTGTTCGTGTGCTAGGGGGACAAAAGTGAGATTTTTTTAATTGGGAAAGCTGAATTGTTTGGGGGGAAAGTTATACTTTAGATATGTGTTTAAGGGGAACTATTTACTAAGATTTATATTTTTATAAAAAAAATTATATGACCAAACTATCCGCTGACCAACAACGCATCTAATACTATCTTACCGACATCTACACGATCATTACCTAGTAATCCAATACCCTGGCATACTATTTTGTACCACTGGTTGAGAACCGAGAAGTGATGGCCTCTTTGCTTACTCTCTACTTTATATTTATAAGAAAGTAAGATTATACAATCAGAAAATCTAAATAACACACCTTATAAAATTTCATCAAACATGGTGTTTGAATTAGAGGGAAGAATGTAAGTCATATATACCGTGTCAAGTAGTGATGAAACACAATGCAATAGGTGATGAATTTTTTCTGTGAATTTTGAATATTTAATCCTTTTACCTACAAAAAATCACTTAATTAATCATTTTACCTTGTTCCAAACACCAATTTGTAGACTGATTCTTTGAAATCAAATACCTACGTACATTAACCATACAAAAAAAACATCTTATAATGATAGCAGTTCAAATTAAGTAATCGATAATTTGTTTTTGTATGTGTAAGTCAGCTTTTCAAATCATCTTTAATTAGTATTTCCGTTATGAAGCACTCACGATCTACATTAACTTCACCAAATTTATTTGTTATCCTTGCTGAATAATTGAAATTAGTTGTTGCAGTTCCATTGTCATTGATATATAATCGCTCCCTAGTCATCCCAATCGACATTTTCTTCATTCATGTTCCTTGCTGCGAAAAATCTATGGAGGAAAAAATAAGTGGGTTTTTTCCACAAATGTGATTTAGGTATGGTTTTAATCTTATGGACGACATATCAGATATGTGAACACTTTTTTTTTGGAGATCCATGTTATATTTAGTAAGCTATTTTTATTTTTTCCTTGATTTTCTTCTTATAAATAAATTATTATTATTTTGGTATTTGGATGTAGTATATACAGAGCTGAATTGTTAGCTTAGTGTAGTGCAAGGTCTTTTTTTAGGATTAGCCTTGAACCAGCTTAAACTCAAGTGATGTGTATATTGGAGTGTGTTGGTTGCCTTTAATTATTTTACACCCCCGTGTACAAAAAACCATTGTAAAGAGTCTCTGGTGTACAAATTTATTTATTTATTTTGAAAAAGAGGTTTCCCTTAAAAATGATAACAAATCTGATATGGGAAATAAGATACCGGAAAAATAGAAGGCTAGGATTACATACTAGGATTTTGGTGTACTTTTTAGAAAGCTTACAACAACACAAATTATAATATGGGAAAGAAGATATAAGAAGAGAAAAAAATAGAAGGATATCAATGTGTATTCCACGTAAGAATAAACAACCCGACTTAGGGGAAGATTAGTTTTGAGATTAATGAAATTTCACAAATAAGTATATCTCCAAGGATCAACGAAGAAATAAATGCTTTCTGAAAGAGAAAAAACAAAACAAAGTTGAAAAGATGATGGTACCCAAATACACCACAATCTTTTTGTTTCAACCTATAAGTCCTATTACCGAAAGTGATCGTCTATGGACAAAGGCGAGACAATACAACAAATTGGTATTCACACTTTGTGTGATTGTCTATGGATACGAGATCGAGACAATACAACTAACAAAGTGTGATACTTGATAATAGGTTTGGACTTAACAAAACTCTATAGGATCACTATCAAGTATATCGGAGTTAGCGTAAAGTGCAATTTACTTTAAAATATATAAACAAATATAATTGCGAAAAACAAAAGCAAATCACACACCAAGAATTTGTTAACGAGGAAAGCTGCAAATGCATAAAAACCTCGGGATCTAGTCCGGAATTGAATACTCTCAGAATTAAGCCTGTTATACAAAATCTACACCAACTTCGTATAGTTGAGACCAAGCAACCACCCCTAGTTCACTTAGTTTCCTCAGTATCCCTGCGCTTCCGACTTCGAAGGTCACGCACTGGTACAATTTATTTGGATCGTATTCCAAACAGTAAAGGAACAACAAATTTGTTTGGTAACAACTCTTTTGATTCTTTCAAGATAAAGATATCTCAAGTCATACGCAAAGGCTCCGTTTAATCTAATAAACTCCTTTGCATGGTTAGATCAATCTATCCAATAACTACAAAAGCAGCAAAGTTTAAATTCGCAACCAATCAGTATAGATATCAACGAGAAGCTATAAAGTGATGTCAATCTCACACAACTAATCAATCGAATAAATCTGATTCTAGTTGGACCAAAGCCGATCAAGGTTTGTGCACACACAAAGATATGAGAACTAATAAGAAATCTTCTTCGTCTTCAAATCTTCTTTAGTCTTCAATAAAAACCTGCACAACACCACTTGAATCTCTTGTGATCAATCACACACAGAACGGAGTCTGTTAATAATGGATTATCACAAGATGTCTTTAGATCTACAAATAGTTCTAAAGATCCCGTCGATACTTCGATCTAGTTTGAGTGAATCTTATATTAGAAGAGAAGATTCTCAAGAATAAACAAACTAGGAGCAATCAAAGTTTCAACAACCGTTAGTCAATCAAATCAATCGAAAACTAATAACACTGCAATTATCTAGTTTCCCAGCAACGGTACTCTTAGAGATTCTTGATCCCACAGAAGTCTTTTAACGAAAGGTCGTAAGAGATTTCACCTAATTAGGATACTTTCCTCTCCGATTAGACGACTTTATCAGAAACAACAAGAAATGAAGTTTTCCTGGCTATTAGGATAGTTTGCTAGAAATGCAAACTTAGGTTTTATAGACCAAGGATGTTTGGACACCAAGGAATTTCCAAAACCGAAAATATTCTCAAGATATGCAATGAATGCCAAAATCGGTTTTCCTAATTCCAATATAAATGCTTTTCAAAAAATTATGAAATCTCTCAATAAGAAATCTCCAATTAGGAAATGCATATTACTAATTTTTATTCTATAGATATGCATTTAATTGTTGGTAATTAAAGCATATAAAACCAAAACCCTTAATTGAAAATTTCTCAATTTATTTCGGCACAAGATCTCCTTGAGTACTAAGGAATATCTTTGAACAATAAATGATAAGAGTTATTGTACGTGTTCAAAGTATGTTGACATCTTTTTTATGTAAATCCTTATACATATTTACATTGATTTACATTCTTGGAATCGGTTATACCACACTTCCAAACAAGTTTAGAATTGGTTGACCTGTATTCCAAGATAACTATGTGATTAATCAAATATCAAATCACATACATGGGTTCAATCGGTTCTACCAATAACTAGGATCGGTTAAACCTCAATATGAAAATACTTGTGATCGGTCACACAAGTTACCAGGACCGGTTACATCAGTTACCAGGATCGGTTACCATATTCCCACGGTATTGCTAGTGATCAGTCACACCAGTTACCAGGACCGGTTACCAATTACAAGGATCGATTACACAATACTCTGTGATCGGTCACACCAATTACTAGGATTGGTTACACCAATTACTAGGATCGGTCACACCAATTACAAATATCCATCATACCATCTCATGGTGATTACTTAAGATCGGTTACACCAATTAATAAAAACTAGTCATACCAAATCATAAGTCAGGCATTGTGATTAGTTATACCAAGATACATAACCAAGGTTAAGATCGGTTCTACCGTCTCACACATATTTGTCATCCAAAGATTTGCAATGAATAGCCGAACCAATAAGCCTAATGATTTCCCTTTCGATTCATAAAACAAGTTCATGAATGTACTTCCTTTAAAAAATGTAAAACATTGTTTCCTAGGATGAAATCTTCACCATAACCCATTCACATAATCATAACAGTATATACAAGATTATGTCGATGTCATATCTACGAAGTTTAAAAGATAAGTGTTATACTTCGTAGTCTAATTCCCTAATACTATGATCATACAAATATGACCATGTCACATCACTATAGTATCATACAATATGTACAGTATATACAGCTTCGCAGTTATGTTTTTCAATATAGCACAACTTGAAAGATCTGTTAGGAATGAAACAGTTCAAGTCAAAATTACTAACCTCAAGAGGAAGGATGATGTCGTCGTTGTAGTTCGTTACTTCTTCAAATTCTTCAGGTCTTCGGAGTAATACTTTTATGTTTCAACATTCCTAGAATTTCTAGTCTAACCTAAACGAAGTTGACTCTAGTATATAATCAAGCGACTTTAGATGAGTTTTGACACACTAAAATATGACAACCAAACTTGACATACCAACGCTTGGTGAGTTCAACCGAGCTATGCTCTAACAATCTCCCCCTTTATCAATTTTAGTGAAAAAACTTTTATTACATATGGATAAAATAATTCATCTTACATACGCTTGATTCCAAGTTTCAATAGCACAATAACCTGCATATATTCAATCAATAAATGCCGTTGTTGACATTTGAATAGCAAAAGCTTTTACTCCCCCTAAAGGTAAGCTAGGTAAATATTCAATCCGAACATCTTTGTTATTCCCCTTTTTGTAGTCAGAATACTACAACAAAAATCTGATATATTTCTCCCCCTTAGTCAATGCTTTACTCTTTCGTTAGATATAACATTTAATCACAATTGTCCTTTCATTAGTTATTGCAATTCACTTGTGTACTCCATATATTTCTCCCCCTTTTTGTCACAAAAAGACAAAGGTACGAGCAAATAAAGGACAAACCGAAAGGATCTTGCAAATCTAAAATACTTGTAAATAACCTATAAGAGTTAAGCACGAAGGTTTCACATACCACTTTAGATAACCAATATTAAAACCGAAACTACAAGTAATTTAGTTTTAATATGTTATCAAGGAAATAATTGCCCAAAGCAATTTTGACTAATAGTTTAACAATTCGACTGAGAAACTTAATTCCCTTGTTAAACCGATTGACCCAAAAAAAATTCATCAATGCATACGCAAACGGTTATTTCGATAAGACCAAAATAAAGATCAGAATAAACTTTATTTTTCTCTTCATGCTCTAATTATTCATACAATAACTTAGACCTTTCTCTTTATACAAGACAAACACTAGGTTAGTTAACTAGTTTTTCTTTTCAAGGCATTCGATTAGACTTGAATAACCGAATCCTCTAATTTGATAAGTCTAACTAAGATGAGAATAAACTTAGTTTCTCTTATCCGGAATCAAATTGGACTAAACAAATGATCCCGTATTTTGTTAATCCATAAACAATACATACAAACCAAAATAAATTGACTTACACAATTATTTTCTTAACCGGAAGAAATTGAAACAAACATAGACATTATAGCACCGCAATTGCACCGAATTTCGTTAAGCAAAAACACTTGATACCCCAACAATAAAGAAGATACCAAACAATAAGCCAAATAAATTGACTCAGTTTTTCTTAACCGGAAACAATTGAATCCTACACACACACACATCCATACACAATAATGGAGCATATCAATTGTACCGAAATTTCGTTAAGAAAAAGTAAAATATATGCAATATAAACAGGCTTTTCTTAAACAGGAAAACGATTAACTAACAAATTCGTTACCTCAAATTCCGCAGCCTCTTCTCCCCAGAAAGATATATCATTAAGCGCAAGTTCAAATAAGAACTCTCCCCCGGTGTGTTGTCATCCTCTCGCAAGAACAAAAGAACAACAACAAAAGCAACCTTTACCAGAGAAAGGTTGAAACGGTTTTAACTAATGCGTGCCAATAGCAAAAGTTGAAAACCCGAAACACATATGTTATGCTAAACACAAATCATGTAAACATAAATTGATTCAACATATTGTGAATTTTCACATATGAGTTTCAATCGGAACACCTTATGATCCTTTGATAAATCCTACCAACATGGGCTAGAACTTAATCCCGCTAAATCAAAAATCCAAACAAACCATAAGGGTCACATCATATGATTAAGGTTGATGAAAACCGAAATCAGACATCCCATAAACCGAATACACATAGCAAAAATATAAACATTCATTCACAAGCTATATAATCGGTAACTATCACAAGAAAATTTATAAAATAATAATTTTATTCATAAATAATGATAGTTTTATTCAAAAATAGACCTTATACAATAATTGAAGTAAATCAAAACATTGATGTCTATTTTCTGGATCAAGTATTACAGCATGTAACTTAATCCCTAGTGGTGCTCTGATACTGGGGTTTCTTCAGTGTTAAAACTCTTGAAGCATGTCTCGAGAGACTTGTCAGCAACCACCTCTTGTTTTTCAAGATTTTCAACTTGTTTCTTCATGTCTCCAAGATCAGCTTTTGTTTCATCAATTCTATCCTTCAACCAATCTTGATTTCGAATCGTTATTATGAGATTGGTTCTTATTTTCTCAAAACCATGGATATAGTTAACCATACTATCAGAAGGTATCCACTTGGTTTTTGTTGGATCTTGAAGGTTGTAAACCAACAGACATGACTCATCTTGAGATCCGGTAGAACTATCAGATTCATAATCAGACATAATTTTTGATATGATCTTCTTCTTCCTTTCTGTATTGATTCCTTGACAATCCTTAACTCTATGAGCTTCCTCCTTATTTACCTTTGTAATACTGCAAGTTATTAGAGGAATGCTCGAGGATTTAAATAAGAATTAATCAGGATTTCTCAATACAAGCAAGAGAAAGTTTCTCTTAAAAAGAGACAACTTTTGGACTGAAAATACAAAGGAATTTCCGAAAATATATTAAGAATATATTTTGTTTCCTCTGTCCGAAATTCTCAAGCTGGAAGGTTTATTAAAATTCAAAATTTTCAAATAAAACCTAATTACGGAAGATCATTATAACATGAACAATTTTTAGACATAATGGATTCGTAGCTTATCCCAAAAAAAATGTCACATATTTTTTTGATACAGACACAAAACATGTGCTCTCGTTTTATGTGCTTCCTCATCCCAATAGTTATGAGCACAAACTTGGATGAGGGGGCACATTCTTCGTACAACTAGGTTGTATCGGACTAAGCCTTATCGTGCTTACATTGAGTATCAGAAACATAGTTCATGTTTCTCTTTGGAAGTTTCTACCTAGAGTATTTTCTCCCAGGAAGATGATCCTTCCTTGATTTAAAGGTATGATCATGAGAAGAAACTGTACTGATGTGAGAATTTTCAGAGATGGATAGATATCTCTTAATTCTGTCAATGAGATTTTCATAAGATTTTCTCATTCTAAGGATTTCCTTATTATGCACATCAGTTTGGTTACTTGAAATAATTATCGGAGATTTTCCTTGATTATTTCTATTGGCAGAAATTATTTCCTTCCCTTTCTTCAGAAAATCTTCTTCATGTAAACAGAGACTGTTTCGACATGAGTGAGGAGAAACCTTTTTCCAGAAGTGATTATCAACTCTTTCTTATGATTCTTTTGAGTTGATTTTATCGGTTTGGTGTATATTCTGTCTTTCTACTGAGGAATGATCTTTCAGTTTTTTAAGACAAGAAACTTCTTTTAACACTTTTAACACAGTATTTTGAAGAAGTATAAGTTTCCTGTCAAGTAACTGAAAGTTGTATTCCTTAAGATCTTTTTTACGGAATCAGTTCAAAGTTTCCTTTGGATAAGATTTCGTTTGATCATCAGTAGTTGTAGAAGATGGTTCTTTATTCTCTTCTGACTTGATGCAGTTAGGCAAACTACCATCATCATGATCTGTTTCAGACGTGATCAAAAAAGTCTTATTATCACAATCTGTAAAAGTCGAGCTTGGTTTCCTCATCAGAAGAAATTATAACAGAATCATTAGTCAGAGTCATATGATGAATCTCTTGTTCTTGAGTAAGAGATTTACCAAGAGCTTCTACTTGACAGTGAGATCCATATTCTCTTTGGCTAGAATATTTAGTTAAATGTTTTTTTCTCTGATCTCTTGCTTAAGAATATTAGATTATGTCTTGAACATTAACATCCTTATAGAAAGAGATCTTATATGCTTTAGGAGTTTTCCAAGCTCTTTATCAGCATCTTCTTTTCTATCAGAGATAGACTCAGATGTACTTTTAATTTTCGTAACTCCTGGAACATGAGTTAACGATGAAGTAATATCTTCAACTTTTGAGTAATCGTACTCTTGCATAACGTTAACTGAATCAGTCATTGGATTCAATTCTTATAGGTTGGATCGCACCAAACACATATTGTTAGATTTTTTTCGTGTTTGCCTGCTCTGATACCAATTGAAAAGACGAGGGTACCCAAATATACCACAATCTTTTTGTTTCAACCTATAAGACCTCTTACCGAAAGTGATCGTCTATGGACAGAGGCGAGACAATATAACAAATAAGAATTCACACTTTGTGTGATTGTCTATGGATATGAGATCGGGACAATACGACTACCAAAGTGTGATACTTGATAATAGGTTCGGACTTAACCAAACTCTATAGGATCACTATCAAGTATATCGAAGTTAACGTAAAGTGTAATTTACTTTAAATTATATAAAAATATATAATTGTGGAAAACAAAAATAAATCACACACCAAGATTTTGTTAATGAGGAAAACTGCAAATGAATAAAAAACCCGGGACCTAGTCCAGAATTGAATACTCTAAGAATTAAGCCTGCTATACAAAATCTACACCAACTTCGTATAGTTGAGACCAAGCAACTACCCCTAGTTCACTTAGTTTCCTCAGTATCCCTGCGCTTCCGACTTCGAAGGTCAGGCACTGGTACAATTCCTTTGGATCGTATTCCAAACAGTAAAGGAACAACAAATTTGTTTGGTAACAACTCTTTTGATTCTTTCAAGATAAAGATATCTCAAGTCATACGCGGCTCTTCTGTTTAATCTAATAAACTCCTTTTCCTGGTTAGATCAATCTATCCAATAACTACAAAAGCAGTTAAGTTTAGATTCGCAATCAATCAGTATAGATCTCAACAAGAAGCTATAAAGTGATGCCGATCTCACGGACCTAATCAATCGAATAAATCCGATTCTAGTTGGACCACAACCGATTAAGGTTTGTGCACACGCAAAAATATAAGAACTAATAAGAAATCTTCTGTGTCTTCAAATCTTCTTTGTCTTTAAATCTTCTTTGTCTTCAAATCTTCTTTAATCTTCAATAAAAACCTGCACAACACCACTTGAATCTCTTGTGATAAATCACACTCAGAACGGAGTCTGTTAACAATGGATTATCACAAGATGTCTTTATATCTACAAACAGTTGTAAAGATCCCGTCGATACTTCGATCTAGTTTAAGTGAATCTTATATCATAAGAGAATATTGTCAAGAATAAACAAACTAGGTGAAACCGTTAGTCAATCAAATTAATCGAAAACTAATAACACTGCAATTATCTAGTTTCCCACCAATGGTACTCGTAGTGCTTTTTGATCCCACAGAAGTCTTTAAACGAGCGGTCATAAGAGATTTCACCTAATTAGGATACTTTAGACTCCAATTAGACGGCTTTACCAGAAAGTACAAGAAATGAAGTTTGCCTGGCTCTTAGAATAGTTTACTAGAAATGCAAACTTAGATATTTATAGACCAAGGATGTTTGGACACCAAGGAATTTCCAAAACCGAAAATATTCTCAAGATATGCAATGAATGCCAAAATCGGTTTTCCTGATTCAAATAAATGCTTGTCCAAAATTTCTGAAATCTCTCAATAGAAAATCTCCAAATAGTAAATGAACATTACTAATTTTTATTCTCCAGAGATATGCATTTAATTGCTGGTAATTAAAGCATATAAAACCAAAAACCTTAATTGAAAGATTCTAGATTTATTTCGGCACAAGCTCTCCTTGAGTACTAAGGAATATCTTTGAACAATAAATGATAAGAGATACTGTACGTGTTCAATGTATGTTGACATCTTTTTTCTGCAAATCCTTATTCATATTTACATGGATTTACATTCTTGGAATCGGTTATACCACACTTCCAAACAAGTTTAGAATTGGTTGACCTGTATTCCAAGATAACTATTTGATTAATCAAATATCAAATCACATACATGGGTTCAATCGGTTCTACCAATAACTAGGATCGGTTAAACCTCAATATGAAAATACTTGTGATCGGTTACACAAGTTACCAGGACCGGTTACATAAGTTACCAGGATCGGTTACCATATTCCCATGGTATTGCTTGTGATCGGTCACACCAGTTACCAGGACCGGTTACCAATTACAAGGATCGATTACACAATACTCTGTGATCGGTCACACCAATTACAAATATCAATCATACCATATCATGGTGATTACTTAGGATCGGTTACACCAATTAATAAAAACTAGTCATTCCAAATCATAAGTCAGGCATTGTGATTAGTTATACCAAGATACATAACCAAGGGTAAGATCGGTTCTACCATCTCACACATATTGGTCTTCTAAAGATTTACAATGAATATCCGAACTAATAAGCCTAATGATTTCCCTTTCGATTCATAAAATAATTTTATGAATGCACTTCCTTTAAACGAATGTAAAACATTGTTTCCTAGGATAAAATCTTCACCATAACTCATTCACATAATCATAACGGTATATACAAGATTATGTCGATGTCATATCTACGAAGTTCAAAAGATAAGCATTATTCTTCGTAGTCTAATTCCCTAACAATATGATCATATAAATATGACCATGTCACATCACTAGAGTATCATACAATATGTACAGTTTATACAGCCTTGCAGTTATGTTTTCAATATAGCACGACTTGAAAGATATGTTAGGAATGAAACAGTTCAAGTAAATATTACTAACCTCAAGAGGAAGGATGATGTCATCGTTATAGTTCGTTACTTCTTCACATTCTTCGGGTCTTTGGAGTAATACTTGTATGTCTCAACATTCTTAGACTTTCTAGTCTAATCTAAACGAAGTTGACTCTAGTATATAATCAAGCGACTTTAGATGAGTTTTGACAAACTAAAATATGACAACCAAACTTGACATACCAACGCTTGGTGAGTTCAACCGAGCTATGCTCTAACAAAAGTAACCTATGGTAAAAGCCGCGGTAAAGATATTAAAATCATACTATCTGATTCGAACGAGGAAATTATTCCAAAAACCTCTGGGAAAAAGAAAGACAACAATGAGGCTTAAAGGAAAAAAAGAATTCCAAAGCCTATTTTAGATGGGTGTTCCTATATATACCTCTAAAAACACTAACGGTACCCCTAACCATAATTAAGGTAGTTATAAATTTGTTAATATGAAAATCTTTAAAATGTTTGGAGTTTTTTATATTGATACCCCCTTTTTAAAGTTTATTGTATGACCATATAAAATCGGAAAAAATAAATAAATCCTATATATGCGTATTGATAAAATCTTTGCAAAATATTTCTTCCAAAATAATGAAACTCAATTTTATCGTTATTTAGATAAAATGCAGAAAATTCTAGGTCATGGATCGCTGGAATCCAGTTTTGAAGGTTCGGAGATCGAACCATATCATGATGAAATCTTGGCTGATTTGTAGTTCTAAAGGATGACCCTTCCGCTCACCTTGGGATGAGGAGAGAACATGATCCATATAGTACAAACGAGATGGAGAAGCGTAACAAAATTCTACCCAACAATAAATTCATGGACACATCTTACGTACCTCGGATAACATAGTCATGCGATCAATGAGGTTAAATGCATTCGAAAAATCCACAAACAACATGGATAGTTTATCCTAGCTCCCCTTCTCCTCGAGCATGCGATTAAAAGCATGCAGAATTGCTTCGCCCCCACATTTATCTCCAACACAAAAATGGTAGTTGCCCAAATAAACATTAATCTCCTTACCAACATGAGTAACATCACATTTGGAGACAAGCCTTATCCATATTGTGCCCGCCAAAATAGGGTGTAAACCTCCCCCACGTTTAACCAATGGAGTAAGAGGAGCACTGGCGACAAATTCTCCCAAAGCAGGTGGACATAGGCTCCGAGATAGCATCCGAGGAGCCACTAAGGGAATCTAAGAGATATTATGCCCTAAGGCCATCTATTCCGCAAGAAGTTCCCTTGGGAAAACTTATTAGTCTGCCTAAAACAAGGTCATACGTGGCTACCATAGCCTCATGTGGAGATAAGGGAGACGGAACCAGGGGGCGAGCTGGGATGTTTGTTTCGCAACTCAAATAGAGTGTCTTCACTGTTGGGTGCAACCCCACTGGATTTGAGAGTGCGAATAGCAGTGGCATACAAACCATTCCTAAGCTTCCCTCTGCAAAGCCTCAAATTGGCAGCTTCATGGCTCTCAGGTTTGGTCTTCCTTTTCCTCTCTAAAAATCTCTGCCTCATCTCGTGTTCCTCCAAGACTCTTTAAACCAATATCATAACTCCATTAGCTCCATCCCACTGATTCAGGGAAAGATTAACATACCCGATCTGGAGCTTCTGTTAGAGCACTGCTCGGTCGAACTCGCAAGCATTGCTATCTCAAGCTTGTTTGTCAAGTTTAGTTGATCAAAACTATATACTTGATTTCTAGTCTACTTATAGCCATGTCTCGGATTAGGATAGAAATGTGTAGTTGAGCATTAGACTTCACGGCGTTCACCAATTGAAGAAGAAGATTTACTAAAGAGCTTGGAGGAACTTCATCAACAAAAGGTAGGTGGAGACTAAAACTTATCTATCACTCAGAAGTCTATTATATTATATCTTCTAATGAGACTAAGTCGTATAGTTATATAGACTTTGCATTATACACATTTGAAATTTCGAGCCGAGTTTATCTCGTTTATATATTTCTCGAAATACATGTTGGAATCTTTTTTAGCTTTAGCTTAACTTCATCATCTACTTGACGAGTTTAGTTGTAGACAATTTATTTGTTTGAAACTAAATATTAAGTCAAGATGATCATATGAAAATTACCTTGAACATCTTACATGATTTGTGTGAGACAATCATTTGATGTTAACTTGGGAAGTTTCGTATTGATCAATTAATCACTTGAAAATTACTTGAAGCTAGTGGTATGTGTAAGATTACCATTGTTGTCTTCTAAGGATGTTTCAATGATTAAATGAGAATTGTAGAACTACAACCAATGTCTGGATATATCATAGTATGCATACCTAGTATGCGAACTGTGAAGTTCTAGTTCAGGTCCAGAAATCTTGTTTGCGAACTGTGTTTGCGAACGGGTTTACCTGTGAAAGGTCCGAAATTGTGGTTTGCGAACAGTGTTTGCGAATGGAAAGACTAGGCTAGGTCCGAAACTGTGGTTCGCGTACTCAGTTTGCGAACACAGTGGTTAGGTTCTAAAATCGGTAAGTATGACAATTCATACACATGAACTCAGGTTCGTTTGCGAACTAAAGTCCCTGGAACTTTAATGAAATAATGTATGCGAACTTTTTTTTGCAAACCGTGGCATTATTTTCATGAATTGGTTCTTGTATAAGTACTTTGTGTTAGAGCACTGCTCGGTCGAACTTGCAGGCGTTGCTATCTCAAGCTTGTTTGTCAATGTTAGTGATCAAAACTATAAGTCTTGATTTCTAGTCTATTTAAAGTAATGTCTCGGACAAGGATAGATTGTGCAGTTGAGTATTAGACTTCACGACGGTCTTTAATTGAAGACGAAGAACTACTAAGGAGAGCTTGTGGAACTTCATTAACAAAAGGTATGTGGAGACTAAAACTCATCTATCACTTGGAAAGTCTATTTCTACTCTATCTCCTATATTGAGACAAAAGTCGTATTACTATAGTTTTTCGATTATGCAAATTTGAGATTTTGAGCTGAGTTTAAGTCGCTTACATATTTCTCGAAATATGTGTTGGTAAGCTTTCGCTTCAACCAAGTTCATCTTATATTCTTGACGAAAGTCAAAAGATGATCATGTGAAAATCACCGAGTAACATCTTATATGGTTTGTGTGATACAATCATTTGGTGTAGACTTGGAATGTTTCGTTATGATTATTTCAATAACTTGAAAATTGCTTTGATGCTAATAGTGTGTGAAAA